>CM052703.1:93638486-93656793 GCA_028551405.1 Uromys caudimaculatus | reverse complement strand
AGGTTGGCCTGGAACTCAGTGAATAACCCAGGCTAGCCTTAACTCACAGCAATCCTCTTATCTTAGCCTGCAAAGTGCTAGGATTATAGGCATGAGTCACCATACCCGGCTAAAATGGGTAAATCTTAGAGAAATTATGCTAACTAAAAGAACCAATGACAGTGACCCATACGTGACATGGTTCCATTTAGAGGAAATGTTTACAATGGGGCAATCTTTAGAGAAATATAAAATGGATCTGTGGTTGCTTCGACCTGGGCAGGGGAATCAAAAGACTTGAGTGATAAGAGGGCTGATAGTCAAAGGCACAGGGTTTATGGGATGGTGAAAACGTTCTCAAGTTGTTCTAAAATTCCTATGTGTGTATGTGTATTTATATGCATCTGTGAACGATTTTAAAAACCATTTAATTGTATACTTTAAATGTATAGATTATATGGCATGTGAATCATATCTAAAGATAGATACTGAAAATGGAATGAGGTGCTCACACGCAGGCACCGTCTACACCTCCACAAGCATGAGAACAAGGGCCTCCCTATAATTTGCACCCTGGGTCTGTCACTTTGCTTCAGTGTAGCCCTGCTGAGCCTGCAGCTATTTGCTCTTACATGAAGATCCCCTTCTGTTTGTTATTGTTATAGCTTCTTTCATCAGAAGAGGCCTGAAAGGAGGACATTGCTTACATAATTCTTCCTTCTCTCACACACACACACACACACACACACACACACACACACACACACACACACACATACACACTCACACACACACACACACACACACATACACACTCACACACACACACTCACATATACACATGCATGTGCACAGACACACACATACACACACACATCCCCTTTATTAATACAAAGCTAACTAGGGTTTATGACAGGTATCTCAGTAAGCAACAAGAAGAAAATATACTCTTTACATAGTGGTCACAGAACAAAATGACAGATTTCTTTAAGATTTAATGTTTTGCTGGGCAGTGGTGGCGCACACCTTTAATCCCAGCACTTGGGAGGCAGAGGCAGGTGAATTTCTGAGTTCGAGGCCAGCCTGGTCTACAGAGTGAGTTCCAGGACAGCCAGAGCTACACAAAGAAACCCTGTCTCGAAAAAAGAAAAAAGAAAAAAAAGATTTAATGTCTTGGTTGGCAGGCAGGATGGCTCAGCAAGTAAAGATACTTGCCAGCTAGCCTGATGACCCAAGTTCCATTGCAAGGTCCCACATGGTGGAGTAAGAGAACTAACTCCCACAGTAGTATGTATGTTGACCTTCACACATATGCTGTTGCACCACACACACATACACACACACACACACACACACACACACACACACACACCATACATGTACACACAATAATATATTTTAAAATTTAAAAAGATTTCATATCTTATTCTTGAGTTGTATTTAGTGGTGCCACGTCCAGGACCTGGCAAGGCTTTAGAGGGGATGGTTGTGATAGCTAACTATCTTGCTTATCAACTTGACTGCATCTGGAGCCAAATAAAACATAAGCCACTGGGCACTTCTGTGAGAAATTTCCTTGACTAGATTATTTGAAGCAAGAAGACCCAGCCTAGATATGACCAGCCCAGATAAAAGACATGGAGGAAGGAAAACCCCCCCGCCCTAAATTTGCTCTTATTCCTGCTGGTAAATTCATCTACCCTGTAGCTGGTACATTCCCTCACCATTATCAGAACCTACTTCTTTGGGCTTCCGTTGTAAACTGAAGACCAGTCACTGGGACATGTCCTTGAATGACATATTGAGACCTACAAGCCTCTTCCTAACTTGCACTTCCTGGCCACCATGAGGTGAGCATCTTTGCTCTACTTTTTACTCCTTGCTGTAACATACTGCTTTTCCACACATCTAAAAACAACAGAGCCAAATGACCATCCGCTGAAGTCTATGACATTGTAGGCCTAAATTAACCTTTTTTTCTATTAAGTTGATCTATTTTAGGCATTTTGTCACAGTAATGGAAAGCTGACTGACACAATGACACAACTAGAAATCTATATAACACATACAATTGATATATGCATATGGCATAACAAAAATGCATACATATTGATTATAGTATACAATTATGTACCATGTCACATTTGTGTCAGAAGAGGACTGCCTATATAACAGTGGTCTCATAAGATTTTCCTCACAAAATGATGTTATAGTCGCTCTATGATATTCACCTAATGAGAAAAGTGCCCCACAATCCATTTCTCAGAATGCATTTCTATTCTGAGAACCAAAAACTCACTTTCATTATCACAGAGTTGACAAACTTACCAAATAAAAATACAGTAAAAACACAGGACGCATTGGACACACCCCAATAGAAATGGAAAGCTTCTGGGAGTTTCCTGACTCCCCCTTCTGGACACATTTAAACAATGTTCTCAGATTTAATGAATTAAAGTTACCTAAAGGTCTCCTTAGTTAGCCATCAATGTCTAAACAATAAGCCTAACCTGTGGGTAAGACTCAGGTAACCAGTAATATCTGATAGGATTTTGCTGATAAAAGTAAGGACATGTTGGTTGAAAAGGATATTTAACTAGATAGAGCCTGTATTCTCCTGTCTTCACTACATGTTCTATGTAATTTCATATATTGAAAGTTGCTGATTTAGTACTATTACTTGGTATTTAAAAAGAATTGTCTCATAAAAACTACTACATACAATATTTAAATACTAATTACTAGATTTGTTAAAATGTAAATGTTTCAGTAGAACTTTATCAAGTACTGAAAATTTGCATCTCTTAATATGCTTCCAGAGGATGCCAACATGTTGGTCCTAGCATGTACTTTGATTATGGCCATCTAGGCCACAATCAATAGATATTTTTATGGAGGTACTGCAGCCATATCAAAGTTCAGAATCGCTAGGATTTATGTTCACTATTTTAAACAACCTATAGTGGACTTGAGAATCACTCATCAATGGATTTGAAATGTCTATTTTTTTTCTCAGTTTACTTGTTTTCTGTTTTTGACATCCCAGTGCAGGTCCCTTCTGCTTGATGAGTTCATTCCCACTGTTTGCCTCAAGCTCTTTATCACTGACTAGACATTCTTGCACATATCTTATCTCTCCAGATTTTATTTCTGGGAATTTTGGTTGTGAGCTTAGCTTTGACGGCTGAAACATCACTCCAGCCCCAGATTTTATTTCTTGAAGGAAATAATCATTTACGTTCTTGTACTATCAGCTCCTAGCATAATTCTTGTCTTGTTGATTGCGAGCCTAGCATTTAACAGCTGAGCCATCCTCTGAGCCCAACTAGCAAAATTCTTAATAGATAGTGAATGTTTAATATTTGTTTTGTATAATAGTGGATGACCAATTTCTTTCCTGGAACATGGTTGTTCCCCAGTCTCATGGGGTTTAAAGAATCCCATAAACCCTTAAAAGAAGCATCTGTTTTTAAGGCAAACACTGCAACTCCCAACAATGACATATTATTTTTCAAAAACCCTCAGTACAATTAGTTTATGCTAATATTTTGGATTTTACTAGAGCAAATGACACCTTAAAAGAATGAAAGGAATACTTTGGAGTTATTATGTCTTTTATCCGTGAGCCTCAAAACACTCTAAAAGCATCTCCTCAATGACTGTGCTGTCATGCTATAAATATTACATACTCCTTACAAGAACAAAAAGCTGATGAGGAAGAGTTTTAATATACTTGGTCAAATCACACCAAGAAAGTGAGGGTAATTGGCACAGCATGGTGGTACACACCTGTGATTGCAGCACTCAAGAGGCAGAGGCAGGTGGATCTCCGTGAGTCAATTTCAGCCTGGTGTATATCACATTCACGGCTAGCCAGAGCCACAGTGGTCCATATGTAAGGCTTCAGTATTTCTCTGGTCTCAAGTAATGAGACCTGAAAGGTACACATTTTATAGAAGAAAGAAAGACAAGATGAGAAGAAATTATTTCCATTTGGGAGTATCCATTTCTTTGTTCCTCTGTATTCCTACTTGTGTTGGTTTAAGTATTTTATGATGTTTGTATATTCTTAAAATAGGGTTAAATGCCGACGCATCATCTGACAACATTCTTATCTATTTTCTAGACATTATATTCTCTCTACCTCTCTTCTGCTGTTGCAGCTGACCAAAAACAACTGCCAGCTGAGGTAATGTGACAGATTGAAACCCGCATCCATTTCTCAGGAACACTACTGCTCAGAAAATTCGGTTCGCCTTTCAGTCTTCTCTGTGTAAAGTGGGTATGGAATATTCGTACAACCTACCACACAGAATGGATAAAATGACAAAAAACGACTCGTAAACTTTCAAGCACCAAATAGATACAGTTGTTCCTTACGACATTCTTTTTTTACCTTAAAGAAGGAGACCACCACTGCACAACATAAGTAAGAAGCGTCAGGGAACAGCCATGGGGTGGTGCTTTTTCTCTTTGAGGGAAGGGAAGGCAACGGGTATAGAGAACGCGGGGAACCGGGAAAACTACAACTCCCATGAGGCTTCACGCGCGCCCCTTTTGGCTCCCAAGCAAGACGAAGCCCTGAGGCGAAGAGGGTGGGGCCTGCGCGCGCCGGGGACTCTCCTAGTGAGTGCTGAGGCGGGCTGCTTGAGACGACTGGGACACCGGGTGGAGACACACGTGCGTGTGTGGGGAGGGTGATAAGGGAAAGACAGCTGAGGAACGGCATTAAAAAAATAAAGCCAGCTGTGCACCGTTGCCTCAGCGGACAGTAAACGCTGTTGCGGAGGTGCCGGGCGCGCGCTCCCGGGCTCGCGCCTCATGCCTCGGGCACTTGGACGGGCCAGGGCGGGCGGGGGCGGCGCGGGCGGCGCGGGGGCGGGGCCTAAGGCGGCGCGGGCGAAGGCGGGGAACCAGACATCTGGGACTGTTGTTGTTCTCTCGCCTCACGCCCGCCTCAGTCAGTTGGAGCTGAGATCCGGAGCTAGTCCGCTGGGAGGCGGCTGTCTTGTCTCCGCCCTCCCTCCCGGTTCGCTGAAGCTGCAGCAGGAGCTGGCGCTGACTGAACGCCTCGCGGTTGGTCTCCGATGCCCTTTGTCAAGGAAGGGGTTTCTGGACCCTGGTGAGCGCACCTAGAGCCTCCGGACTCGGTGTCTTCGCCCGCCCCCCGGGCCCGCAAACCCGTGTGTCTGCCATGGCTGAGAACGCAGAGGATGACCTGAACTCTAACCTGCTCCACGCCCCCCACCTCACCGGGGACCCCCAGCTAGACACGGCCATAGGGCAGTGGCTGCGTTGGGACAAGGTGGGTACCTGGTCACCCCGGCATCTATCCCCTCTTCCTGCCCACCCACTCACAGTCCGCCCTTTCCCGTACCCACCCAGGGCTCTGCAGGGTCCAGGGGAGATGGCTCAGCCAACGCAGGGCTATTGGAGTTGGGCGATGCCTCTCACCTTTGCAGGGGCTCCTTCCCTCAGGCGGGCTGGGCTGAGCAGGGACCACTGCAGTCGCTTTCTTTTGTGGTAGGCTACACCGCAGCCCTGTTTCCTCCCCTGCTACCCCTTCCCTTCCAGTGCGAATCCTCTCTCATTGTCAAAAATACTTCATCCTCATCATTGTAAGTTATACTCCGGTACTATGCATCCATCTCCTTTCCTCTTTCGCCCCTGACTTCCTTCTCTGCAGAGCCTGAAAGTGGCTTCTGGTACGTTTCTTGAACGTTACTAACCACTCACTATCTGCTTTGGTGTTGCTCTGGTGTGTTTCCACCCTCGGTCACTAGGTAATCGCTGGCTAGGTATTCGCTGGTCTATTTCACTCTTATTTTCTGGTATCACCTTTTGCTATTGAATGTGGCAAGGGTTCTCCTCTTATTTCATTCCTCTGCCGACAGTTATTTATTGGAAGTATCCTGTTCAAAGAATTGTGGCCATATGCATTTTGAATAGTCTAGTTGTACTGCTAGAGTTTGCACCATTATTTCTCAGATCTTAAAAGGCAGACTCTGACCAGATATTTAGGAATTTCAGAATTGCTGATGCCGTCGTTTCTGCTCTCTGCCTCTCCATGTGCAGGTATCTAGGGTGGATCGGTGAAAGCTAGAATTAAAGTGCATCCTTTTCACTTGTAAAAGAGGCCTGGGAGGCTCTCTCAGAGGATGGGCTCATAATCCAAGTGTTTGTTTTGTCAAGTGCATATGATACAGCTGCTAACACAGAGAAGGCAGCACATTTAAACTGATTAAAACTGAATTAAGGGGTTTGTATGGAGGTATGTGAGATTATGTTATACAAAAGAACTACCTAATTAGCTTTCTGAAAAAGTTTATTTTCATTTTTTTCCCAGGTATCTGTGCATTCAAGAAGGGAAACAAAACAAAACAAACAAACAAAAAAACCTACCAAATACTGAGTGTTCTAGGCTGGCCAGGAAATACTGGTGTGGTGAGAAAGATAGAGTTCTTGCCGTCAGCAAGTCTTTAGTTAGTAGATAAGGAAATCCAACAAATTAGCAATTACAATAAAGTATTTGGTGTTACTGGGTCATATATTTCTTAGATGTTCTAATCATTCTTCTAGAGTCTGAACCAATGTTTCTCAAACCTGAAACTGCTAACAGATCATCTGGGAATCTTAAGAGGCATTTCTGATAGACAGCTAGGGTGGGGCCTGACAGCCTTAGTGAGCTTCCAGGTGATTGATACCAGTTTTGCTGATCTGTGCACCACACTAAAAATAAAGATACTCTTTTCTCTTTCAGTATCAGCTTTGACTATGTTTTTCCTAATAAATGAGTGAATTAATACTTATTAATTGTGCTGTGCCCAGATATTGCCAAGATATATTGAAATATTTAAGAACTGTAAAATGCATATAAAATTAATGCTGCAACAGTTACAGTAGCAATAAAAGAGGTTTCAGTCATTCAGTGCTTATGGGAGTTCAAAAGTGAGAGTGATCATGAAGTGGGATGGTCGAAGAAGACTTTATGAGAACATGGAATATACATAAAAAGAACAGGGAAGCCTACATGAGAGAGAAAGATGAAATAAATGTAGACCTCAATGAACATACGAGGATAAAACAAAAGCTCCCAATAAAATATAGAGAACAAGTAAGAAGTGCCTTAGCAGAAAAACATTTAAATAATTTTATTAATTATATATTTCTGATCTCTTTCTTAATGGGAGATAATGCTTTTATTTGAGAAACAAAGGTTTATCTACTGTAGATTGATACTTAAGTAAGCCAGCCTAAGTCCAAGGCCACTAGGATTTAGAGTACAAAATGAAATTTAAGTATTTCATTATACATTGACGGTACTTATAGTCTTTTAATGCAGAGAGTCTGAAATCAATCTCTGATTAATACCAATCAAGGAATCCTGATAGTGCTGCTGATTCTTGAAGATTGATGAAGCATGTGATAAGTTATAAATTGGTCTCAGGGCAATTTGCTATTTGCCATAGTCATTTTAGCTTTGGTGGCTTAGTGTACCTCGAAAAGTCGTCTTCAAAAAAAAGATATTATTTATGTTGAACTTTTTCCATTAGTTAACACTCAGATTTGCTAATATGGAGAGGGAAGACCAAGAGTCAGAAAGATGGAAAATTGAATGTGTGTAGTTAACACATTTGTGTCTGCCAGAGCTTAGGGTACATAGAGAGAAATCTTTGGAAAGGTATGTGAAGACCAGATTGTTGAAGAGCGGTAGTATATCATTAGTGGCCTTCAGCAATTAAGAGTATATGTAAGTGCTAAAACAAAAATACTGCAAGAAGGTAGTCCGGATATAGTTACTCTTGTCTATAATCTCAACACTGATACAGTAAGAACAGTTAAAGCTTAAGGCTAGCCTGGGCTACATAGTGAGTTCCATGCCAGCCTAAACAGCGTGAGACTCTTGTTTTTTATTTTTTGTTTTTCTAATCAGATTTACTGGGGGCAGGATACTCTTGTGTAGCTGCTGTAGGCCAGCTTTCTATCAGCAGATTTACCAGACTTGGATGGATGCAACCTCCTACCAGCACTTTTATTTAGTATGTTCACTTCCCTAGTCTCAAAATGAGTTCAGTCAACTCAAGGTCATAGAAACTGATGACTGATTTAAGAATACTGTTTTGTTAACTTGTGATTTATGATATAGATGCAGTAGATTTATTTCTAATTCAAGCATTTGGTAGATATACAATAGGAAAAGCCAAATAATCCAAAGATTTTTTTGGTGATTATAAAGCCAAATCACAGGGAGTAAAACATATAACATTTAACAGCATCAGCTTCTAACAAGTAAATGCATCCATCTCTGTTATGGGGCTGTGCTGTTACTCTAACCCCATAAATCCAGGGGTCAAGGAGTTCCTCCTATCAGCTGTGCACAGAGAACTCCATTACCACTGTGTTCTCCTCTGCTCTAGGGTAAGGCTCATACCTCCTTCCTAGTTCTTTCATTCAGGACTTTCATGCAATGTCAAGTTACAGACAAGCAGTCCTGGCTTAAAATCTGGGTTCTTTAACATCACAATTGTCTGTTGATTCTGTTCCAATGTGAATTTGAATTCCCTGTAAGCAATTTATATCTAGGATGTTAAGCATGGGTAAAGCATGGGTGGGTGGATAGGGAAAGGAGACCAAGACATGGCAGAGCTGCTCTACCGATTGTCACAGCAACAACAAATGTCCTGTATATTAACAGCAATGTGGAGGCAGGGATTTGCCATGGCAATTTAAGAAATAGTAAGTAGAACATTCTGGTTTTGGAGTGTAGATCTGTATTAAGAAAAAGTAGAATATGAAGTTGAAGATAGGTTAGGCTTATAAAGAGCCTGGAAAAAGGAAATAAAAGATAGCGATCTAAGCCAGTGGTTTTCAGATCTTTAACAATAGAACATTTTTCAACAAATTAACCAGAACAAAAGGCTGTGAGTTAATTCCTCAAGCCTATTTTATTATATAGTAAGTACCTGAGCATGGGTAATGTATAAAGAAAGGAGGTTTATTTAGCTCAGTTTGTATAAGATCAGGTAGCCACATTTGTTTGGCTTGAGTTAGAGCCTTAAGGCTGATGGACTCATGACAAAAGCATATGTAAAAGGGATTATACAGTGAGGCAGGAAGCCAGAGAGCAGGGAGGAGTGAGCCTCGCTGTTTAAATTTTCTCTCCTATTACCTCCTCTCCTTTCTTGTATAAATTACAGCTTACTCAGAACTCATCCATAAAATCCCTAGGGAAGTGCCTTTGGTGGTGACCCAGTTACCTCACACTAGGACTCAACTCTTAAAAGCTTCTACTACCTCAGTACCTCATACTGAAGACCAAGTCTTTGATATGGGAAACCTTGAGGTACAGGCCACATTTAAACTATAGCACTTCTTAAAATTTGATAGTTATATAGTTATTCTTTTGAAAAATTACATTTTAAATTTAATTACACAGGTTAATTTAATCTATAAATAAAATCCTCAAAACAATAACTTGCAGACATATAGGTCCCACATGACCATTCTAGTTAGGAAGATGTTGGCAGAAAACATATTGTATTTACAAAACAGAGAAAGTTCATGCCAACCTCCCAGAAAAAAAAAATCTGTAGTTATTAATAACTAAGTATCAATCTATATGAAGAAAACAATTTGTATGAACAAGATAAAGCAATAGGTAAATACATATATATATGTGTGTGTGAATATATGTATATATAAAATATGTATAATATATATACAATGGGAACATTAAAACCTCCAAAATTATAAATTAAAAATAGAGAATTATTTCATCATCAGATAAGAAAAGATAGTGTGAAAAGGCAACATGAAACAAGGATAAGCTCTAGGAAATGAAAGAAAAAAGTGATTCCTCTGCCAAATGCATATATACATACATACACATACACACATACACACATATACACATGTATATATGTATACACACATATATGAGTATTAAAGTGGAAGAAACATAAGTAGGTGCTGTGAGAAGAGTTTGTTATGTAATAACTACTGCAGGAGTCCATTGTGATTGATAAGTTATGTTCTAGATCCACAGGGTGTCAAGAAATAATGGAACACAATGTCTATGTCATAAGCAGTTTGGTTTTTTTAAGAGATACTAGTTATCTTTTAAATGGTAAAGATGCCACGTCATTTTTATCATCAGAAAGGCAATTAAGCAGTCTCCTATGAAGAACTGAAGGAAGGGAAAGAGGCAGAGTGGGTAGGTCAGCAAAAGCAAGAAGGAAGGAAATAGGACTTGAGGGTGTAGCTTAGTGGTGCAGTGCTTGCCTAGCAGGCATGCCACCCTGAGCTGAAAAAAAAGTAAGTAAATTATTGACCAGAAAGGAAGCAAACTAAAATATTACCTGACCTGATTTTGAATAACTGATGAAGCTTAAGTAAGAGCCTCTATTTGAACTCATCTTTTCAGATGGTACAGGTGTATGCTAGAAGAGTCTAAACAATTTTTAGAGCATCTTAGCCTAGTAATTACATTATTTTCTCTTTTGATAATCAACCAGAAGTTAGGACACAGCATTTAACTTTTTAATTGTGGAAATGCATACAAGTTATTGTCTTGGTCATTTTTAAGGGTATATATACTTTATTAGCTACCAAAAAATATTCACATTATTGTAGAACAGACCTTCAGAATTTTTTCATCTTGCTAGGATGAAACTCTGTGCCCATTAAATAATGTGTTTCTTCCTTCCCCTTCCCCCTGAAAACCACCATTATTTTTTCTGTTTCTAGAATTTGACTATTCTGGGTACCTTATATGAGCAGAGTCATAGAGTGCTTTGCCTTCTGTTACTGTCTTATACCAGTTAGCACAGTGTCCTCATTATCATCCCTGTTGTAGATAGGATTTCATTTTGACTACAAAACAAAATGAATAGGTGTTGTATGACATATAGAGGAGATGAAACACACAGTCTGCTCACTCTAGATAGGAACCCCAGGACAGTCCATAGTACAGATACCACCAGAGTCCAACTTGGAGAATCAATGGGTTTTATTGGGATACTTACTAGAATATGAGTGAGGAGTTACAGGAGCAGAAATGACTGGAAAGACAGATGCATCACCCATGTCCACCCTAGCATGGGTGACAGCTCACAAAGCTTGAGAACCTGGAATACTGCACAGCCTGCAGGCAGCCCAACCTGCCTGTTGAAGAGTGTTCTTATTAGGTGCCTAAGTTTTCTTTTTCTTTTTATTTATTTATTTTTATTTAATACTTTATTTACATTTCAAATGTTTTCCCCTTTCCAGGTCTCCCCTTTGGAAATCCCCTATCGCATCCCCCTCCCCTTGCCTCTATGAGGGTATTCCCCCACCCACCCACCCACCCACTCCTGTCTTCCCTCCCTGGTGCCTAAGTTTTCTAAACCTCTTCCAGGCCACTGGACTGGTTTCTGCTTTTTCCAGGCAGTTGGTCTGGTCTCAGAGTCATCTTTACAGCTGGCCTCTGTTTACTTTGGTAGGGAGGAGCCTAGAAAATCTGGTCAGTTTCAGGGAATGTTTTTAAATTTTGTACCCACCTGCTTAAGAAGCTTTCCTGAAAGATGCAATGTTTCAATCTTGGGGAAACTGTTACACAACAAGATACATACAACGATTTTGGGTTAGGGCCTATGTGCTTTGTTTTATGATGCTTTCTGCCTTCCCAATGATTATTGAAATTGCGTTAGTACCTGAGGCTGCTGCCCTCTGGTGTTGGGAGTTAATAGAAAGTGATTTGGTCTGGTGCAAAAGAGGCAGAGATTCAGTATGCACTTATGGTCACCAATCCTGTATAGGATCTTTTCAACTAAATGATTGAATAAGAACTTGTATTAGTTACTTTTTTTCATTATTGTGACAAAAGGAACATAAGGGAGGAAGCGTATTTTGACGTTTCTCTGAGGGTGTCATCCATCATAACATGGAAGGCATGGCGGCAGGAACATGAGGCAGCTGGCACGTTCTGTTTATGGCCAGGAAACAGAGATGAATGCTAGTGCTTAACTTGCCTCTTCCTTTTTATTTAGTCTTGGACTCCAGCCCATGGAATGATGCCCACATTTAGGATGAAGGGTCTTCCCACTTTAGTTATATCTCTCAGGAAATGCCCTTACAGACACAAACTAAAGGTGTATTTCTTAATTGATCCCAAACCCCATCAAGCTGACATCACAGTACTGTATCTTACCAAAGTATAAAAATGGTCATATTTTAATGTCCCAAGGAGTACAAAGACTGTAATATTGTAAATGAAAAATATTTTCTCAGATACAAAGCATTTCAGTTTTCAACTAACCAGAGCTTATCATGTTAGAAAATCTCTTTGATGTAAGTGGGGTTTTTTTTTGCTGCAGAATTTTCTCTTGTTATTTTTCTCTTTGAAATGTTTCATGCATTTTTTATGCTGTAAAAAAAATTAAAAATTTAAAGCCTATTGTGTTAGTTTTACATCACTGTAACAAATTACTATAGATGCCCATCTTATAAAGAAAAATTTATTTAGGCTCACAGTTTTGCAGATCTAATTTAAAGTTAGTTGGCCTTGCCTCTTTGGGCCTGTGCAAGGGCAGCAGATGGAGCAAACCACTCACCTCATAGCCAAGCAGCAAAAGAAAAAGGGGTCTGAGTTCCTCTTAAAAGGAGAATCTCAGTGAACCAAAGACTTCTCACTAGGCTCCACCTCCTAACATTTGTACAACCTCTCAAAAGCGCCATATTGGAGACCAAACCTTAAGCACAGGAGGGCATTCAAGTTCTGTACTCTCAACACCCATCAATAGGGTAGTGGCTAAATTTGACATGCTGAAGTGAAAAGAATAGCACAAATTTACATCTTTTAAAAGGGCCTCTGCATAAAGATATAAGTACACTATTGTATATATTTAATTTATGTCATTTTTTTACTTTGTTGTACCAAATACTTTTAATGTGAGATCTATGATAGTTGTATATTTTGTGAATAATTTAGTATTGTATTGTATTGTTGTGTTATGTAGTGTGACTTTATATACTTGGTTAAATTGACTAAATTGATTCCTTAAAAGGACAGAATTTACTGTTAATGTTTTAAGTGTAAAGTATATCTCAGTAAGCCCAACATATAAAAAAAGTATGCAGAAAAGTTCTGAAACTAATGTTGAGGAAACATGGATAAAGCCAGATGGATAGTGTTTTGCTTTTTAGTATGTGAATTAGTGGTAGAAAATGCTTGGTAGTATTCTCATTTTCTCTTTATAAAACATTTGAAAAATATAACAATATTAAAGAAACAATACTTAGAAAATGCCTGCATTCTCAGTGGCTTTATAGTATGGTTTTTGTATTGTCTATTTTTCTTCTGAGATGGCTCCTCTTTTCTTTATGCCATTGAGTAATACTATAAGCTGCATTAAAATCCTTGTATGCTAATGCTAACATTTGAGTTTCTCGGTGTTGGCTACTGTTGATTATCTTTGCTTTTTGTTATCACTTAATTATACACTATATTGGTGCCAGTCAGCTGAGGGTTCTTTTGCTTAAAATAGGAATCATGAGTAGGCAAAGTATAATTTCCTTAGTGCCAGCAGCTCTGAGCAGGAGTGCTGCTACTCTTGGATTATTGGCTCTCTGGATTATAGCTCTTAGACTCTTAGGTGCTACTAGCCCAGAACCCAACAGTTGGTGCTGTAACCTCGAATTTAGTGCATTGGCATCTCAGTGCCCTATTACTTAGCTCCTTGGCAGCCAGAGCTAGGAACTGTGCAGCTTTCTACAGCTTTTCTAGTGTTTGGGTCTTTCAGTTCTTCTCCAGGCTTGGCTCTTTACAGTCCTTGATCTTCTGCAGTCTCAGCTCTTTACAGTCTCTTGCCTTCTTAGCACTTCTGTAGTTATAGCCTCAACTCTCGGTAGTCTCCGGATCTCTTCAGGCACCTTCTAGCTGTTGCTCTTGGATATGTCTGGGACTGAAAGCCCAGGAGTTGTCGGTTTTTCCTATTACAAGCTCAGCCTGCAGATTGCAAGGAGGTAACACCAGTCAGGTGAGGCTTTACTGGGGCCAGAGTTTGAAGTACCAGGGGGTGAGTAGACAAGAGAGATGTTTTGGACTGCTTAGAGGAGAATGAGAAGAACATTGCTTATACAGCCTACACACGTGTACATGCATTACCTGCCATGGGAGTGCTTGACAGGCACTCCTTCCAGACCAAATTTAGGACATCTGGGAGGAGGTGGGCAGCTATAGGTAAGATTATGTAAAGTAACTGTAGAAACTTACCTGAAGTTACCATGGCTGAAAGGAAGTTTCCTTAAAGAAAGCTTCTGTTAGGTGGTTGACATGACAATATCAGTGGGTCCTACTATTGGAATGAAGTCTTCTTCAGATGTTGGTGGCAGGATGGGGGTCTCCCTGAGCAGCCTTGAAGTTTTTAGAATAGCTGATTATTGTGGTGCATGCCTGTAATCCCAGCATTTAGGAGATGGGGGTATGAGAATCACCAGTTGAAGGTTATTTTCAACTATGTAGCAAGTTTGGAGTAGGCTGAGCTAATCAGATACATAGCTGGAGTTTACTTGGCCTTATAGGAAGCTAATGGTCCATGCTTTTTTTTTTTTTTTAATGCTATTTAAAATTCTTTTTGCTAAAATACAGAAATGTAACTAGCTTTTATTGATTGTATATTCAAGAAGCCCAACACTAATTCCAAAATTTCTGGTTTTGTATGCAGGACAAATAATTTCATCTCAAAAATATGCTATTTTTAGAGTAATATATTTTTGTGTCTTTTTTTTCTTGCTTTATACCTTAACTATGGGTGATTTTTCTTTTTGTTTTTTCTTTTCTATTTTTAATTATAGCCATCCATTATAGAACAAGGAAGTTCCTTTCTCTTCTTTGTTGTCTAAGATATATACATATGTAATATATGCACATATACAAAAACATATGTTTATATTTCCTTGGCTTCAGATTTACTGTGATCTGGTATTTTGTTATGAGAAATACCTGTTTTTGTCCCTGGTTGTTAATACAGTGTTCCTAAAATCTTTGGAATTTCCTGAGTTATTGAAGTATCCTTTGTTATTCGTAACAGCTCCTTTTGATCACATCTGATTTTATGATTAGGTGGAGCCCCTGGACAGCCTTTGAATGGGCTAGTCACCAGAATGACCTGTGGACCTCTTTGCCTCTCACTAACTGCTGACCTCTGGTAAAGGAAGGTCAGGGCACTAGAAATTGAGCTCTGTAACAACTCTTGAATCACTGAATCCAAAGTGCTAGGAGGACGACTAGCTAGAGAACGGTGCCCCATCCTCCTCCTCCCACGTCTTGCCTTACTTATCTCTTCCATTTGGTTGTTCCTGAGTTGCATTCTTATAATAAGCTGGTAAACTATTCTCTTGAGTTTTTTAAGGCACTCTAGAAGTTTTGAACATGAGGAGCTGATCATGAGAACTCCTTTTTATGGTTCTTATAATCCTTTGTTTAGAATTTGCACTCACATTAAAAAATGGAGACAGTACTGTGGACTAAATGTTGGGGTGCAGGAATTGCCTCACAAACAATATGAACACTGACCCGGGCCATGGTCCAGATTTGGGAACTGAACCATGACTCCAAGATTCTACAGGGTTTTTAAGCCCCAAATCCATAAACATCTGTGCCAAGTTATTTCACCAATCAGAATTTAGGGATAGATATTTCCTTAGGAATATGTCTTTGTTTTACACTTATCTTTCTTTGATTGGTTGGAATATTCAACTGTGGCAGAGGACTTGCCTTGTCTAATATTCATGTTCTAACTTGTCTATGAGGATGGGACTTGTCTAACATTCATGTCTTAACTTGCCAACCAGGATGTCAGTTACCCACATACCTGTCTCTTTCTGCCAAGTAGGATGTCAGTTCCTAGGGAGGTCTTGGGAACTTAAAGATTACTAGACCACTACTCAAAATGGAGGTCTTACTCCAAATAGTTTCTTATATTGGTGCAGGTGTTTCAATTATGTTGGGGTCCATTCCAGGGGCAGCTTGTAAAGGCAAATACCATAAAAGCTTATACACAGGTGCAGGAAGTGCTGTTAGGTGGTTGGTTCTGGTCCAAGCTTATTGTGGGTAACTATCCAAAACAGTTCTACTGATTTCTATCATGATTGATTTCCAAGGGCACAGAACATAACAGAATATGTAACCAATCTTGACATTAGAAAGTTTTCTAGTAATAGCAGAACCATATAAGAAAGTTTCCTTATAATGGCAAGCTAGTCAGGTAACAGTTACCTAGGCCTTAACATTTTATGTAGGCCTTAATGTTTTACTTAAGCCTTAACATTCCATCTAGGCCTTAATATTTTACCTAGGTCCTAACACTAAACCCTTTAACCTTTCAGATCTGATCTGATGCTGGAGACATAGTGGCAGAATTAAGTAAAGTCATAAATACTCAGTTTATAGCCTGAGAAGTGGAGAATGATTGATATTGGGAAAGACACTGTAAACTGGAACTTTAGGGCAAAAGCTCCTACAGTTCTAACAAACTAGACTATTACCTGTCCCAGTTCACTAAGATTTAACCAATTTATGTTGTCTTAATTACTTTTCTATTGCTGTGTTAAACACCATGACCAAGGTAACTTATAAAAGAAAGTGTTTAATCTGGGCTTACATGGTTAAAGTAATTGATATTAATGGTGGGAAGAATGGCGGCAGGCAGGCATGGCTGGAGCTTACTACACCTTGAGACATAATCAGAGAGAGAGAGACACTAGGAATGGTGTGGACTTTGAAACCTCAAAACCTGCCCCCAGTGACACACCTCCTAATCCTTTGCACAGAGTTCCATCAGATGGGACCAGTTTTCAAACAGATGAGCCTGTGGGAATGGGAACGGGAGGCATTCTCATTAACATCACCATACAAAAGGAACAGATAAAATCAAGGTACTAATAGTTTTAGGTATAATTAGGGGAATAATTATGTTTAAGGAAAAATATGCATAATGAAGCAGTCTGGTTAGGGTGTGGCCCTGGTGGTTATCGTCTAATACTTTGTAACAAAAGCAGCTTTTAAGTGCCTGTTATAAAACCACATATTTGGTGTCAGAAGAAAAAATCCCGCAAACATCTTTACATAATGATTTTATTTTGTCTTTATGATCATTAGATCATATCTTAATTTTTACACAAGTTGTGAATCTGCTCAAGTAGATAGCTAACTTCATAATGCTGTCATAAAACCCTTTATTTAATTAAGAATCAGTAAACACATGATTGCTTCTAGATTTTTATCCCCTGTGTTTAATATTTAAGTAATAGTTAAAACTGTACTTTAAAAAACAAAACAAACAAAAAAAAACCTATAGTTAAAAATCTGAGATCCTATGAGTGGTCCTATCTGAGTATAGAACTTTCAAAACTGGCTACCCTGAACCCTGTAGTATCATTTCTGTAGTGCACACTTTCATGATAGAGCTTAGTGAATACTCTGCTTTTTTTTTTTTTTTTTTTTTTTTCCAGACAGGTCTAAGTGTTCTTCTACAAAAGGAAGTTTTATTTCAATATAATCTGAGTTAGTAGTACTCATTTAAATATTGGAGGCAGTCTCAGCCAGGTTTTCTATTCCTGCACAAACATCATGACCAAGATGCAAGTTGGGGAGGAAAGGGTTTATTGAGCTTACACTTCCATGCTGCTGTTCATCACCAAAGGAAGTCAGGACTGGAACTCAAGCAGGTCAAGGAGCAGGAGCTGATGCAGAGGCCATGGAGGAATGCTGCTTACTGGCTTGCTTGCTTCTCCTGGCTTGCTTGCTTCTCCTGGCTTGCTCAGCTGGCTTTCTTATAAAGCCCAAGACTACCAGCCCACAGATGGTACCACCCACAAGAGGCCCTCAGCCCTTGATCACTAATTGAGAAAATGCCTTACAGCTGGATCTCATGGAGGCATCTTCTCAACTGAAGCTCCTTTCTCTGGATAACTCCAGCTTGTGTCAAGTTGACACACACAACTAGCCAGTACAATTGACCCCTGTCAACTTGACACACAAACACATTACCATTAAGCCTCAACCCTTACTTTCTTATTCATCCCCAAGATCTAAATAACTTTAAAAGTCCCACAGTCTTTGTAAATTCTTACTATTAAACATCCAATCTCTTAAAATTCAAAGTCTTTTAAAAATTCGAAGTCTCTTAACTGGGCTCCACTAAAATACCTTCTTTCTTCAGGAGGGAAAATATATCAGGGCACAGTCACAATCAAAAGCAAAATCAAACTCCAACTGTCCAATGTCTGCGATCCACTCAAGATCTTCTGGATTCCTCCAAGGGCTTGAGTCACTTCTCCAGCTCTGCCC
>CM052703.1:93621265-93638386 GCA_028551405.1 Uromys caudimaculatus | reverse complement strand
TGGTACTTGTATCTCTAAAACACTGCTGTCTTCTGCTGCAACTAGGCTTTACCATGGTGCCAAGCCTCACCTCCTTTGCATGACCCCTTCAGTCCTGGGCCATCAGTTGCAACTGAGGATGCACCTTCACCAATGGCCTTTTGTGGCCTCTCACAGTGTCCAGGCCTCAGCTGTTCTTCATGACTCCTTCATGCCTTCAAAACCAGTACCACCTGAGTGACTCTTACACATTACCAAGTCCAGTCACAGCACAAGGTACAACCCTGGCTATCTCTGGAACGCAGCCTCTGTGCTCTCTGAAAACACTTCTCAGAAGATTTCACCTCAATGATGCTGGTCTCTTCTTAATCACCGCTAATATCTTAGGTCCAGCTAACCAGCATCAATAGTCCCAGCAATGCAGTGGTGTTGCTTTAGTAGTTCTGGTATCTTGTTAATCACAGCTGATTTCTTCAGCCCCAGCTAACCAAAACCACAGAATCTTAAATCAAACTAGCAACAGCCCTGATAAGAGTCTTTAATCTTCCTTCTGAAATTTCACAAGCCAGGCCTCCATCTTCTGCCCTGTTCTCAACATTATCTTCCAAGCTCCTACACAACATCCCACAAAGCTCTTAACACTGAATGAATCTTCTAGCCCAAAGTTCGAAAGTCCTTCTACAGTCCTCCCCAAAGCATGGTCAGGTTGTCACAGGAATACCCCACTATGCTGGTACTAGACACTGGAGGTGTCTCTGGACTTTATTCCAGGGAACCTCTTTAGAAAGGCCGATGTGAGCTGTGATCTTGTATTTTGCTTTTGAGACAGGGGCTCACTGTGTAGCTCTGGCTGGCCTCAAACTTACAGAGATCTTCCTGTCTCTGCTTCTGGAATGTTAGGGTTGAAATAGTGAGTCCCTATGTCTAACAGCAAACTGGTCTCTGTTTTTATCTTTTACATAGCTATGAAGGTTTAGGAGGGAAGGCCCCAATGAATAGCCAAATATTTGATGTCTATAAGTATATTCACTAAATTAATGTAAATAATGTTTGTCAGTATGTCTGTCGTATTTTTCCTTGCCTGTTAGCATAGTATACTTGATTTTTTTCCCTGTTTATCACACTTTTGTACTGTAGCATTTTTCATTCCACATGGTTTTTTGGAAACAAGGATTTTTCCACATGGCCCAGGCTGTCCTTGAATTTGCTGAATAACCTAGGTTACTCTTAAACTAGAGATCCTCTTGCCTCAGCCTCCCCAGTGCAGAGATTATAGATGTGTGTCACCACATCCATTCTGTAAAACTATTAATTACTTAACAATAGGCCATATATGCTTAGATATGAAAAGTACTTGGCTGCTTTCTATTGATGTTGCCTTCCTATAGCCAGCTTTCTTTTTTTTTAATCCAGAAACATTAGGCAGTATTTGTATATGTTCATAGATATTTAACCTGTACCCTACTGGTATTTTACCCTTTGTTTTTTTCCCCCTATTTAAAATACTTTTCATCAGTATATATGTAGAAGGGCTCCATTCACTTAAGAGCTATATAGGATTTTAGTAAATTGATGAGTCAAATTAATTATGCAGTCTTAACTGATGTTATGTTTCTTTTTTCATTATTTTGTTATTATCATAAATGTAATGTTTCTAATGCACCATCTTCAGACACATCTATGTGTCTCGATGGTATCAGTTCTCAGAAATTCGATTATTGAGTTAGGTTTCATGCATTTAATGTTTTGACATAAAATTTTGCCAAATTACCCTCCATAATGGGTAATCATCATCTTCTTCTTCTCTTCCTCCTCTTCTTCCCCCTCCTCCTCCCCCTCCTCTTCCTCCTCCTCTTCCTCCTCCTCTTCTTCTTTTTTTTGTGGGTGCAGCGAACTTTATTGATGGTATTCAAGAAAGTAGGGAGGGCTTCTTAGGCCCCTCCTGTTATTATGGGGGTCTAGGATAGAAATTGTGAGGGAGATGCTCAGCGTTGGGGGCCGAGTTGGGACAGGGACCCCTCAGCAACCGAGGGTCTCTTTCGCTTCAGTGTCCTTGCTGGGGTGGGTGGTCCAGGGTTCCTTACTCCTTGGAGGCCATGTAGGCAATGAGGTCCACAACCCTGTTGCTGTAGCCGTATTCATTGTCATACCAGGAAATGAGCTTTACAGAGTTGTCATTGAGAGCAATGCCAGCCCCAGCATCAAAGGTGAAGGAGTGGGAGTGGCTGTTGAAGTTGCAGGAGACAACTTGGTCCTGAGTGTAGCCCAGGATGCCCTTTAGTGGGCCGGGTGATTTATTCTTATGCCCACAATGTGTAAAAGTCCTTGCTTTCCTAGATTCTTTTTCATTAGGAAAATGTATTTCTTTATTAAATCAATGTAATGTCTACTCAGACTTTGTTAGCAATATGAATTGACAGTTCCATTTGGAACAGTGTAGAAGCAGCCAAATGTGGTAATCCAAACACTGCGGAGATAGAGTCTTACTTTCTCAAATCTTTTTTGTTTGGTTGTTTTGGTTTTTCAAGACAGGGGTTTGCTGTGTAGCCCTGGCTGTCCTGGAACTCAGCTGCAGACCAGCCTGGCCTAGAACTCATAGAAATCCATCTGCCTCTGCCTCCTGAGTGCTAGGATTAAAGGCATGCTCCATCACCACCTGTCACTTTCCCAAATTCTTTTTTTTTTTTTTTTTTTTTTTTTGCCATGAATGGTGATTTTTTTTTTTTTATACTTTATTTATATTTCAAATGTTTCCCTCTTTCCAGGCCTCCCCTTTGGAATACCCCTATCCCCCTCTCCCTCCCCCTATCTCTTTGAGGGTATTCCCCCACCCACCCACCCACTCTCTTCCCTCCTTGGCATTCCCCTATACTGGGGCATCTAACACCCTCAGGCCCAAAGGGCTTCTCCTCCCCCTGATGGCTAACAAGGCCCTCCTCTGCCACATACATGGCCAGTACCACGGGTCCCTCCATGTGTATTCTTTGGTTGGTTATCCAGTCTCCAGGAGCATCGGGGTGTGGGGTCAGGCCAGTTGACACTGTTGCTCCCTCCATGGGACTGCAAACTCCCTCAGTTCCTTTAGTCCCTTCTCCAACTCTTCCATCTGGGACCTCACACTCAGCCCAACGGTTGCTGTGAAGTGAATCTTGGGTATTCCAAACTTTTGGGCTAATATCTACTTATTAGTGAGTATATACCATGTTCATTCTTTTGTGATTGAGTTACCTCGCTCAGGATGATATTTTCAAATTCCATCCGTTTGCCTGCAAATTTCATTAAGTCATTGTTTTTAATAGCTGAGTAGTATTCCATTGTGTAAATGTACTACATTTTCTGTATCCATTCTTCTGATGAGGGACATCTGGGTTGTTTCCAGCTTCTGGCTATTATAAATATGGCTGCTATGAACATAGTAGAGCATGTGTCTTTATTACATGTTGGAGCATCTTCTGGGTATATGCTCAGGAGTGGAATAGCTGGGTCCTCAGGTAGTATTATGTCCATTTTCCTGAGGGTCCGCCAAACTGATTTCCAGAGTGGTTGTACCATCTTGCAATCCCACCAGCAGTGGAGGAGTGTTCCTCTTTCTCCACATCCTCGACAGCATCTGCTGTCACCTGAGTTTTTGATCTTGGCCATTCTGACTGGTGTGAGGTGGAATCTCAGGACTGTTTTGATTTGCATTTCCCAAATTCTTGACTCTACAGTTCAGTATCAAATATTTTTCTATGTTACCATAAAAAACAAAAACTATATTTTTATTTGAATTTTCATTTTTCTTAAAAATGAGGCTGTTTTTATATACTTAAATTTTTTACTTGATTTTTTTACAAATTGCCTTCATAGATTTTGTTAACTTTTATACTGAGTCATTTTATATATATTTTATATATATATGTGTATATATATGTGCATATGTGTGTGTGTGTGTGTGTGTGTGTGTGTGTGTGTGTGTGTGTATGTATATATATATATATATATGAGAGATAAAATAAGCTTCAGCAAGCATAGCTGTGGCGACAGGATCAATTGAACTTTGTTTTTTATATTAGCCCAAGCTGCACAGCGAAATTCTGTGTCAAACAAGAAAGAAAGAAAAGAAAGAACAAAAGAAAGAAGCCTATTTTATTCCACATTTTTCCTCTAAGATCATCTTTTAAATTTATTCTTATAAATTTTTCATGGAAAATATAATTCTAACTTTACCAATATTACTATTTTACTTGATAAATCACCATTTTTCATTGAACATCTTAAAAATATTTCTGTTTTAAAAATCAAAAAAAAACCCAAAACTATTTTGCTGCTAGGCCTAGTGCGATTCAGGCCTGTACTCTCAGCTTCTTAGGAGTCTGAGACAGGAGGAGCTCAAGTTCAAGGCCAGCTAGGGCAACTTAGTGAGATCCTTCTTAAAATAAAAGATTTTAAGAGTGCAGGGGCAGGTAGAGTTCAGTAGTAGAAAACTTGGTTTATCCTCCCCCCTCAAAAAAACAAAACAAACCTACCAGTAGCAACTCTAATTTCAACGATACTAAAGACATCATTTAGTGTATAGCTTTTATTTAGACTTCCTCCCATTTCTCTTATTTTTTAAAAATTTTTATTAGTTCTTTGAGTTTTTATATAATGTGTTTTGATCATAGTCACTCCTCCTTTCCAGATCCACCCCAGTTCACTACCCTTCCAACTGTGTGACTTTGTGTCCTTTATTTTTTTAAAAAACCCATCAAGACTAGTTTGTGTTGCCCTAATATTCTTGAATATATGGTCTTCCACTGGAGATTGGTCCACCCACCAGAGGCTACACTTTTAAAGAAAACTGTCTCCTCTCAGCAGTTAACAACTGCCAAAAGTTGCAAAGCTAGGAGCGGGATTCATGCCCAACTCCTGTCTCCATGCTGGGATTTGGTCTGTCGTGAGCTCTCCTAGGTTTTGTTCCTGTTGTTGCAGCTGCTCTGAGTTCATTTGTGCAGCAGCACTGCTGAGTTCAGAAGACACCATTTCCTTGGAATCATCCGCTGCCTTGAGCTCCTATACTTGTCCTGCCGCCTCTTCTGCAGTAATCCCTGGGAGGAGAGGGTAAGGTTCCACTTAGGTCTGAATATTCTGCATTCTCTTCGTATCTGATCACCATCTATTACAAACAGATTTTCTTAGATGAGAGTTGGGAGTTGCATTGATCTATAGATATAATGGTAAGCCATTAGAAGCTGACTTACTACTATGTTCATTTAGCAGAATAAGAGTGTAGTAGGTTCTCCCTTAAGGCCTAGCCATAGGTTCTTGTCCCAGTAATGGTGCCAGGTATGGGTTTGATCTCGTGGAGTGGGACTTCAATCAAAAAATGATTGGTCGCTCCTGTGCTATTCTTGCCACTATTCCACCAGTGGGCATGTCTTGCATGCCAGTCATTGTTATAGGTCTCAGGGTGTTCACAGCTAGGATGATGGATGATTACTTTTGTCCTGTAGGGGTGTTTATAGCACCTTCTATCACTGTGAAAATTAGCCAGTAGAGATGAGGCTTCCATGTCAACACCAGCTTTATTTCTCCATATTCTATGATTTAAATGTGTCTTCAGCAATAAAGTCCATAAATAAAAGGATTAGGGGATAAACAAGAGCAGTGATAACCTGTAGTGTTTGGAGGGGAGGTTTGTGGGAGTTCAGTGGCCAACAACTCTAAAAGGAGTAACCTATTCCTGGCACTGGACTTTTAAAAGGTTTTTAAACAGGCAAAAATTGAATCTAGAGTCTTGTACTGATACTTAAGAATGATAGTTCATAGGGCTGCCATATGACTACTTATGGATTCAGTGTCAGCCCTACCAGACTAAATTCCAGGTCTGAGTCATTTGAGTGGCCTGAAAATTAGGTTAAAACCAGCTTAGATTGCTGTTGGTTTCAGGGACCCAAGAAAAGAGAAGAAAGAAATCTAAGGGGAAGTACATTCATTTTTGTTCTTGTTGTTTTAAGAAAGGACCTCAAGTAGCCTAGAGTAGCCTTGAACCTACTCTGTAGGCAAAAATGACCTTGAATTGCTTATTGTTTTGCTTGGATTGCAGCTACAGTGCTTGGCTTCAGCAGGAAACACCTTCATTACAGGCCTCAATTTGTTCCCATTAATAACAAATATAATACCCAGTGTAGAGTCAGTTAGCCAGATCCATAAAGAAACAGGTCACATAAACAATTCCCCACAAAACCAAATATACTACAAACTGACTTGTAGAGTGCTTCATGCTAAATTATGATATACAGACTTTAAAAAAAACTGTTGTTTGCCAAATCCAAGAGGTCAAAAAGAGAAAATTTAAAATTAGGCAGAGAAGTAAAAATAATCTAAAATTTGTATGTTTTTAAATGTAAGTTTCGATTTCTGAAAATAATACCAAAACTAAGAACTGGGTGAACAAATTTAGTAAAATTCAGAGTTAAAGAGAGAATTAGTAACCTATAAGATAGGGCAGCAGTAGGGCAGAGGAAGTATTGAGGATGAAGCCTGTAGTGACAGAGTGATAATAGGAAGACTAAAGAGGAAGTATGGGTGTGAGGCCTGAGCTAATAATATGATTTAGTTCTCAGATCCATTGGATTGAAGTCACCCAAGGAGAAGAAAGAGAGTAGACCAGCAGCAGTATTTGAAGAGATTGTAGCTGTGAACTTTCCTAAGCTAATGAATACCAGTCTGCGGATTAACTTTAGTATTAATGTGTGCTCTAAGCTTACTTATAATTACAATTATACCTACTTATATTACCCTAAACAAGGAAAGAAAAGAATAAGAGCATTAATAAAGAACAGTCACATTTTAGTTGTATTTTAATGCATATATATAACTGTTTTACAAATCTGAAATTATACATATATGGCTTATGAGCATTCCTCTCCTAAGATATCCTCAGTGTCTCACATATCATTAAAATCTAATGAGATTTTAGATATGATATTTGATATGTATTAGATATGTATCATTATACTTTTTTATATATGTAAGTGCATATGTGTGCTTGTTCATATTTGGAGGTACATGTGTATTTTTGGGTGTTGTGGGTGCATGTGAGTTTGGCCAGGGGATGACCTTGTGTGTCGTCTTCAGTAATATTATCTACTACCTATGAAACAGGGTCTCTCTTTGGCCTGGAACTCACCTATTATTCTAGGCTGGTTGGCCATTGAGCCCCAGGGATCTTCCTGTCTCCACTTCCCATCACTAGGATTAAAAGTACATGCCACTAAGACCAGCTTTTTACATACATGCCCAGGAATAAACTGAGATCTTCATGCTTGGGAAAGCACTTTATCAACTAAGTCATCTCACTAGCTTCTTATGTTAGATTTTTTATTTCACCAGTTTTCTATAGAATATGTATTACTTACATTTTAGTTAATATTATTAACATTATTTTAGTGAGTATCCTTATAACAATATGTTTATTTTTGTTTTGTTTTTGAGAAAGTCACATACAGACTAAGCTGTCCATGAACCAGACCAGCTATGTCACTGAGGACACATAACTAAGTCTTCACTTGAATCCATGATTAATTATACTTCTCCTTGGGGATAAACTTCTAGAAATAGAACAGCTGGATCAAGACTATTTAATATTTGAGCTATTGGCAAAGGAGCCTTTTACTCCATATTCTTGGGATAAGCAGTATTTCAGATTTTTAAGTTTGGGGTTTTATAGTCCCTTTGTGAAAGTTGTATCTTTCAAAAATAGCTGGAGTAATTTATTACTTCATCTCACATTCTTTGTCTTTCTGCATGACTTTGACACGGCTCAATTGAAAGTCACAATCTGTGTTCCCTCTCCCAGAACTTGGGTGAGTCTTTGTCACAACCCCCAGAAATAGCAGGAGCAGTGGAAGGAAGCTGACTGTCCAGGGCTAGGCCAGGAAAGGTAGAGCTGCTTCCTTGTCCTTAGAGCCCAGCATTGTGAGGAAGCCCAGGCTACAAGGAGTGCCTTTTGTAGATGTTCCATTTAATAGCATGGGTCCTAGCTAACAGCTACAGGTATCATCACTGTCAGATACAGACAGGCTTGATTCCAGCAGGCACATCTTTGAGTCTTTCAACAGAGGCCTCAGACACTTCCTGTCTACAGAAATTGAGAAGGATAATAAGTGGTTATTGATTTTGGCCTTAAAGTTGGAATGATTATCAGGCCACAGTAAATTCATCCTTCTTCCCTAGCTCTGCTCTTAAAAACTCTTAAAATTAAATCATGAAGCCATTTTCACCTAAAAATTATAATCAGATGAAAATGGTATCTTGACTTAATTATATTTTCTGAGTTACTGTGAAGAGCCAGTCTAGTAGGGAGAAAGTAGTTGGTGTGCTGAGTGTGTCTGTCACTTCAAGCTCTGTAAATCTTATATTGAAATCATTATGTTTCTGCTCCCAGCTTGTCCCCTGTTCCCTCCAGCATTCGGTTCATACTCACTTTCACGTATCAGGTCAGACCTTACCTCCTTCAGATCCCTTTCCTCAGTTCATCCTAGCTTAAAAACTTAGTCCAAATACTGATATATCACCCAGAACCCATGCACACTCTCTGTGGAAACTGCCCTTTTATTTATCTGCCTACCTTGCTACATATTAAGCTTTATAAGATCCTCTTACGACCAATAGTATCTTTTGAATGGGGCACAAAGTATGTTCTTGATAAATAGGTATTTTTATTTAGTTAGTTTTACTTATTTTACTATTCTATGTGTATGAGTGTTTTGCCTACATACATGTCTGTGTACCACGAGCATGCCTAAGTGTCTAAGGAGGCCAGAAGAGTATATCATATCCCCTGGAACTGGAGTTATTGTAAGCTACCACATGGATACTGAGAATCGAACCCGGATCCTCAGCAAGAGCAGCCAGTGCTCTTAACCACCAAGCCCTCTCTCTGCTGTATTCTTGTTTTTATACTGCTAGAGATCAAAGCTGGGGCCTGTGCACTAAGCTAGCACTCTCCCAGCGAGCTGCATCCCCAGGAAGGCTTTAAAATACAATAATTGACATTTTTAACTTTTCACATTAATCTTTCCCTACCCAATATTATACTTAAAGTGATAACAAAGTTGTATTTTAAAACTTACTTTCCATTGTGGTCTAGTTAACATTTTATTTCTTGGATTTTCTTTTTCCCAGAAAAATGATTTTTCAAGTAAATTTTGTTTTATATGATGAGTATAGCCATCCAAGCTTTTTATCTAGGTCAATTTAATGTTAATTTGAGTAAAAGGTTTTAAAGATGAGGACATTAAATTTAGAATTATACACAGATTTTTTTTTTTAACATGGGGAGACACTCATTTAATTTTGGGCTATTTCTCTGGGAATCCCGGGTATGGACCTGGCCAGTGTCCATCTTCCTGGTCAGTATTTAATAAAGCTTACTTCAGTTGGGAAGAACATGATTATATTTTGAAGCTAATAAGCAGCCATCTGACTGATTCCCCTGTTCTGCTCCAGGGCTCTGGAAATGGATCTCCAAGGCTGGCTGACCCTCAGAAGTAAATGTCAGCTGTGTCTACCTACCCATCAGGTTTCCAGATTGCAGTTTCCTATTTCAACTTCTCTTTAGACATAAATTTTAAAAATCCTTTATTATTTTATTAACCTGGTATTTGTTGTTCAAACACAAATCTCTGACTGAGATATTTAAGAACAACATTTAAAGTTTTGTAATTTTAGACATACTGAATTATAGAAGAGTTTTACATAGGCTCCCTTTAATGAATAACAGTATCAAGAATTGGGCTTGTTAATTGATATTATGTTCTTTAATATCTTTTGTAATCTTCTAAATGATACAGTGGGTGGTTCAGATTGTTGGCAAGCTGTTAGGTCTAATATTCAGATATTCTTAAGTAGATTCAAGTAGCATAGGAATTATAAAATAGGCAGTATATTAATTATGTTTCTCATTGCTGTGACAAGTAGCAACTTAAGGAAGACCTTATTTTTGACTTACAGTTTGAGGATAGCACTCCTCATATGGCAGCAGGTGAAGGAGCTGTCTGAGTGTATTGTATCCACAGTCAGGAATTAGGGAGAGGGAGAGCGCGAGAGTGAAGAGCAAGAGAGAGCTAGCTCTGGTGCTCAGCTTCTTCATGGGGATTCTACAGTCTACATTCAGGATAGGCCTCTTTCCTCAAGGAAGCCTTCTGGAAGCACCCTCATAGATACGTCCAGAGGAGTGTTTCCATAGAGCTTCTAAGTTCAGTCAGTCTTGCAGTAAGTATTATCCATCACAGGTATGGAAAAAAATTTGACAAAGTTGGTTACTTTTATTTAAAGTACTTTTATATGCATTTATATTTATTATACATAAGTAATGCAGAAAGACCTAATTGTGAGTATAATAGGTTCAGAAAAGCTTAGACAAGTCCAGTATGATTTTTCACATGTAAGTGATATAAATGCCTTCATTTGTTGGCAGAGTTGGGGTGATTTGGTGTAGTGTGTAGCTTCACATCTGTGAAAGTTGTAAGAAGTTAAATGTTAAACATTTCTATGTATTCAAAGTATCTTGGGAAAGCCATTCTCTTCAGTGGTGTAGCCACTGGCAAGGTGCACATGCTCCGGTAAACAGACTCTCACTCATGTACCTATAAGGAGCCCCAGTGAAACTCATTGAGTCACCAAAAATAAATTTAAAATGTAAGCACAGATATGAAAGTGGAAGACAGGGCTAAAGAATCAATGAGAGTAGAAAGGAGGAAAGAGTAATGGAGAGGAGGAGGACAACATGATTGAAATTTGTACATGCATGAAAATGTTATAATGCTATGCATTATATATAATATGTGCTAATAAAAACATTTAAAAAACGAATACTAATACTAAAAGATCACTTTCTTCATATTTTCACTTGGACTTAAAGGTTCCATGAGTATTATGTAAGTAGTTAATTCCTTTTCTTCATTTTGGCCATATAGAGATGCAACAATCAAGCTGTACATGATTGTACATGCCTTTAATCCCAGCACTTGGGAGGCAGAGGCAGTTGGATCTCTGTGAGTTCAAGGCCTGCCTGGTCTACATAGCGAGTTCCAGGCCAATCAGGGCTACGTAATGAGACCCTGTTGCAAAATAAAATAAATAAATAACCAGTGAACCTTACCCGCTTCCTGATGGTATGTATGTGTTTAACAGTTGCCAGGAGGGAAAGTCTTCTTGGTGGACTACTAGAAGTTGCCCATCCTCTTACCAACAATCCAAGTTAAATGCACTGACTTGCCAAGCTGGATATGGATGGAATCATTTCTTCAGTCGACCCTTTCTCTCCCCATCTGGAGTGAATAGAAATAGACTTCGCAGGCAGTGATGTAGTAAGAGCAGTTCGTGAAATGAAAAAGAATTCACATAAACTCACAATAGACTCACCCATTATGAATACAAAACTAGTAGTTATAATAAATGATATGTATATGAAATATCCAGACACTATTAGGGCTATAAAACATAAATGTCACCTTTTCACCTCAGTTTCCACTCCTGGTATTTCCTTCAGGGATCTTTTGCATGAAATATGTCTGCATGGTATACATGTACGCTCCTTTTATCTAATGAAAATACTTTATATACTTTTCTGCCCGCCTTTTCATTTATTATATCTGAGATATACATAGAAATTGTATTTTAAAATAATTTACCTATATTACTTTAGGTCCTTGTTACTGTTTATTGACATCATGGTTATTTAAAGATTTTTAGCAACAAAATACAACTTCAGTTTCTTTATCTGAAAAATAGAAGCTATGTATAACTACATAGCTTTTAAAGTCTTTTTCCAAGTTTAGAACACTATATAATTTTATTAATAAATTAATTTAATTAGCTATTAAGTAATAGAGACGTGAATTTAAAATAGGCCTCAAATGTCTGTCGCCATAATCATTTAACTCTTTTCCATACAGGTTTACTGTGTTTAATGTATCACGATTCTTCATTTTTATTTTTCTCAAACTTTATAGCTTTTTAAGAAATAGGACTTAAGTCAGTACCGTATCTGAGATTTGTAATACAGAGAAGTTAAGGTCCTACTCTCATTTTTGTGCAGTTTAACATTAGGAAGTATATTCAGTCAGCTCATAGTTACTGATGGATCATTTGTATATTTATGTAGCTATACCAAAAAGGATGCTGTTTCACTTTATACCTGGAGTTGAATTGTTTTTACACATCATTAACCTGCTCAGCACAATTGTTTTGTACTTAGAACCAGACCAAATGTTCAATCAAATGTGTTTAAATCCTGCCTAGCTACCTCAGTGCTCTTGGGTCCTTCTGTGAATCCTTTTTTTCATCTGTGTGATAGTTATAATAATGCTACCAGCAAGAATGCAGCAGTGAACATTCTGGTGTCGATAATTGTGTAGAGTGAAAGTATTGTTTCAGCACAAAAATCCATGGGTCAAAAGCATATGTAATCTAAAATTTGATGCTTTGCTGCAGTTACTCTGAGAAGACCATTCCAATTTACAGTCTCACTAACTGGAAGTCAGTACTTATGCTCTGTGCATAAAGAGAGGCCATTTGGCTTTTGCTCTAATCTGATGTTAACAGTTTCCAAGTCATTTTACTTCTTTGAAATCTGATGATACCTTTAACTTTGGGATAGTTGGTAGTAGCTTAGATATTCTTTTGTTTAGATTTTTCTCTTAATAGCTATTCATGTTTTTATCCAGGCTGTGTAGATGTTAGTGTATGCCATTTACAAAACAGAAAATGCTTGAATCTAGGTTTTACACATGCACACCCTTCAGTGTTAAACAGAGTAAAATCTCAGAGCCAGGTATGGTAGCACATGCCTGTAATCTCAGCACCTGAGACGTAGAGGCAGGATAATCAAGAGTCCAAGGCCAGCCTTGCCTATGTAGTGAGTTCAAGCACAGCCTGAGCTACATGAGAGCCTGTCTCAAAAAGTAAGAAAATTCAGCTAATAGAATTGCCATGTCTTTTAGTTTTCCCACAAACTCTAGTTACTTTAGTTTCTATTATAACTATAAACTGCTTGGTTTAAATTATGTATTGATAATGTTTTTATGTGCAAGTACAAAGTTCTCTTAGCATTGAATACCCTTCAGGTGCCTTGGTTTGTAATGCTGAGCATTAATTAGCATTATATAACGTATCAATGCAGAAAATGTAAATATTACAGACTCAACTCATAGTAACTTTGACGAGAGAAGTTTTGATTCATTTTGGATTTTTAAATATTTAGTCCTCCCATTAAGAATATTAGAAAATTCCATTTAGGCTTTCTCATAATTTTATTTCAATTCGAAATCTGGTAGTTTTTGTTTGTTTGCCTGTTTATTTCCTTATGCTAGAGATTGAATCCAGGGCCCTGCACATGATAAAATTCAACAAATGGATGTTGGCATGCCTTGTCTCTCAAGCCATGTTTGCATTTTAATGAAAATCTAACATGACGTACTTAACACCTAAAATTTCATTATGGTCAACTGGTGCTATAGATGAGTGGAATGTGGTTTTAAAAGAATAGCAAGGGTTTTGTTTGTTCATGTGTTTGTTATTTTGTTAGTTTCTTTAGTTTTTTGAAACAGGATCTCAAGCTTGCAATGTAGTGAGGCTGTCCTTGGACTCCCCATAGTCTCTCTCTTATCAGATATTCAATAGAGACACAAGGTAACTAATGATACATGGTCTTGGTAAGGTTTAGGAAGGAGATAGACAAGAATAGATAGGAAAAACAGTATGTATTCTACTCATCAAGCCGTCTTGTTGTTGTTACCCTGCAACGCCTGCATTAGGACTTGGCTTTATAGAATTTTCTCAGAACCAAGCTAAAGATGATTTACTGTTTGGCAATATCGATTAGAACTGTGTCCATTGATGGGTTATAGTCCTGTTCCACCTTGCCTGGTTGATCTTGATTTGAAGATCTAGTAAGTAGGTAATTGATAGGTATTTTAATAGCATTTATCCAATAGTTTTCCTATGTATTTTAAAGCTTAATATAGACTCTTAATTGACTAAAGGAATTCTTAGTTCTTAAATTTAGGATTATAAAAATAGATAAATGTCACCCTCAGTAGGGCCTCTCTTGATGACTCACTATCTCTTGAGGACTCAGTAAGTGGAAGGATTTTTAATTACGTGTGTGTGTGTGTGTGTGTGTGTGTGTGTGTGTGTCTATGTGTATTTTTGTAGTATATACTAATTTTAATAAATAACTTTAGAATCTGATGAACCAGGCTTATGAGTCTACTTTTTGGACTCTCAGACAGGCTTAGTATAAGCACTTTATGTTCCCAATTAGATCTACTTTTTTTTTTTTTTTTTTAAATCAGAATCCCAAAACGAAAGAGCAGATTGAAAATCTCTTGCGGAATGGGATGAACAAGGAATTGCGTGATCGTCTTTGTTGCCGGATGACTTTTGGGACTGCAGGACTTCGATCTGCCATGGGAGCAGGATTTTGCTACATTAATGATCTTACAGTAATACAGTCAACACAGGCAAGTATTACATATATTGTATTTGTATTTTTATACTATTATATATGTATGTACTTTTATCACTCTATTGTTTTAAAAATTTGGTAGTACCCTGTAACTTTTAATTTTTTCAAATCCTACTTATAATGATGGTTCTTAAAAGCTTTAACCTCCCTTGTAGCCCACCACCCACCAGAGGTAGTGGAAAAGAAAGGATATGGAGAAAGTGGACCTATTTAGAAATGGTTCTTTGGAGCAAATCCCATCTGCATTGTCAGGAAATCAGCAGTTCAGTTCACAGGTTAACAGTGGCAGCTTGATTCACTTGCAAATACTTCACGGATACACCAGCAGCCCAGTTGGATGGATTCAGGTTAGCAGCAGTGGTGGCATGACCTAGCAGGAACAGCCAGGCTTCAGCTGAATCAGCATGAGTCAGCAGGAGGGATTCAGACCAAGGCCAACAGGAACACTAGGAGTTCTCTGCTCTGCCTCTCTCAGCAAAGAAAAAGTCCAGGAAGACCAACAAGCATTGCACAGCTAGCTCTACCAGCAGGGCTCACCAAGCCTCTCTGTCCCTTGTGTTCTATGTATACTCCCTCCAAACATCACGTGTCCTCCACCTCTCTTGGCACATGAGTCTGTCTCAGCTGACATCACTCTGCCAGTCAGCCTGAGTCCACGGAAGCAACAAGAAGCCACAGCACACCACCAGAAGTTGTTTGGTATGTTTCTCTCTGTGGGGTCCCAACAAATGGAGCTCAACCACGCAATGTAAGGTGGACCAAAAGATGTGTGCCATAAACGAAGAATCCTTCATCACGTGTCATTTCACGTGTTTGCCCCAGCAAAACATCGTCCGACACTGACTTTCCAAAGAACCCTTATGTTTCCAATTCAGTACCCTTCTTTTTAAAAATTAATTATTTTGTTCAGGAAGGTATTCTCATAAACAAAAAGGGTAGACCCAATTGTGATCTTTTGCTTTGCCTCAAATTTATGTTGGAAATCATTTATGTGTCTGTCTACAAGGACATAGTCCTTTTCATGAAGAGTTCTTGGGCTGAGTGTTGTGCATACCTTTAGTCCCAGTACTAGAGGGGGAGATTGAAGCTGATGGAACTCTGTGAATTTGAGAACAGCCTGACATAGCAAGTTCCAGTCCAGCCTGGGCTACATAATGAGATGATGAAAATTCTGTCCTCTAGAGCCTTACAGTAAAAACTAGTTTCCCTGGTCATTTCTGAATGTTCTTTCTGACATGCCCCCTTTTCCTTTTACTGACCCATTTTTCTCTCCCTCATGTTTTTGTGTGTTGTACTGGAGTTGTGGTTACTAAATTGGTATTTCTTAGTACTAAATGTGTTTGAAAATCTGAGAAATGATTGCCATCTCATATTCGTGGGTGAGCAGTATGGCTCCCGCATGCGTGGCTATGAACACCAAAGCCAGTTTTGAGTCAATAAGCAGTTGAATAAAAACAAGAGACTTAAGTTGTAAAGGTCAGAGGTTGAGGATAGGATGTAGCTCAATGGCAATGCACTTGCCTAGCTTGTTTGAGGCCCTCAGGTCATCTTCAGGGCTGAAAGGGAGAGGGGGGTGGGGCACCTAAGGTGGATGCTTGATCGGAACTAATCTTCTGTTTATGTGCTTCAGGGGATGTACAAATACCTGGAGAGGTGTTTTTCAGACTTCAAGCAGAGAGGCTTTGTGGTTGGCTATGACACTCGGGGTCAAGTGACTAGCAGCTGCAGCAGCCAGAGGTACAGTGTTAATTACTGCAAAGATTATATTGGAATGGGGGTAAAATGTTTAATTTTTTTTTCTGGTGGTAAGAGTTCTGAAATGAGGCCGTCATCTAGAAGCATGATCCCATGCTAATGCTGATTGTATGTTTTCTGAAGCTGGAGAACACTTTCATCTGAAAGAGAAGTAGAAAAGCACCTCAGAGACAAGCTTTAGATTTTATAGAAGTATAACTTCTTAAAATATTGGAAGTTCAAACAATAATGCAGAGTATATATTGGGGGAGTTTATAGGAACTGAGTAGGAGTAAATTTGAAGCTTCTGTTCTCTTATAATCCTGCTCTGGATCTTTTCATAAGTTGATAATCATGGTACCTTTTTACGGAGTTTATTTGTCTCACTGTCCTTTGATCTTGTTGCCTTTACACGTATTATTTCTTAGTTTAAAACAGCCATCGCTACCAAAAGATGAATAAATAAAGAATTGTAGTGTCAGTTCTGTTTGTTGTTAAAGGCCTTTTAGTTCTCTTGTTTGTATTTGGAGGGTTAGGGTTTTTGTTTTATGTATGTGTGTCTGGGAATGAAGCTAGGGCCTGTACATACTAGTGAGCTACCACTAAGCCATATCCCTAGCTTCTTAAAGAAAAAACACAAGCGAACAAACAATAGCAACAAAACCCTTACTTAACAGTGTCAAGTTGGAGCATCAAGCTTAAATAATTAGTGATGGTAAGAATTGTTTGGCTGGGCATGGTAGCACATAAGGGAGGCTGAGGCAGGATCGTGAGTTTGAGACAAACGTACATAATAGCAAGTTCCAGCCAGCTTTCGCTACTACAGAAGATCTTGTTTCATCAGAATAATTCTACTGTGAAACATTTATTATACGGAAGATTAGTTTATTAAAATTATGGGAAGGACTAAA
>CM052703.1:93602498-93620765 GCA_028551405.1 Uromys caudimaculatus | reverse complement strand
ATGGTAAGAATTGTTTGGCTGGGCATGGTAGCACATAAGGGAGGCTGAGGCAGGATCGTGAGTTTGAGACAAACGTACATAATAGCAAGTTCCAGCCAGCTTTCGCTACTACAGAAGATCTTGTTTCATCAGAATAATTCTACTGTGAAACATTTATTATACGGAAGATTAGTTTATTAAAATTATGGGAAGGACTAAATGAAATCTCTCTTTTTAGACTTGCTAAACTCACTGCCGCAGTGTTGCTTGCTAAAGATGTCCCTGTTTACCTTTTTTCAAGATACGTTCCTACACCTTTCGTAGTAAGTACGCTGTGGTAGTTACTACTCAGCTGGCTGTTCTTCAGGGGATTTCTTAAGTCCATAGGATTCAACCCAATGAAAATCCAACCAAAGGAATAAAAATAGTTTTGCTTTGAGCTTGGTCTATATAAGTTGACCAACTGATGGTCATGGTGAGATGTTTAATGATCTTATTTCAGAAATTGATTTATCAGGACAAAAATGACACATAGATTTGAGCACACCATTAGCAGGTTGAGGTGGGTTTTGTATGCATTTCCATCTGAGAGCTGAAAAACAGTGACCAGTCACCAGCAGACTTTAAAAGACTGATATGATTGGCCACTGACCTGATAGATCTATTATATATATAGTGATTTGGACTAAAGAGCCACCAACCATATTTGCACTTAGTGCAGCTAATAGATCACGTCCTAGTTACTGTGTTACAGTTATAATTGATGTACATGGTCTCAAATTTGAACATGTTTAGGAGACCGGTGCTACTTGACAAAAATGTGGTAGTGGAAATGTGAGTATATTGACAAGGTAAAGCAAAGACTATCTATCTGTCTTTAAAACTGAACAGTAATGAAAACAACAAACAGCAAAACTTGTAAGGTAGAACTAAGCCCTACTTTGAGGGAAATTTGTAAGTTTAATGAATGTGTTAGCAAAAGAAAAGATGTTAAGATATCGAGCTTGTGCACTAATAATATGTTAATGCAAAAGCAGATTAAAACAAATGAAATAATAAAAATATAAGTAAGATAGTAACAAAAGACAAAACTGGGCTGAAGAGTTGTCTCCAGGTGCCAAGCCTGACAGCCTGAGTTCAGTCCCTGGGGCCCACATGGTACAAGTAGAGAGCCAAGTTCTACAAGTTGTTCTCTATTCTCATGTCATGAATGTGCCCCCAAAATAACTAAATAAATATAATTTAAGATTTCTTGATAAAACCGTGGCATGCTGAAGATACGAGAAAGACACAAAAGGAATGTGTAATAAATACAGTAGAAACTAAGATAATCATCATATTTCTTTCTTTTTTATTGGATATTTTCTTAGTACTTCTAACAGTGTAATTCAAATAAATGTGCAAACTTGGATGAATAGCCAGTTTCCTAGAATAACAACTTGATCAAAACTGATAAGAAATAAGCCTAAATAAGATCTATAATTATTCAGTAAGTTTAATTGGTAATTCTCAAATTTAAAATAACAAGTCCAGATGATTTTATATGCAAGTTTTATCAAATATTTAAGGAATAAATAATGTCTATAGATTATTCTATTGTAGTCGATAAGGTATTTTAGCAGTCCAGATTTACTTCCTTTTATCACCATGACTTCAAATTAAGGGTTGTCTTCCTTGACTAAGGGTAGCCATAGTATCTTGGGGGAAGGAACTCTGATCAGGTGTGGGTTTTGAAACTGTTTCTGGATCAAGTTAAGAGGACAGACTAGTGTGATCAGACCTGGAACATCTGCTGGCTCCCTTCCCCTCCCCTCCCCCACCTTCTGTGGTCTGGAGAGTGGTCAGTATGATGGTGGAAACAGAAAGGAAGCGTCCCAGGAAGAGAAATAATCACAAAAAGGGTGAGTTGACACTTATGTGCCATGAAGGCTGCAGAGATCTTCAAATTAGAGGACAAAAGACTATACCTTTGAATCTTCTACCTAATGACTGTGTAATGTCAGATAAAACTCATGTAAAATGTGATGGAGTAGATGGCTTCTAAGTTTATTTCCACCTCCAACTATTTATAATTATACTTGTCATTCATATCTCCAGTCCAGCAAAGTGTCTGTCATGTAGCATTTACTAAATATTATTATATAACAAGGAATAAGAAATTTTTATACCAATAAGCAATAGGAGATTGAGAGGAAAGGCCATTCAAGGTGATAATTGGATGGTTGTTAAACTGTGTATGTTAGAGAAAGATCTTACCCTCAAACCTGGAGCTGGGAGATCTTAAATTATGATATCTAAGTGTCATCCCGCGTTATTTAACCAAGTAGCATTCATAGAAAATGTATGATTATCTAGCAAGCAAAGTGGAAGGGTGCTGCTAGGATTTTTTTTTTTTTCCAGCCATATGCAGTTCAGGAGCTCAAAGCAGTTGCGGGTGTGATGATTACTGCATCTCACAACCGCAAAGAGGACAACGGGTACAAGGTAAGCCTTGGACTCCTAACCTTTGCCTTTTACTTGAATAATATATGCTCTATATTTTCTATACTGAGGAACAAAGTCAGACATTGGAAACATATAAAAACTTTGTTGTGTACCTCCGATGGTGTTTACTGGTTCCCGGGGTATGTACGTTACGGTGGTTTCTTCGTTGGGGTTTTTACTTCTTTTTTCCTTGATTTCTCCATCCCATCCCCAAAAATCCTCTCTATAATTTCAGAAATCAAGTTATGTTGTATATCAAGAATACAAAGAATGAATGGGAAGAGTCAGGGAAATAGCTCACTCTCCCCTCTCTCTGTTCTGCCCCGGCTTCTCAGTGGCACAGGACCTACTTGCTACATTAGCCTCTCTGACAAAACATCAAAAGCAGGGTGCCAGAGGTGAAAAGTAGCTTGAGAGGTGCACATGGAAGGCACACGGTACAGTACTGAGCAGGGTTTCAGGCTTCTGGGAGGTGGACCCACATTCTTACATTTTCCTTCTTGTTTGAGAGGACTCCAGACACAGATTTGGGGCCTGCTGGGTAGTGGTGACACATGCTTTTATAGTCTCAGCACTAGGGAGGCAGAGGCAGGTGGATCTCTTGAGTTCGAGGTCAGCTACAGACAAGTTCCAGGACAGCCAAGCCAAGGCTACACTGAGAAACCCTGTCTCAAAAGGCAAAAAAAAAAAAAAAAAAAAAGATTTGGGGCCTGGCCCATTCCTAGAGGCAGGGAAGAAGCATAATTAATTCAGTTTGTGACATGTAAGTTTCAGGTATTGTGAGTTAGCCAGGTAAGCAGATGTGCCATGAGCAGCTGATGTGGAGATCTGTAACACAAGGAGAAAATAGGAGCTGAAGTCACAGACTTTAGGGTACCATATTTATAACAACTTATAGAACAGAGACTGGCCCTGTGGGTAAAGTGCTTGCTCTGAAAGCATGGGACCCAAGCTTGGTTCCTCAGCACCTATGTAATAGCTGGGTTCAGCAGTGTGCTTCTGTAACCCCAGTGCTGCGGGACAGAGGCAGGGAGCCTGAGGCTCGTTAGCCAGCCAGTCCAGCTGAGACAAGGAGCTCTATCCAGGTTCAGCAAGAGACCCTGTCTCAAAACCTAAGCTTGAGAGAGAGTAGAGATACAGTTCAGGGTTAAGACACTGCTGCTCTTCCAGAAGACCCTGGTTCAACTCTCAGGAACCATGTGATGGCTCACAACCATCTGTAAATCTGATGGGGGGATACACGTGCGCTTTAACAAACTTCTCATGAAAGTAAACACAAGTATCCTAAAAATATGGAAAATTTTGGGAAACTTAATTACTGCTTCTATTTTACTAGAGGTTATGGATCTGCTTAAATTGCTTACTTGATGTTAATTTAACTTTAGTAGGTTATATATCAAGAAATTCATCTTTTTTTTAAGGTTTTCCAGTTTAGTAGAATACAGATTTTTAAAATATGTCCTTATTCTCTGAATGTCCTCACTGTCTGTTGTAATGTCCTTTACATCTCTAATTTGGATTTTTCTCTCTCCATATTTTGGTTAATTTGGCTATTTGGCTAAGAGGGTTTTTTGTTTTTTTGTTTGTTTTTGATCTCGATTTTTCAAAGAACCAACTCTTCATTTCATTGATGCTTTGTATTGTTTTTGTCATTGTTTCTATTGATTGCTTTCAGCCTCAAGTTTGATTATTTCTTCCCTTTTACTCTTTGGATGTTATTTCTTCTTGCTCTAGAGCTTTTAGGTGTTGCTAAGCTTCTAATATGAGATCTCTCGGGGTTGTTTGTTTGCTTCTTTTAACGTAGTCAATCAGTGCTATGAGCTTGCCTCTTAGAACTGCCTTCATTGTGTCCCAGAGGTTTGAGTGTCTTGTGTTTTCATTTTTCTTTAATTCTAAGAGGTTTTTAATTTTCTTCTTGATTTTTGTCTTGACCTATTTTTAATTCAGTAATGAGTTAATCAATTTCTATGAGTTTGTATACTTCCTGCTGTTTCTGTTGTTGATAGAAGAATTTTAAGTCTAATAATTCGTCACGTTGCTGTGACAGCTTAGTATGAAGTATATGCACTCAAATGTGTTCTGCTTTTTTTCTATTAGGGTATAGCAGCAGGGTACCATGCCATAGCCACAAGAGAATTAGCATAAGTATTTTCTAAGCAAAGTCCCCTCTTAGAATTATCTTTTTTTTTTTTGCTTTTGTGTATGTGTATGATTGTTTCTAATGTCTTATTGATTAGCTGCTTGATAAATTGGAAACTGTTTGAAATGTATATAGATAATTAGCATTATCTATCTTTTCTGATACATAGTTTAATTCTGATACATACTTCAATTTATAATGAAAATGATTTCTTCTGTTTCATATAACTGAATTTAATAGTATCAATCTTTGTGGATATTTCATGGTTTCTTTGTTTTTAAAGATTTAAGTACATGAATGTTTTGCCTGCATGTATATAGTACCCTCACTGCAGTGCCGGAAGAGGGTATCAGGTCCCCTGAGACTGAGACTGGAGTTACAGATAGTTCTGAGCTGCCATGTGGCTACTGGGAACCAAACCCAGGTCCTCTGCAAGAGCAGCTAGTGCTCTCAACTGCTGAGCCATCTCTTTAGCCCTTTTCATGTTTTTTTGTTACTATTCTAAGGTAGGAAATAATACCTGATTCTCTTTTGGCAAGTTTTTCTGAAATCATTACCATCAATGTATTTTAGTATTAGTAAATTAGTCTAATATTGACATTTTTACTTGCTTAATTAGATATTCTTCTTCAAAATACCAGAAATCATCTCTCTACTCTAGCTAAGAAAGAGCCTAACAAGCATTTTAACTAATTATGGCTATACTTATGTATCATGTAGGTTTATTGGGAAACTGGTGCTCAAATCACATCTCCACATGATAAAGAAATTCTGAAATGTATAGAAGAGTGTGTGGAGCCCTGGAATGATTCTTGGAATGATAACTTGGTGGACACCAGCCCGCTGAAGAGAGATCCTCTGCAGGACATTTGCAAGAAATACATGGAAGATCTGAAAAAGATCTGTTTTTACAGGTATCCAAGTGGGGCTGGAGGATAGCCTTAGAATATGATTCATGTATATCCAGGTATAGGAAATGCCCTAAATGAACTCGGTATCAGAATCAGTCAGTCTCTCTCTCTCCTTCCCTCGTCTCTTTCTCCTTCCCTCCTGCGCTTCTTGCCTCCCTCACTTCTCCCTCACTGCCCTCTAACGTACTAGGAGATACTTAGGTCATATTAAGAACATAGAAGAACCAACATGAGGGGCACATCACAATCCAAAGACTACAAAGTCATCAAAGCGAAGAATCACTATAATTGAAGGAAAAAAAAAAAAAGAAAGAAAATCAGCAGTTGTTAGTGATAGTAAGAAAGCACATTGTTTGTTACTTCTGTGTATATGTAGACTTAAAATCACTCATTCAGGGCTTTTAATGAATTGTGAATCTTCACTTTTAAAATTGATTAATTCTCATGACTTTTCTTTTCCATGTGTAAATTCCATTTCAGAATTAAAGAGTTGACTGAAAGAGGAACGCTTTTTAAAGAACAAAAGCTACTTTTTTTTCCTGTGCTAGAGATTGAACTCCGGGCTTTGTTCATGCTAGACAGGCACTCTACCACTGATCTAGCCTCCCAAAATTCAGCTATTAAATGCAGAAAGAATACAATTAAAACATCACAATTTTGTGACCTTGATAATGAACCTTAGCAGCCACCCCTAAGACTTACAATGGCAGTAAATTGATAGGGAATTGCAGATGGACCGATGAGGCTGATAGGACCCTGATAAATATTAACTGTGAAATTGGCATCGTGGGCTTCCTCTTGTGACTTGGTAGAAAATACACATCTGTTCTTGCCAGAGGAATTGGAATAGAATCTAATGTTGCCTCTAGATCCAATGACCCATTCAAAGTAGAAACAGATCAGAGAAATGTACTAATATAAACAACGGCTGAGACGTAGCTCAGTTAGCAGAGTGCATATCTGGTATGGGTCAAGCCCTCCCTGGGCTGAATCCCTAGTAATGCACAAACTAGGCATGGTAACATACCATATGAAATCTCAGTGCTTAGAGGCAGGAGGGCCAGAAGTTCACAGTCATCCTCAGTTACAAAGAGAATTTGAAGCCAGCTGGAGACATTTAAAAGATCTTGTCTGAAACTGAAAGACAGGGAAAGAGAGAGGGAGGGAAAGAAAGAAAAACAAACTGAAAAAGATGCATAATTTACATACCAAGATATGGGACATGTGTGGGAAGAACAAGGGTTGGAGGCATAAGGGAAGAACATTTACAAATTAAAAAGATTTGAGAGACATAGCAACCAGGTGGTATTTTTAGACACTTGGAGAAAATGTGAACATGGATATTAGACAACATTTAAAAATTATTGTTCAGTTTTTTTAGATGTGATAATGAATATAATTGTGTTTTTAAATACTAAAGTATTTTGTGCAAAATAATATGATTTTTGAAGAAGTAAAGCCAGCCTGACAGAATTGACATGCTGAAACCAATTGCCGAGTGTGTGTGTATATATATATGTATATATATATATATATGGACGGTGGGTATTTTCTTTATGGGTATTTTGAAAACTATTATGAAATATTTGCTATTCACTTTATGAATTTTGTTTATTTATAGGAAGTGGTTGTAAATGGTAAGTAAGGGTGTGTATGATTTTCCTTTACAGGGACTTAAACTCAAAGACCACCTTGAAATTTGTACATACCTCCTTTCATGGAGTTGGACATGACTACGTGCAGTTGGCTTTTCAAGTATTTGGTTTTAAGCCTCCAATTCCAGTCCCAGAACAGAAAGATCCAGACCCAGACTTTTCCACTGTTAAATGTCCAAACCCTGAAGAAGGAGAATCTGTGCTGGTATTGTTTTTAAATTTAAATTATTCTTAGCTTATCAGCCATCAGACTAGATAGGACTGAGTGACATACAGAGATGACTTACATGCTTTCCTCGTGCTCTGTGGCAAGCACCATAGTGTTAAATTATATTGGAGCAATAAGGAGTTGTTTGAAATCTCTGTAGAAAATGGCCTTAGTTAAGTCTCTCTAGACTGCATGCTTTTTGAAATTCATATCACTGACATAGTGCCCACATTTAGGAACAAGAACATTGGATTTAGTATAATCTAGCCTTTTTGGATCACTGTTTTAGGAACTGTCCCTGAGACTGGCAGAGAAAGAAAATGCCCGGATAGTGCTAGCCACAGATCCTGATGCAGACCGGCTGGCCGTGGCAGAACTTCAGGAGAAGTAAGTAATTTGAGCTTCAGCCTTACATGGGACATCTACATCACCTCCTCCTCCCAAGAATTGAGGATTATCATAGAAGGTGGCGTGTAAAATAACCCCGTAGGAAGAAGAATGTCGGCTGGCCAGACCATCCAGTGCTCCCAGGGACTAGACCACCAACCAAGGAGTGTACAGGGAGAGATCCGTGGCTCTAGATACATATGTAGCAGAGGATTGCCTTGTCTGACATCAGTGAGAGGGGAGGCCCTTGGTCCTGTGGAGGTTTGATGCCCCAGCGTAGGGGGATGCGGTGGGTTGGGAGAGGGTAGGTGGATGCGGGAGCACCCTCATAAAGGCAAAGGGGAGGGGGAAGAGGGAAGATGGGGGATGGGGGGGATTTGTGGAAGGATAACTGGGAAGTGGGAGATCATTTGAGATGTAAATGAATGGAATGATTATTAAAAAGAAAAAAGGAAAAGAAAGATTCTAAGAGCCAGAGGTAGTAAGTGACTACAAAACATCTGTGTTCCCAGGACACAACAGGTCAGCTGCGTAAGTGAACTCATGGAGCTCCGTGGCTAGCCAGCCTAGCTGAATTGATGATCTCCAGGCTTAGTGAAAGCCCTGTCTCAAAAAATAAGGCAGAGAACTAGAGAGATGGCTAAGAGATTAAACGCACATCCTTCTCTTTCTGAAGTTCTGGGTTTCATTCCAAGTACTCACATCAGGTGACTCACAGCTGTCTGTACTCTAGTTCCAGGGAATCCAGCACCCTCTTCTGGTTTCCACAGGCATTACAGAGATGTGCACATACAGGAAAACAAGCACACAGACATACACATAAATAAAAATAAATGAAATTTAAACCATATTTAAAAAATAAAGTGGAGAGTAATATAGGAAATTACTCAGTGTTCACTTCTGGCCTCCGTACATATGCACATACATGTGCGCGCACACAGATACACATGTATACTACACAGTGCAAGATGGAATAAATGCTTTGTCAGAAGTTCCATATAATAGAAATTGGGGTTTCCCATCTAAAGGAAGGTGGTTTGAAGCTCTAAGTCAGAAGTTTTCATGAGAAGCCTTGAAGGTCTTCACATTGAAATTTATTCTTTCTGCAGTGGTCATTGGAAAGTTTTCACGGGGAATGAGTTGGCGGCTTTGTTTGGATGGTGGATGTTTGATTGCTGGAAGAAAAACAAACCAAATGCTGATGTGAAGAATGTCTACATGCTAGCCACCACTGTCTCTTCTAAAATTTTAAAGGCAATTGCACTTAGAGAAGGATTTCATTTTGAAGTAAGAATGAAGTAGGCTTCATTAGAAGTCTATGTGCTACTTTGCTAAACATTTCTGTAAAGACATCTCTGCACCAAACTAACTTTTATTGATCTTATTTATAATTCTACCTGTTTTCTACCTCTGTTCATGCTTGCTTGATATTTTTGATAATTTAGACACCCTAGCCAAAATCATCTAGTATGTGTATTTCTAAGATGAAGTGTTCTTTAAGACATTTTACTAACATTCTTCCATGTAGTATTGTCTGGGAATGTCATATGGGAACATAACATTTTAGATTGGGAAAATCTAACTTAATCAGTAACACAGACTTCAGAAAACTATAGATCTCATTGAATCTTCTACTCATCAAATACAGAATTATGACTTGTTACCTTAAGTGTAACTCTAAATTGCAAACTAAGACCCAATGACTCTATATCCAGAAATTAAGTAGTGATTTTCAGGCTGGATCATTAATTTTTGTGACCCTCAGGCAGTTAGTGATCATGGACTTATGACAGGCAGTTAGTTTTTTGCAGCCTCTTGAACTAATGTCGATTAAGTTATCTTCTGTCATCTTTGTCATCATCATGCTATGGATCATAATACTAATTAGATCTAGCTACTAATTGTAATTAGATTTGAGAGGTTTTCATCTGATAAGTTGCTGTCCAATTGCAAGACATGCCCTGCTTCGGTGTCAATAGAGAGGACAGGCACATCATGCACACTAATGCTAGAGCTTAGCATCACTAATCTGTTTTCTATTTCACTTTTCTGCTTTCTTTCAAAAACAAGAAATAGAAGTAGAAAATCCAACACTACCCTCAGTAAAAACAAAGAAATGTATAATATCGCTCTTTAGAATAAAGTTTCTTTTATGCCCAGGATATATTTTTTGCTATAGACAAGGAAAATGTTAACATCATAATTCAGAATCTTAGGCTTCAATAAAATTTCAGTATCTTCTAATTTTTTTTTTGTTTCATTTAGTTTTTAGACAAGTAAAAGAACATTCTGGGATGGAGAGATGGCTAGTGGGTAAAGTTTTGCTTTGCACTCTTGGGAACTTGAATTTGAAACCCCAGAACCCATGGGGAGTTGGATACAATATTACATGCATGAAATTCTAGTCCTCCTATGACAAAATGGGGTTTGCAGGTGGGAGAATCCTTCCGAAGCTCATAGGCCAGCTGTCCCAGTGAATGCAATAGCAAGCAATGAAGAGACCCTGTTTTAAATAAGGTTGAAAGATGAGGACCGACTCCCAGTGTTGTCCTTTGAAGTCTACATATGGACTGTGGCACACATATGCTCTCATTCACATGAACATGCATGTGTGTACATACACACCATCATACATAACAAAAAAGAAAAAATGAATACCGTGCCTGTTAAACACAAATAAAAAATTAGAAGATACTAAAATTGTGTTCAAGCCTAAGATTCTGAATTATGTTAACGTTTTCCTTGGGTGTAGCAAAAGATATATCCGGAGCATAAAAGAAACTTGATTCTGCCGGGCAGTGGTGGCACACGCCTTTAATCCCAGCATTTGGGAGGCAGAGACAGATGAATTCCTGAGTTTGAGGCCAGCCTGGTCTACAGAGTGAGTTCCAGGACAGCCAGGGCTACACAGAGAAACCCTGTCTCAGAAAAAAAAACCAAACAAACCGTGATTCTAAGAAGCAATATTATAAATTTGCTTGTTTTTACTGAGGGTGGTGTTGGCTTTTCTATTTCTAGGGTTTTGTTGCTTTGAGAGGAAGCAGAAAAGTGAAATTGGAAACAGATTGGTGATGCTAAGCTCTAGAATTAGGGCTCATAATGTGCCTGTCCTCTCTATTGACACTGAAGCAGGGCATGTCTTGCAATTGGATAGTAACTCATCAGATGAAAAACCCTTAAATCAAGCTGGAGAGATGGCTCAGTGGCTAAGAGCACTGACTGCTCTTCCAGAGGTCCTGAGTTCAATTCCCAGCAACCACATGATGGCTTACAACCTTCTGTAATGGGATCTGATGCCATCTCCTGGTGTGTCTGAAGATAGCTACAGTGTACTCATATATATACACACACACACACACACACACACACACACACACACACATATATATATATATATATATAATTAATAAATCTTTTTTTAAAAAAAAAAACAACCCTCAAATCTAATTACAAAAAGGGCTTAGTAAAGGCTTTGTGTATGCCACAGTGTTGTGGAATGGTACATGCAGTTCCAGCGTGTGGTGTGCTTATGTTATGTCACTAAAAACTTAGAAGCCTTGATTACTCGAGAAGACTAAATAACATCCTTCATGAGTGCTCATCTTAAAGTTATAATGCGCTTAAAGGACAGAAATTGCTTCAGGAGAACAATATAATTAAACTCTGCCTCCATCTCTTATGTACAGTCTTGGGAAGAGTAATCTCTAAGCTTCTGCAATGGCAGTAATGTTCGTAAGCGTTAGAAAGGGTGATGTAAAGCACCCATTACAGTACTTAATAGGCAGTAGATGACTATACTAAATGTATACACCTGTCATTTTGAATCTGTATTTATCATCACTTATAAACATGTTATATTTGATGTAAATCACCTGTTGCTCTGCTAGTGGGTCATTAATTGTGCCTCTGTGTGTGCTTATGGTAGCTTGAGACTATATATCTACCACTATGTAAACCTTTATAGACCAAGGACTGTGCCAGAAACTCACTATGTAGGAGCTATGTGCATTTAGAAATGAGTTCTTTAATATGTATTTATCAGAGTCAATTAACTGGAGTGGCTTCCTCTACATTTCAGGAAACATTACCAGGCTTTAAATGGATTGGAAGTAGGATAAAAGACCTCCTAGGACATGGAAAAGAAGTCCTTTTTGCATTTGAAGAGTCTATTGGTATGTAGTAAATACTAATACTCTTTTCTTTTGGTTGAAAGCATTTTAAAATACAGCAATTCTATAGAGAGGAGACATTTACCTTCTGGCTATAATTTTGAGTTGCAAAACTGCAGAGATGCATGCCTAGTGGTATATATGCCATCAAGTGGACAGTAGCTCATCGGATGAGAACCCCTCAAATCTGATTACGGAAGGACTTGGTAAAGGCTTTGTGTAGCCACAGTGTTAGGGAAAGGTACGTGTAATTTAAGCACGTGTTGTGCTTCTGTTGCCTTTCTGTAAACTTTGAATATCTAAGAAGACTGAGTCACATCTCCCAGCAGAGAAGAGCTTAAAGGCCCCTGAATTCACTGCTACTAGACTCTGATGGAGTTGGGGTTTTGTTGTTGTTGTCATTGTATTTTGTGATTCATATTGGTGTTTTTTTGGTTTTTGTTTTTATTTTGAGAAAAGATCTTGACTGTCACAGCCTAGAATGGCCTTGAACTCCCAGTTCACCCCTGAGTGCTGAGCTATAGTCATAATTATCACACCTGGCTTGATATGTCCTTTAGTTCCCTGGTCAGGGAAGAAGTCCAAAACTGGAAAGTGTAGTGGAAGTTTCCCCCTTTTCTAAAGACACCGTCTAACCCTCAGGCTTTCTGTGTGGAACCTCCGTGTTGGACAAGGATGGAGTGAGTGCAGCTGTTGTTGTTGCTGAAATGGCCTCATTCCTGGGTACCAGGAAGGTAACACTGATGGAGCAACTGACGAAAGTTTATGAAATGTAAGTTTGATCTCACACAACAGACCTACCTTCTCTCTCTCTCTCTCTCTCTCTCTCTCTCTCTCTCTCTCTCTCTCTCTCTCTCTCACACACACACACACACACACACACACACACACACACACACCCCAGGGTTTCTCTGGGCAGCCCTGGGTGTCTGCCTGCATCTGCCTCCTGAGTGCTGGGATTAAAGCATGCACCACCACTTCCTGGTTATATTTCTTTCTTTCTTTTTTTTTTTTAAGACTATTTTTTTTAAATTTATTTTATGTATATGAGTACACTGTAGCTCTTCAGACACACCAGAAGAAGGCATCAGATTCCATCACACATGGTTGTGAGCCACCATGTGGTTGCTGGGAGTTGAACTCAGGACTTCTGGAAGAGCAGTCAGCGCTCTTAACCGCTGAGCCGTCTTTCCAGCCTCCCTGGCTCTATTTCTTTACTATTATCAGTATCACTTTCTATATAACATTGTGTTGGCTTAATATTGTTCATGTCCCAAAAGTTACCTAGAATCTGACTTTAGCCTTAAATTTTTGTGCAGATACGGTTATCACATGTCAAAAACTTCCTATTTCTTGTGTTATGATCCACCTACCATCAAAACCATATTTGAAAGGATTCGCAATTTTGAATCTCCAAAAGAATATCCAAAGTTTTGTGGGACATTTGCTATTTTGCATGTACGGGATATAACTACTGGATATGATAGCAGCCAGCCAAATAAGAAATCAGTAAGTACCTTTTCTCTTTTCAGTAAAGACAATTTAATGACTCAAGACACCAAAAAAGTCTAAAGTTGCAATAAGTTTTGTGTAAGATCCAAGCCAGTGTACTCATGTTTACTAGTTTACAGTGGTTACGTTTAGAAGCAGCCAGATGGAAGAGACATACAGGCAAGGCTTTACAGATGGAGGCCTGGGCAGAACCTTCTAAGCCAGTAGTTCTCAGCCTTCCTAACGCTGCAACCCTCTAATACAGCCTCATGTGGTGACCACTGACCATCAAGTTATTTTGTTGCTATTTTGTAACTGTAATTTTGCTGCTGCTATGAATCATAATGTAAATATTTGGTATGTGACCTCCTAGGGGTTCAAAGCCCACAGACTGAGGACAGCTGTTCTCTGCACTGTCCAGGTGCACCACCTTCCCAGCATTCCATATGTTCATCTCAAAGTTGAAGCCCCTGGAAAACACCTCTTTAAAAAAACACAAACAAACAAAACCACCACCACCAACAACAACAACAACAAAACTTCCTTTAATTGCTTCTCCGCCTTTTGGATAAGATCAAGTGTAAAACCTTTCTTTAAACAATGTCATAATTCATGCTATTGTAAGAGAGTAGCCTCTAGTTTCTTGAGGGTAGGACCCGTTTTGTGCCAGAGTAGTTTCAAGTGCACTAACTGGTCTCTTTGCTTGATACAACTGCCCAAATAATCATCTGTGCTGCTGGTGCAAAGGGAAGTGGGCTTGGAGAAGAGGGACCAAGGAAGAAGAGGAAGTGAGAGAGGGAGTGCACAGTGGTGATGAATGATGGGGAACATAAAGTCTGAACAGTGATTTCAGAGCCCTGCAGCTTTCTAATTTTAACAGCTTCCAACCCGACTCCCCATACCCCTAGACAAATAGAGAGAGGAACTGATGATTTCTTAAACACATATGCTTTAAGGTTTTTCTGTACTTTGGGTCAACTTGTTTGCCTTGGTTTACCTTTTCTCCTTTCTGCTGTAGGCTCATACCTCACCATTACTTAAGGTTTAATTAAGGCAAGAGCTGACAGCGACCGGGCACTTACTTAGAATGCTTGAAGCTTAAGACTTAAGACAAATGTCACATCTGCCTTAGGAATTCTGGGTCCCATATCAGTTTTTACATAATCAGTTATTACATAACCTTATTGGGTTGTGTAGTAGTGTCTTTGTTGACATGTACTTATGTCACTGCTGGATTGCACACGGCAGGCCCATTTCCTCGATGCCTCTCAGAGCTCCTACCTCTGTGGTAGATGCTCAATAGATACTTATGTGGTAAGTTCTTAAGTTCATTTTATTGTAATTATGATAACTGTTAGCTTAAGTTCCATCTGTAATGTTCAGATGTTGTCAGTATTCTAATAATGTATTTAATCCATGTTTGTATCTTACCCATTTTATGTAATTTTTGTATTCTTTGAAAATTCCATACATGTGTACAATATATTTTGATCTTAGCCACCCCCACTTCCTCCTTCCAACTCCCTCTGGGACCCACCAACCCATCTCCCTCAGGACTTTATGTCCTCTTTTTTAATCTTAAATTTTAAAGCATTCAGTATGTTTATATTATCATACAACAGATTTCCAGAACTTTTAACCTTGACAAATTGAAATTCTATATCATTAAACGACTTTACACACCCATCTCCCAACTCTTGGCAACCACCAGTCCACTTTGTTTCTGTGACTTAGAAACCTTAGATACTTCATGTAAGTGTGATGTATTTTATAAATAGTTCTTGAAAATGAAGATACGGGTGTAAACTGTTGCATTTTACATAGGTACTACCTGTGAGTAAAAACAGCCAAATGATTACATTTACTTTTCAAAATGGCTGTGTTGCTACTCTTCGAACAAGTGGGACAGAACCAAAGATAAAGTATTATGCAGAGATGTGTGCATCACCTGGCCAGAGGTGAGAATTGATTCTTTTGGATATATGTGTAGAAGCTTTATTGAGATACAACTTACATACCATACAGTTGGCACATCTGAGTGTGAAATTCAGTGGTTTTTAATATATCTAAAGCTGTGTAACCACCACTACAATCAACTTTAGAACATTTTTATAACTCCAAAGAGTTCCTTTAGAAGTTCTTTACAGCCCTAAGCAGTCACCGATCGATCCACTGTCCTTTCCTATAGATCTGCTTATGCTGGCTTTTCTTTATGTTTTCAATGCTTTAAAAGAAGGGAGGGAGGATTTATTTGGGGTCATGCTTTTTGAAGTTTTGGTTCACAATTGTCTGGACCCAAAACAAGGATGAACATAATGTCACATCAAGAACAGTACAATTATGAGCAGTTGTGATGGAGTTTGAGTAGCATGTACTTTTGTTTTTCTTGGATATATATATATGTAGAAGAAGGGTTGCTGGGCCCTAACGGAACTATGTTTTACCTTTTGAGAAACTGCCAGACTCTTTCCCAAAGAAGCTATATCACTGGGAATTGAATTCAAAATTGTAGTAAATTTCTGTTCTTGGGAAGACTGAGATTTAATATAAAGAAATGATATGTTAAATCTTGTTTAAACCATAGTTTTGCATAATCTACCAGTTCATTTTCTAAAAATATAGGTTCAGTTTGTCACAGATTATTGATATTTTTAATAAACATGCCAAAAGTTATTTAAAAATATTTCTTTTGATTATGTCATTCATTGACCAGTGAATTTTGGGGAAGGAGATTTCTTTTTTAATTGTCTTCAGAACACAACTAGGGTATGTTATTTTGTATTTCCCGGTACCCATGTACTAAAATTATATTTCTATTGGAGAGGAAAAGGACCTTGGAGCAGAGTTTATAGTTACCCAAATAATTTGAAGTTAAAATAAGGAATTATTAAAGTAATAAAAATGGATTTGTTATCTGGCTTGTAAAATGACCATGAAAGCAGGTACTGGAAGCTTCTCTAGAAATGTCTAGCCTGTAGCAGAGCTTCTGTGATGATTCACAGGGAATACTTGTAAGTGTATAGTTATTTTTTAAGTAAACACCTCATTCTTTTTCTTCTTTTTTTTTTTTTTTTTTAAGACAAGCTCTCATTATATAGCCCTGGCTGGCCTGGAACTCTATCTATATAGACCAGGCTGGCCTCAAATCACTGTGATCACCTGCTTCTGCCTTTCCAGTGAGTGCCAGGACTGCTTTCTGATACCTGAAAGATACAGCATTGTTCCATATCTTCTGTATTGAAAGTCCTTCAGTATCTCAGAAACCATTTTTTAATAATACCTGCTATTGGCGTTCTGAGCTATTAAATTGACTAACCTAGGAGAATTTATTGGCCATAATGAACTCATACTTTATCATGGGCCAGAAGACATCTAGTAATGCAGGTCAATTTTACCTTGTGATTGTTGTTTTGTAGATGAATTTTTAAAGAGTCTTCTTTTGTTTTATATCAAATGGGTGAATTTCTATTTTGCTCATCAATTATTTAGTTGTCCTATCAGAGATGTGCCTTCCTTAAAAGTGGAAATGATTTAAATAAATGTTAAGGCTATGAAAATAAGAATTTTAAATTTGTCTTTTTCCTTCAGTGACACTACCTTACTGGAAGAAGAATTAAAGAAACTCATTGACGCTCTGATAGAGAATTTTCTTGAGCCCAGTAAGAATGGACTGATCTGGCGTTCTGTGTAGGGCACGTCACTACGTTATGACTTTGCACTGACATAATGGAGTGAAACCTCCAAGAACTCCACTCCGTGAACCTCGTGTTAGAATTCTCTCAGCTGCCAAGTTATCTTTCCCCTTTCCTTTCCTGTGTTCAGCTGGCTAAATAGATTGTGTACCTCTGAAATGAAAATGTTTGGATATGAGTCAAATATTTTCATAATCTTAAATGACAGTCATTACAATGGAAGTGTCCCAGTGGCATGCTGTTCCCCCTTCACAATACAAAAGTGAGTTTCCTTATTGAACTGTGGTTAAGCTTAGCTATGTATCTTGTAATTGTGTATAGCATGGTTTAAAAGAAGTCAAACATTATATAACTATAGGATTAGTTAAGGAAATTATTTCTTAAAGGTGTGTGTGTGGCTGGGAGTACTGTCATGCCCAGTGTGGGAAAGTTCTTATGTTGTAGATACCGTTTTTCAAGTTAGAAACCCAGCTTGGTGGCATATTCCTGTCCTTATAGCCTAAGGAGGCTGAGGCAGGAGGATCATTAGTTAGTTTATGGCCAGCCTGGGCTGCACAGTAATGCTCTGTCTTCAAAAAAGAAAGAAAGAAAAGAAAAAAATGTTTATAGGTTATTTAGGTTTTCTGATTTAGGACAGATGTTGCGGTCTGTGGTTTTGCACCTCTGTTTCAGGTGTCCTTGATGTGGTGTATATTTACTGTATGTATTTAAGACTGATGTTTACTGAACATAGAACAGTAGTGGCAGCACTCCTCGTGGCTTTATTCTTGTCCAATTCCTCAGTGCATTCTCAGGGTCTAGTCTGAACTGGAATGATGCTCCTGTATTGACTATGATTCCGTCAGTCCATTTCCAGATAGTTAAGGAAACTCTTCCAAACTACATAGGTGCTTCTTCTGTAGAAGACAGATTTCTTGACTCTAAAGATGGTTGTAGAAAAAGGTCTTAATAAAATTTGGCTTAATGTAACTGTAGTTGAGTCTTCATGCTAGGATTCAGTTATCATAACCTATAAGTGAAAAAATCTGATCTGTGGAACGAGCATGGCATTTATTTGGCAGTCTTTTTAAATTGCATTTTTATAGCCAGATTTATTTTATCTGATAAGGTAATGCTAATTTTAATAAGAAATGAAGCATGAAGATATAAGT
>CM052703.1:93536412-93601998 GCA_028551405.1 Uromys caudimaculatus | reverse complement strand
TTAAGAATGTTATGGTTTTCTAATAGCTCAGAATTGTGCCCTTGTTTTAACAGTTTCTGTCAATATCTCATCTTTCCCTGTGAAAATAACAGGGTATATTGTTAGCCTGTGAGAATTTGCACTTTATGTATTTGTGTGTGGATTTCTGTGGTTTTAACCAAATGAAATATTCTCAGTAATAAACAGGTCTCTTCATAGGCATGAGTGTCTATGCATTTTTTATTGTCTCAGACACTGTATAGTTCATGAAGTTTGCTGTCCAAACTGGGGTTCTTAAAATGTGGTGTAACTTACCCTAGAGTCTGCTTGCAACCTTAATTCCTATTTTGCCTTGGCATTCTGTGGATTCTTTCTTGATTGGCTCATCTAGAAGTCCCAGGGATTGAGAACTCATATTAAAATCATAGCCTGGGGGCTGGACAGATGGCTCAGTGGTTAAGAGCACTGACTGCTCTTCCAGAGGTCCTGAGTTCAATTCCCAGCAACCACATGGTGGCTCATAACCATCTGAAATGGGATCTGATGCCCTCTTGTGGTGTGTCTGAAGACAGTGACAGTGTACTCATATATAATAAATAAATCTTAAAAAATAATAATAGCCTGAAGCTGCAAAGGAAACTGGGGTTCAGGGAGACTGATTTCCCGGTGGGAAGGAGATGAGAGCGGGTGGGGCCCAACGGGGTGGAGGAGACTTTCCAGTTGTCCACTTTTCCCGTATATGAATGCCTCCCACTGGTGGACAAAAACCTTAGAATGTGTTTGGGGGTAGGATCCCAAATCCAGTCGGAACACTTCTCTCTGTTAGTTAGGGACGCCTTTGGGCAGTTCAGGAACCCAGAGTACACAGTGGTTGAACCAAGGCATCTCCTTACCTGCAGCTTCCTCCCTGTGTGGTTTGAATCTGAACCATCCCCCACAGGCTCATGTGTCCTCAGCTAGTGGCTCAGCTTGAGAAGGTTGTAGAACCCTATGAGGTAGAGCATTGCTGAAGGAAAGGGTCACTGAGGGCAGGCCACTTCAGTCTGTATCCTGACAATGACCATGGCTTCCCCACCATAATGCAATATATCCCCTTGAACTGTAAACCAGCATAAAACCTTCCTTAAATTGCTTTTGTGGGACACTTCATTACAACAGGAAAAGTAATACACTCCACCAAGTACCTGAGAATGGCTACTCAAAGTGTACTCAATGAATCTCAGCCCTCCAGCCAGACAGGGCATCCCTCCCTACTGGAATACAAAAATCCTGCTATGAAAAACAATGAGGCAAGTGAGTGCTCAGAGATCACAGAGGCAGCTGGGACTGATGCTCAGATCCCTATAAACTGGGTGGAGGAAGGGAGGGAGGGAGAGCAGGGCAGCGAATAAGTTGAAGATCTGTAACACATGTTTAAGACACATTATAACATAACAGAAATGTGCAGGTAGACTTAGAATAAAATGGTGCCAGACAGAGACAGGAAACTACTGAAGCTGGAAAGGTCCTGCCCCTTCCTCCTACAGTGAATTTTGGCATTTCTGTTTGTCTTGTGTGTTCGTGTGTGTGTGTGTGTGTGTGTGTGTGTGTGCATGTGCACACCCATGCACATTTGTAGGAAGGTCAAAGTAAGGCATTGGATGTCCTCTATCACTCTACCTTATTCTCTGAGATAGTGTCCCACTGAACCTAGTTTGACCTTCCTACAAATGTGCATGGACACACACACACACACACACACACACACACACACACACACACACGAACACACCAAACTGGCTATTCGGGTTCTGGAGACAGCTGCATCTGAGCCCCTGCAAGCCCAAAAGACTGAGTTAATCCTGACAGTGCCCACTTCCTCCTGTAGCAGTTCTTCAACTTGGAATCATCCTAAGAGCATTCTCAACTGACTTTCCTCCATATTGGCCTCTGGGAGCCAGGGTAGAGATCAGTGTTTCCTCTTTTAATATAGAGAAAATAGAAGTGAGTAAAAGTCAGTTCCCAGAAAGGCTCCTTGGATATAAAAGAGAGGCCAGCCCAGAACTTATCATGAGCAACCTAAAGAAATGGACTGGAGAGGTGGTTCAGCAGTTAAGAGCACTGGCCAGCTGACCAACATTTAATTCCCAGCACCCACATGGCAGCTCACAATCTCCTGTAAGTCCAGTTCCAGGAGATCTAAAGCCTATTCTGGCCTCTCTGGGCACTGAGTATGCGTGAGGTGCATAGACATACATTGCAGGCAAAAACACCCATTCACATTAAAATAATAAAATTTCTGGTCCCAGAGTTACAGCAGTAGCCACTCTTTCATAGATCTGGGATCAGTTCCCACACACAGCAGATTATAATCTAAGTCCACTTCCAGGGGATCTGTGCCCTCTTCTGGCCTCCAAGGGCACCAGGTACCTATGTGGTAGACTGACACATGCAGGCAGAACACCCATGCACTCATACTAAAATATAAATGATGCGATGGAAAAACCATGGTAGTAATCCTTGAAGACTCTGTCCATGCTCAGGCTTTATTTTCTTGCAGCTGAGCCCTTTTATCTCAACCACAAAGTACAATACTTATTCCATAATGCTTAATTTTCAACTTTTTAGATTTATTTTTCCATTTTGTGTGTATATGGATGCTTTGTTTGCATGCATGTGTGTGCACTACAAGAGTGCCTGGTACCCCCAGAGGCCAGAAAAGGGCATCAGATCCTCTGGAACTGGGCTTACACATTGGTTGTGAGCTGCTATGTGGGTGCTGGAAATCAAACCCACGTCCTCTGCAAGAGCTACAAGTACTTTTAATGGCTGAGCCATCTCTCCAGTCCAGTAATGGTTAGAGTCACCATGGAAAAAAAAAAAAACTCATAGATCTGTAAGGATTATCTAGTTAGGATCAATAAGTCATGAAGACCCATCTTAACTCTTGGTGGTACCATTCCATGGGCTGTGGTCCTGGACTAAATAAAAAGAAGAATGAGCTAAGCCCAAGCAGTGGATGATGGCGGCCTCGGAGGAAGTACAGGAGACTGGCCATGATGGACTGTATCCCCTGAAACTGTAAGCCAAACCCTCCCTTCCTAAATTGCTTTGTCGGGTATTTTTGTTGCATCAATGAGACAGTTAACTAACATATACTCCATGGATTCATTGTCAGAAAAAAAATGGAGATAAGTATTATAAAAGGTTTAACAGAAAGCAGGGATAGTGACTCTTTAAAAAAGAGAGGCAGATGAATTGTCCTGAATGCTTTTCTACTTTATTCTTGTCCTTTGTGTTCATGGTGAGTATTGTTAGGCACACTCCTGCCTGCCCAAAGCTTATGATCTAGTGGCAGCAGACAGCTATTTCCCACAAAAACAAGAAACTATGAGTGTGATAAATTCTCCTAATGGAAAAATATAGGGTGTGTTTCTAAATGGAAAATACGGGAACTTTAACTTAGACTGCAGACAAAATATCCCCAAGGAGATGACTCAAAGGATGAAAAGGAGGTGGTCAGAAATTACTCATGAGTCAGGAGAGAGCATGGCAGGAGCCAGAAATATAAAGGCCAAAAGGCAGCACACTGGGTGGAAGGGAGGAGCAGAGGAGGGGCACAGGACGAGCTTAGAGGAATGGCTGGTTTTGAAGATGTTGCTCTGTTTTCCTGCCTTCGTACTTACTTGAAAATCTTGATATTTTCCTCAATCTTTTTCTTATTTCTTATATAAACATTTCCCAAAAACTAAAAATGCTTTTCATTTTTTTTTTGACCTTCAAAAATAGGGATGGCCTAATAATACAGGTTTACAACCTAAAGTCCAAACAAGAAACCACAGCAGCTAAATACCAAAAGGAACGTGAGACCTAAGAACATTCAAAAACATCTTCCCTAATAAAGGAATTCAGAAGAATTTCTATGCTGTAGGAAATTCTTGTAGGAAAGACGAAATGTATATTTTACCCTGTCTTGCCTACAGTGTGCAGCTATAAAAATCTGGAGAAAATGCATGAAGCAGGAGTATTTGAGGACTCTGAACTCCTAATACTTGTGCCCAGTTCTAGCAAATAAATGGCAGGGTGGGTTAACTGAAGCCCCAGGTTTCTGCCCAGAGAATCAAAATGGGGGCAGGGAACACAAGGAACTGACAAGTGTCAGGCCACAGTGGGGAAAGCCTCGAGAGTGAAATTCTGTACTTCCTGGGCCCAGTGGTAAATGGTATGGTTGTGGATTTGATGTTTGAGAGCATGGCATGGGCTTGAGTACTGAGACACAGGGCGCACCACTGTCCAAATCCCAAACTGCCCAATTGTGTGCACAACTCGGATGCATCTGAATGTCACTGCAGCTGAAGTAGCATTGGTGTCATAGCCGCAGAGGCAAGTCACATGAGACTCAAGTCCACCTGGAGCAATGGCGTGCCAGAGAGAAAGTAAAGAAGAGCCAGACATGTAGGACATAAAATCCCAATTGTCAGTGTTCAATCCAAGAATTCTTAGCCAAGAGTAAAGAAAATCTCAATCAGCATAAAAAGGAAATGAAAAGCAACAGAAAAGGCAACCGGTAAATGTTGATGAAGGCAAAGCACAAATGTCCAAGTTGCTGACAACAATATTAGAAGATGCTCTAGGGATAATGATTCATTATCATCTTCCAACATTAGCCAGATTTTTCTGTTGAGTTACAAAGAAATGAATGGTATGTCTGCACAGAGCTCAAGATATCTTGAATTAAAATGTTTTCAAACTTTTATTAAGATGCTAATTGTATACAAACAATTATGAAGGGTATTTTAACACACACACACACCCAAAAAAAGAAGATGCTCTAGGAAGCATGGGCGAGCATTCTTGAAATGAAGACAAAGGTGAGAAAGACTGAAGAAAAGAGGAGGAACCAAATGGAAATGGTAGGACCCATCGCAGAATCGAGATGACAGAGGAGCTGGCATATTTAAACACAGATTCACAGAAAGTATGTAATGTGAATGAGAGAAAAATCGCTTTAAAAAATAATCTGAGCCTCAGAAACCTGATAGGAAATACCAAATTCATGTATTCAAGAAATTCAAGGCAATTCAGGAAAAAAAAATAATGTAAGACCAGTTCCCAAATTTGTTAAAAGGCACAACTTACAGAAGCAAGACATTAAAGTGACCTCTAAACAGGACAAACGAGAATTCGATGCCTAGCCATTAAACTGCTGAAAGATTATATATATGACAAACCACTTTGGAACTAGCTAGAGCGAATGATGCAAGAATGATTGAAAGAGCTATGCATTTCCCACAGAGGACAGAGAACGTGAAAGGGCTGAAAGAAAAGCAACAGGAACATGACATTTCATAGACAATGAGACAAACTCCAGCAATAAAGCAATCGTAGAGGAAAGAACATTAAGAGACTTAGTTTCCATGCAACTTGCTCTAAAACAGTTGCTATGGGGATTGAATCAAGAACGAAACATTTCCCAAAAGGAAGTTGAGAATCAACTGACTTTAGTGGTGAATTCTTCAAGCTACTCAAAGAAGAACAAATTCCAATCCTTTTCGGATTCTTCTAAAATGTAGGAAAGGAGGGAACACTTCCCACTGTAATCTCTGAAATTAGTTTTACGTTGATATGAAGACCAGATAATTTGAGAAAACTATAGGCTGACTTATAATAAAGATATAAAAATTTTATAACAAAATATCAGCAAACAAAACCCAGCAACATGTTAACCTGAGTGTGCATTGTGACCTAAGAGGATTTACGTTGGGCATTCGAGGTTGGTTTAACATAAAATAATCAATTTATATAATACTCTATATCAAGAAAGTAAGAAACAAAAACCACACAATCGTCTTAGTTGGATGCCTTGGAGCTGAAGTTACAGGTGATTATTGTGAGCCTCCTGACATGGACATGGGTGCTGGAAACTCAGCTCAGGTCTTCAGTAAGAGCAGTGTGTATGCACTCTTAGCTGCTGGCCATCTCGCCCCTCCCCCCAAGTGTCCTATTACTGAAACAAACTATCACAAACTCTGTGGCTTATAGTAACTCAGATTTGTTATCCTACTGCCTCAGAATTCAGAAGTCTGAAACGATAGATTAGACTTTTTCACCACTGTGACCAAATATCTGACAGACACAATGTCAGGGAGAAAAGAATTCTTGGCTCATGGGGTCCATCATGAAAAGGAAGGTATGGTGGCAGGTCCTACGCCATGGTGGTGGCTAGAATATGTGGCTGGTGCTCACATTACCCAGCAGATAGAAACCTGATGGCTCTGGCCAGAAGTGAAGGTTTAGCGAACCCTAGTGGAGTGTGTAAGCCCTACTTCTCCAAAGCTCCATAGCTTGCTTTTTACCAGTTACTCAAGAGGATGAACCTGTGGGGTGCATTTCAAATTCAAACCATAACAAATAGGTGTCACTGAGCTAAAATTAAGGTGTTAGCAGGTATCCGTTCTTCCTGCAGACTAGGAAAGATCTGTCCTCCAGCCTTCTCAACGTTCTAGAAGCTGCCTACAGCCTGTTACAGACCATTTTCAAAGTGACAACAGCATCATCAAGTCTATCTGACTTTGCTGTTATTGTCCTGTATCTTTCTTTGCTTTTTTAAAAAGGACCTTGGCAATTGCACCAGCCCACCAGGATAATCCACGATGGCCTAAAGTCAAGATCCTGTTAGAACTACACACATAGGCTCTGTGACGCCCTCTACCCATCAAAGCATACCAGGAGGGGCCCCTCCCCGGGTCCTCACCCACTGCACAGTGATTGCCCATGACGTCTTTTTGTGGTAGTTTACATTTACATTTCCCTTTATGAGCAGCGGCCGCATCTGCACCTACTGTAGCACAGATGTTACTGAACACTTAAATGAATGAGGAAATGAATGAACATTGCTGGGCAAAGGGGTAACGGGGTGAAAGAAACAAGCAGCCTAGTAGAATATAATGATACTTTTGGGTGACTATATAGGTACTCGATCCTAGAGTTTCAGCTTCTGTAAGTCCTAGCCATCTTTCAAGATTGCCTGAGGTCCTGTCCTCTGTGAAGAGTTTCCCCCTCTGCCCTGCCACCTGCACTTCTGTCACCAGGCTGTTATCTGTCACCCTTTGGAGTCTCCCTCGTAATCCAGAGGTTTTTGTGTTCTTCTCCCCTGTCCCACACGCGGAATTTGGCTGATGGCTCAGCACGGCCAGAACTAGAGAAGTCACTGCTCACCTGCTCTGCCTCAGCTTCCTCAAGTGTGACAGGCACGGTGGAATCAGTGTGGAGTTAGCGGCTGGCCAGGCACTAAGGTGTTTGGAGTTGAGGGGACAGAGGCGGCCGAGGGCCGGCGACGCGAGGCTGCGGGCGCGAGCGAGCGGGCGGGCGGGCGGGCTGGTCGGGGCGGTGCCGGGCGGGAGCGCGGAGGGACGCGCGACCCGGCGATGGGCCCAGAGGCGCGGCTGGCGGCGCTGCTGGCGCTGCTGGCGCTGCTGGCGCTCGGGGCCGAAGACCCCGTGACGACCACAGGGCGGGAGGACTCGTTCTCCGCGCTGACCAGCGTGGCGCGCGCCCTGGCGCCCGAGCGCAGGCTGCTGGGGACACTGAGGCGCTACCTGCGCGGCGAGGAGGCTCGGCTGCGCGACCTGACCAGGTGAGGGCGTCGCCAGGGAGCCTGGACGCCCTGAGGGGAGGCTCAGCGGTGCAGGGCGAGGAATAGCTGAGGCCCAATGTGACTTCCAGACCCAATTGTCATGGTGTGGGGACCCTGAGCCACTTTGTGGGGGAATGAGGAGTTCAGTGTCACACTCTGTGAGAGTGCGCTCTCTCTGTCTCTCTCTGTCTCTGTCTCTCTGTCTCTCTGTCTCTGTCAGTCTCTCTCTGTGTCTCTCTGTCTCTGTCTCTCTGTCTCTGTCTCTCTCTCTCTCACACATACACACACACACACACACACACACACACACACACACACGCACACACCATGACACACACACACCCCATCCACCTTCACATTTCCAAGTTGGTACACTGTGAAAAAGTGTAGGCAGCATGGAGATTCTAGAATCCAATTGGATCTCACAAATGCTGTGGCAAGCAGCAAGTGAGCTCGGACTTCTTCTCAAGTTACTGCTGACATAGTAGAATGGTTCGGTGACCACAGGGGAAAGCTCTCTGGATGTAAGTAGTAGCCGAGAGGTTATATGTATGTGAAAATGTCTGACTCCAAGGAAATGCCTGCCGTGAAAAGCTGCTTCACGCTGGCCAATCCTGAGGGTAGCATGCACAAACGCACAGCCAACATTATTTTCTATGCAGTCAGTGAAGTAGTGTGAGATCCTGGAAGGTAAACTGTTGTAAAGTGTGGGACTTAGGGCACTAGTCAGTGTCCAAGATGACAAAGGAATGCTTGCATATCATACCAACATGTCGTGTGCCTCCTTTGCTTCGGACACTGAGAAGCCCACGGACTATAAGACACAGTTGTTTCCACATATATCCAATCGGTCTTACAGACTTGTCTACACAGAGCACAGGCAGATCATTTGATGTCTAGCTTTAACTTTAAACTTCAAATTCATCCCCATGCCAACCCTCCCTGTTCCACTCACACAAATGTTTATAAGAAATGGTCATGAAGCACAGCCAATTTCATAAGAGTTGGCTTAATCCTGCAGTCTGTCTACAAATGGCCACTGGTGGCAACTGATGAGTTGTATTCGGACAAGCATTTGTCTGAGTTGCAGTATCAAAGTGGTGTGTTAAAAAACTGCAGGTCACATTCTTGCACTAAGAAAAACAGTCTGTAAGCAGGAGACAAGTTTAGGAAATCTAAATAGTATAGACCTGTCTATACTAAAAAGGAGGAGGAGGAGGAGGAGGAGGAGGAGGAGGAGGAGGAGGAGGAGGAGGAGGAGGAGGAGGAGAAAGCTAATGCAGGAAAAAGTGTATGGGACACTGTGGGTACAGAGTGGCTCAGAGTCTAGATTCAGGAGCTCAACAGACCTGTGTTTGAATTCTTGACTCTGACAGACCTCTGTTTGAATTCTTGACTCTGACAGACCTCTGTTTGAATTCTTGACTCTGACAGACCTGTGTTTGAATTCTTGACTCTGACAGACCTCTGTTTGAATTCTTGACTCTGACAGCATTAGAGTCTTTAAGCTTTAGTTTCCTGATCTATACAATGGTGCTTTAATGGTTATTCCCATAGGGTTCTGGGAACGATTGCGTCCCAGGTAAAGTTATTCATCATTGAGCTTAGCATGTAGTAAGCTGCTGAAAAAACTGTTAACTCCTTATGACTCTTCGAGGCTGGCCGATCAAGTAGACTCCCAGCAGTGGGGAGGAGAAGGCAGGAAGACTGCTGTGCATCAAACAACCCAACAGCGAACCACCGCTGCTCGGTGACTAAGTAGTAACCCTGCCAGCTGTAAGCACTAGCTGGGATTCTAAAAAATCAAAAAAGGAATTTTAAAAATCCTAGATTCTTTTCTCAGAGGATTATGAACATTTAATCAAGCTCAATCTGATGCTTTAGAGGCTGCGATTCAGTTAAACAGCCATGCTCTAAAGCGCCAGTGGAGGGTTTGCTTTATAAAAATGAGAATTTGGGCAGTTTCGGCTCATTTTTCTTTAGTCTCAGTATGATGATTTTATATAAGTTGAAATGTTATTTCTAAGGTCCTCGCTTTTTTATCTTTGAGTTTCTAAATGAGGAAATGAAGTGCTTGTGGCTGCTGAAGCTGCCCTACCTGCTAATGGATAGAAAGTATGCTAGTTGGAGCCCCCATCACTGCGCACCGGTAGGAGCACACAGTGTGCGTGGGGGTGGACGCCATCTCTCATTTATTTTGTTGGTGCTGTTTAAGAGTGAAAGAGTGGAATGATTTCTGGGCTCAGAAGGAAGCATTCAGAACGTCTCAGAAGAATGAAAGCCAAGCCGTTTCTCAATTTCAAAGGAGAAAAGTATCGAATTGACATGGCCCATGTCTTGCAGCTGAATAACCTACCGGGAAGCTTATTGCAGGGACTGGGTTGCAAATTTTATGTGCAGATTCTTGAAGGAAAGGATCTGATTTTCTACTCTCAGCAGCATTTGTTAAAGCAAAAAGCCATTTAGTAAAGCCTAAGGTTTGCCTGCAGCGTCCCCCCCGTAACTCAGTCTCTGGAAAGGAGCTGTTTGCTCAGAGGCTGGGCATACAGCCAAGTTTGCATTCCTAGCCAGCCTCGGATATCAGTCTATAGATTCCCCCCTTTCCTTCCTGCGTGAAAGAAAAAAATAGTCATACTTGAACACTGCATAACTTGATGTGCTGCAGTAAAAAGCAAACCCCTGGTCTGATGCAAAGTGGGGTGCAAGGAAGACAGGGTAAAGACAGAGCTTTTGGTATGATGATTGACCTGGAGCGAGAGTCACTCCAGTGCCTCACTGCTTTCCCTTTGTGCCTCTGCTTGTTCAGATGCCTTTTAAACGTTTGTCCTTACCCTAGGAAGGAGTCTGTTGATTCCACTGTGCGAAAGCTGACAGGAAGAACTAGAGTGGACAACGAAAGGACCCAAAGGGGTGTAGTGTAGACCAGCCTTTCACCTCACAGAGCAGAGCTAATTGGTGGCTGGGTCAGAATTAGCCTCAGGGCTCCTCCCAACTCCTCCCTGTCCAACTGTCTTGTAAAAATCACTGCACTCAGCCTCAATTGTTCCTGGACACTTCATTTTTTAAGCTGGACTTGGCTTGGGCCCATGCTTAGACATTTTTTCTGTCTAGCTGCTCACTAAGTGCTTCCATATGGAACCCAGGCAGGAAATTACGGGCAGTAAACCGGTCTCCACACTCTGGAGGCTGGTTTGGATTTGAAACCCCAGAGGAACAGCTCATAAGCAGCCCTGTCTTTGGGATCGGAGATACCATGGGACTTGCCAGGCTTCTGTGTCCTGCTTGGGTCACCCAGGCCTAGAAGCTTCGATGCGACTCTCTCTCTATGGCCGGCTTCCTTTCTCAGTTGAGAGCCTCGCTCTTTGGCAATCCTCAGAGCACACTGCATCTCTCCGTCCATTCTTCTGCCTCACACTGTTCCGTCCACAAGGTCCGCCACTTCCTCAAAAGACTCATGAGCTCTTGTACTCATTCATGTAGTCTACTTCCATTGGCTGTTGTTATATTGATTTTGAAATGAATTCTTGGATAAGGAGATAAAGCTCTTAAAGCAGTGGCTCTCAACCTTCCTAACGCTGCGACCCTTTAATACAGTTCCTCATGTGGTGACCCCCAACCCTAAGATTATTTTTGTTGCTACTTCATAGCTGTAATTTTGCTACTGTTATGAATCGTAATATAAATATCTATGTTTTCCAGTGGTCTTAGGTAACCCCTGTGGAAGGGTCATTTGACCCTCAAAAGGATCACAACCCATGGATTGAGAACCACTGTCTTAGAGGAGAAGAGGTAACTGCAACCTGTCATGTTCAACATGATCAATAGATTTCAATCATATAAATCCCATTACTATGTTAGACATGGAGTAAGCACAGTATATAGCAGGAAAGGAAGCAGCATCTTTTGCCTATATGAACACTTGCAGAACACCCAGGAAGAGACTCATTAGAAAGATGGTCACTCCAGGTGCCACCACTTCCAGCCTTTTCTGCTCGTGTCATGGCATTGGAAGACCGGCGTGAGCTGGACAGCCTCTGTCTCTGTTCCTGCTGTGATTACATCCAGTGTCTGTACTGATTCCTAGACTGCTCCCTTGAACCCATCCCAGTCTCTTCCCTAGAGTCACTGTGATGGCTCAGACTCTTCTTGTCTCATGTTGACATGCTGAAGTGACCTCCTCCTTGGTCTTTATGTCTCAGTTGCTTCCATTTCTGAATCTTCCTTCCCCACCCTTTCACAGATTCATTCATGTAAACAAGTCCTAACAATTCCACCCTCACTTGCCCTGGCCAATTAACCATCCCTTGCTCTCTTCAAGGTCTTGTTATTCAGTCTAGTGCTGCATCTATAATATAAAACCTTGTCTTGCTCACCCACTGGACTGTGAGTCCCTGGGACCAATCTCACTGTCCTATTCAAGGTTTGGCTCCTAGCATTTAGAAGAATAAATTCCATTCATTATTTCATAGAGACGTGTTGAAGCTGGATCTGATTATCACAGGCCTTTAACTTGCAAGGCTAAGTCAGGAGGATCACAAGTTCAAGGCCTGTCTGGGCTACCAAGTGAGATCATCCTGGGCAAATTAGTGATGCCCTATCTCAAAATTAAAAGAGACCTAATGATGTAATATAGGGGTAAAGTACTTGCCTCATGCACAGAGTCCTAGGTTAAATCACCAGGAGCATACACATCCACACAAAAGACTATTGAACTTAGATACTATAGTGATCTGAATGAGAATAGCCTTCATAGGTTCATAGATGTGAAGACTTTGTCCCTAGTTGTTGGAACTATTTGGGAAGGATTAGGAGGTGTGGCCTTGTGTGAGGAGGTGTGTCACTGGGGGAAGGCTTTGAGGTTTCAAAAAATCTCTCACTATTCCCAGTGTGCTGTTTCTGCCTCATGCTTGTGGATCAAGATGTGAGCTCTCAGCTATTCTTCTGTCATGCCGTTGCTTTGCCATCATGCACTCTAACCCTCTGAAACTATAACGCCAACTGAAAAATTTCTTTAATAAGTTGCCTTGAAGGTACAAAGTGATGAGAACAAGTTCTTTTGGACCATGGAATTGTTTTTGGTGGGGGAGGAGTTTGAGGAGTTCAAGACAGAGGTTCTTTGTGAAGCCCTGGCTGTCCTGGAATTTATTCTGTAGACCAGGCTGGCCAAGGATCCACTTGCTTCTGCTTCCAGAGTGCTGGGATTAAAGGCATGTGCCACCACTGCCCAGCTTGGTCCATGAACTCAGTGTGCAGTGGGCCTCATCTTACCTTTGTATCCCAGGACCCGGCATAGAGTCAGGCATCTCAAAAGTGATGATTGTATATTAATTCACTGAATAAGAAGCTACATGTCAAACGTTTGCATCTTTGTACACATTGGTTCCCGTTAGCTCAAAACTCACCCTTCTTCCCTTCCCTTCTTTGTTCATTTTCATGGGAACCACAGCAAAATCAACCCAGAATTCAGGCTTCTGAATGGAGTGGCTTTGGTCTCAGTGCTGGCTTTGCTATTTTCTAACAGCGCAGCCTAATTTTGGTTTCCTCCACTGCAAATAGGACAAAATAAATCTACATTAAATGGGTTGGAGAGATGGCTCTGTAATTAATAGTGCTTGCTGCTTTCTAGAGGACCCAGGTTTGGTTCTTAGCACTCACATGGCTCACAACCATGCACAACTTCAGTTCTGGAGAATGCAGTGGCCTCGCCTGGTCTCTACCAGCACTGCACACATGTGGTTCATAGATACACAGGAAGGTGAAACACCTGTGTACGTAAAATAAAAATAAACAGAATAGAATGCCCAGTACATGGTAAGGATCCAGTAGGTAGCAGTCATCAAAACATTTAAAAAGCTCCTTCAAGCAGGTCGGCTCCCAGCTCTTCCAACCACCATAGTTCTGTATGCTCCGTGCTCTCTTAGCGTGTCTCACATTGATTGTTATTTGTTCTGAGTTCCTTCCAGACACTAAGGATTGGGTATACAGTGATAACAGAAGAAAAGAGCTTTGTGTCTACAAAGCCTTTGAGCTGGAGCCTGCCTTACCTTTGTATCTCTAACATTTAGTATAACGCCAGACATACTGTGACTAAACAGTCTACACGGACTCTTTCAGTGAATAAATGAACGGACCCGCTTATGTGTTATTTATAGTTTCCAAGTTTTTTATCCCTGCCTGGCTTTTTTAGTTGAACTATTTACATAAGCTTCAAGAGGTTCAACACTTCAGTTTTTACACCACCACCACCCCCTTTCTAAAGAAGTAAGGGCTACAGGCAGGTACTGCTCTAACCAGCTCTTAATTTAGCTGTTCTCATCATGGCAGCCTTGCTGGGGTATAACATTTGTGTCTAGGTGAGATAATTCTTTCTCATTCCATTCAGATTCTATGACAAGGTGCTTTCTTTGCACGAGGACCTGAAGATCCCTGTCGTGAATCCTCTACTTGCCTTCACGCTCATCAAACGTCTGCAGTCTGACTGGAGGAATGTGGTTCACAGTCTGGAGGCCACTGAGAACATCCGAGGTAATGCGGAGGGTTGTGAAGTATGGGAGAAGCTGCTAGCTCCTGACTCAGTGGGAAGGAGGGAGACTCTGTGGAGTTACAATGAGGATTAGCAGAGCAGACAGAAACTCCCTGAACTCCTCCGCCCTTTTAAGTGAATAGAGTTAGTCCCCTTGCTAACAGGTTTATGATTTTAGATAACAAGACATGGTCACATCTACTGCCTCACTAGATCTTCACTACAATCAAGTGAAGAAATATGCATCTACCCAGTTAAATACGTGTATTTGTGTATTTATGTGTGTGCAGAACATCGTGGCCTTTTAGTAGTTTCTGTTTCAAGTTTTTAAACTTGAAAGTTAGAATAATGTAATGTGACCTGTAAAGAAAATCACTTTCCTAATTCATTCTGCCTCGCACTATAAGAAGTTGGTTAGTTTGGGGCAGTTAAGAAAAAGTGTTGCCTCTTGCTAAAGGAAACGATTATAGTGGCATAGGGCAGAGCAAACACGACCAAGCTGTGCACCTCACTTCTTTTTATCTCCTCCATGCCATTGTTCAGAATGTCTTTCATTCACATAGTCATATTCAGAATCTACTCTAGAGCACCGGAGAGATGCCTCCATGGTTAGGAGCACTCGCTGCTCTTCCGAGAGGACCCAGTTCAGATACCTGCATCCCAACAGCTCACAACTGCCTGTAACTTCAGCTCCGGGGGAATCCCATGACACACACACTCACACACGCACATGTACACACACACACACACACACACAGATGCACACACACATGTACACACACACATGCACATGCATAAACACACACAATCTTTAACAAAAAGAATCCACTGTGTTCCAGGAGCTAAGCTTGCTGCTGAGGGCACTCTGAGCAGGTGGTCAGGTCTCATGAGGAATAAATGCCCATCTCCTGTGTTTGGAGGCGGGGTCATAGCCCTTCTATTTTTACAGCTCTGAAGGATGGTTATGAGAAGGTAGAGCAAGACCTTCCTGCCTTTGAGGACCTCGAGGGAGCAGCAAGGGCCCTGATGCGGCTGCAAGATGTGTACAGGCTCAACGTGAAGGGCTTGGCCCGAGGCGTCTTCCAGAGGGTCACCGGCTCCTCCATCACTGACCTGTACAGTCCCAGGCAGCTCTTCTCTCTCACAGCAGATGACTGCTTCCAAATTGGCAAGGTGACATGCAAAGAGAGCCAACTGCTCAATTCTACTTTCTTATGTGTCCCAGCCCGCAGGATGTTCAGCGAGGGTCCGAGGAGGGAACTGTCGGATGAAAGAAGGGGCAGGAGACAGACATACCTGGGAGCAAGACAGGATGTCTGATCAAGCTCCAAAGATTAACTTTATTTCCAAGCTTTTTATAGGGTACAAGGAGAAGGAAGTGTGAGAATCTTAAACAATATAGAAGGACTCTTAAACAATGTAACCAGGGTTTAAACAATGCTATAGGAATGAGGAGTTTCTAGGGAGTACAGGTTCCCAGCCACCAGGACATGTTACTAAGGCAACCATCTATGCTCTGCTGATCACCTAACCGCTAGGGGGTCATACTGACCTGGGAAAGAACCCATCTCCTAGGAGACGGAACCTAAACAAAAGCCTAGTTCTCAGGAACCTGAAACTCAGACCTACTTCTACCTACAAGCCTAATTTCTTCACAAAATGGCTTCTCCCAGGCTAATAAGAAAGCTGCAGATCCGTTGGTTCCCGACACTTATGGACAAACCATATCTCAGCTGTCTTTATACCTTCCCTATGCTTGACATAGCGACAGGGTAGATCACTGTGACTGCATAAAGCAAAGTAAGAGAAGCAAAGTTGAACCCCATCTTTTAGCTTCCCATGCTCTTGCCATGGGGACACGAGGTCATCATGTACTTAGGGCACATAAGAATGAATAGCTTTTCTTTTCTTTCCAACAGGGTATTGTGTATCCCAGGCTGGTGTTAAACTTGCCAGAGCCTTTCTGCCTCTACCTCTCACCATGCCCAGTTTCCACAGCCCTAGAAATCAAATCCAGGGTCTCATGCCTGCTAGCTAAGCACTCGACCAATGGAGCTGCATCCTTCGCACACAAAATGGTCCAATTATACACGCCAGGCTAATAGACATGAACTAGGCAAAAATCATCATTTTTAAAAACTCTGCCAGTATATGAACCATGGATGAAAAGTGGAGGGAAGGGTAAGGAGGGGGTACCAGAAGGTGATGTGAAGGTAAGATCACAGACAGGGCCTACTGAGATGCTCTGGAACCCTTTGCTGTGTTGCCTAAGTACTTAGAAATATTCAGCTAAGTTAGTGTAAGACTACCAAGGCTGTGCGCCTTGCTGTTACTTGAGGAAATAGAGTTGGTTTATCATATACCTTCAAAGGCACGGGGTAAATTTTTTTCCCTTTAGAAGATGCTTACTGCAGGAAAGTGTTACTGTTTTGTTTTGTTTTTTCTTTTTTCCTACCTCCCCGTACCCAGTGTTCATTAACCAATCTAACGACGTGCTTCATGGGTCCTAATTCCAGGCTTGGGGAATCGGTCTCTCAGAGCTACACAGAGCAAGGCTCTCTGCTTACTGCTTCTCTCTCTGCGTCTTGAGCAGAACGGAAGGAAGTCCTGCCATGAGCATGACTCGTTTACGTAGTTGGGTGCCCAGCGCCGGTAAATGCTCATTAATGGAGCCTCTTGGCCATGTATTGAAAACCATAAGCCATAAACTAAAAATTTAGTAAGCTAACTTCCTGAAGGTCTTGCCGCAAATTTTTATTTATTTGAAAGACAATGCATTTCAAATATATCTGTATATATTTGAAATATAATGTATTTCAAATGTAAAGGCAATACCTGGGACAACATCAAAAGCAGTTTTATCTGTTTGGTGTGTGTGTGTGTGTGTCTATAAATGCAGTGAAATTCATTTTCAAATTTGGCTATATTCAATTACACACTTTCCTTCTTCCTCCTACCCCCCCCCCCCACTGCCACCCGGGTCACCAGTGTCCTCTCCATGCAGGACACTATCTTCTGGGCGTGGCTTCTTCACTCTGCAGTTTATGTGCATTTCTGCTGTCATATGTATTAATAGTTCATTTTTAAAGACTTACTTTATTTCATGTGTGTGTGTCTTGCTCACATGTGTGTCTGTGCACTGTGCACATGTCTAGTGCCTTTAGAGGTCAGAAGATGGGGTCAGATCCCCTGGAACTGGAGTTATGGACACTTGAGAGTCTCCATGTGAGTACTAGGAATTGAACCCAGGTCCTCTGCAAGAGCAGCCGGTGCTCTTAACTGCTGACCTTCTCTCCAGCCCAGTAATTCATCTTTACCGATCTATTATGAGAAATGCCATACGCGGCTTGGCCCCTTGTTGATGCCCACTCAGACCGCCTGCTGGCCGAGAGGCTGTGAGGAAGGATGCTGTTAGCACTCTCCCTGCACCCTGTGGCTGCGATGCTCAGTTTGCCTTCTGCCTCACTCTGTAGCCCAGGCTAGCCTCAGCCTCCCACATCCTACACAGCTTAAGCATCTGCTAAAGCGCTCGATGCTTGCGTTTTCAGCGAAATTTGTTTCTACCACCTGGCATTTAACATTTTTTTCATTTGGAAACATGGAAGTGCTTTGTGTATTTTGTTTAAAATGTCTAAATATTTGTGTTTGAAAGAATTTCAGTTGTATCGATCTACCATATTGTGAGGACTTGAAATTCCCCATGAAAATATCAGATAAGTGGCTAGGATGGGATATAGTTCCCTAGCATGCATGACACTCTGGGTTCAATCTGCAGGGTCACTTATATACACATACAACACATACATACACACTACATACATACATACCATGCTGCACACATACCACACACATACACTGCCCTACCATACACACACACCGCACACACACACACACACACCACATATATACATATATATACACACTACATACACATCACACACATACATATATACTATATACACACCCCACACATACACTTCCCCTAACACACATATATACCACACACACACCACGCATATACACACACCACACATAAGTATACCACATATATACCACATGCATACATACACTGTACACATACACTGTCTCCCTCAGGGTTGGGGATTTAGCTCAGGGGTAGAGCGCTTGCCTAGCAAGCGTAAGGCCCTGGGTTCGGTCCTCAGCCCCCCAAAAAAGGAAAAAAAAAGACAAAATAAAATGCACTGCCCCCATGTACATACACACCACACACACACACACACACACACACACACACACACACACACACACCACATACATGCGTATATACTACACACATGTACATATACACATAACATACACAGTTAACTGGAAAAGTTTAGGTTATCATCAACATCATTATTATTATTCAGTTCATCATATTTTACAAATTAGAAATAGGTAAAAAATGAGCAAAACAATACCAGAAGCTACTGACGGGCCTGAGCTGGGAGCTGCTCTATTATTCTGGCAGTATATCATTCTGGCTCTATCAGAGTGGCAGTAATATCATATATTATTCTGGCTCTATCAGAGTGGCAGTATCTCTAGGTCCTGCCCTGACTGGCAGCTACGCCTCAGTGACATCATTTGGTAAGATTTTTCCAACTCGATGACTTTATAATTCCATGTTGCTTCAACGTTGACTTCCAGGAAATTGTCCCCAAAGGTCTGGTATTCTACTTAACTGTAAGCTGGTAGGAGACAGGAGCTATGTCTGGTGCATGCTGCCATGTTTCCTGGCATTCCAACATTTAATCAGAACTGACCTGCTCAGCTGCCACAGTATCCCAGGGAATTCTGTGAACAGAATGTTAATTTTGTCATTCTCTCATCTTAAACGGCCCTTCCTCACATCCCTGCTCACTGAAATACTTTTCCTTCTTTGAGAAAGGTCCGGCTCAGATGGCGCTCTGTAAACCATGCTGAGACCTGAAGCCTCTCTCCTTCCCCATGCTGGGACCTGAAGCCTCTCTCCTTCCCCACACTGAGACCTGAAGCCTCTCTCCTTCCCCACACTGAGACCTGAAGCCTCTCTCCTTCTCCACGCTGGGACCTGAAGCCCCTCTCCTTCCCCACGCTGGGACCTGAAGCCCCCCCCCTTTCCCACGCTGGGACCTGAAGCCCCTCTCCTTCCCCACGCTAGGACCTGAAGCCCCTCTCCTTTCCCACGCTGGGACCTGAAGCCCCTCCCCTTCCCCACGCTGGGACCTGAAGCCCCTCTCCTTCCCCGTGCCTCCACACATTACACGTTTTCCTTAAAGCCCCAGCACCATTCCGCCCCTCCCGCACATACTTGAGTTCATTTCTCAGAACATAAACTCCTCCAATGCAGAACCCTGCCTTCTTTCAATAAGCACAATGCCTCGCACTGTTGCTATCTAACGTATTGTTAGATATCTAACGTATTGTTAGATAATAGATACCAAACTGAATGAATGAGTTTCAGAGTAGCTAGCTTTCTGGGATTCAACGCCTCCGACTCTGCACATTCAGATGGTTTCCTTGTCTCTGTCTGTGAACTAAAGCAGTAGCTGTGGCTCGTGTACCCTGCAGGTGGCCTATGACATGGGGGATTACTACCATGCCATTCCATGGCTGGAGGAAGCTGTCAGTCTCTTCCGAAGATCTTATGGAGAGTGGAAGACAGAGGATGAGGCCAGTCTGGAAGACGCCCTGGATTATTTGGCCTTTGCCTGTTTCCAGGTAGGAGAGGGATGAAGTTCATCTTTACCACAGTCGGTACAGTGTTCTGTATCACTCTCTGATCTCTTTAATCTTCCTGGCATGTGTAGGAGCACTAAGCATAAGGCTGTTATTTTAATATCACCATAGATTGAATGTAAGTAAATCAAGCTTCCAAACAATTCTTAACCTTCCAGGGTACTCACAGAGGTGGGCTTAGAACCCACATTTGAATCTAAGTCTAGAGCTAACCAACTCATGGACCACTTCACACTCTTCACCTGTCTCGTAACACAGTCTTTGACCTGCTAGTGCAGCAGCCACACGGGTGTCTGAGGGGACCACAGTCAATGCAGGGCACTCATTGTAGTCCCAGTAACTCGTGATTCTTCACTGATAACACAATATTGTTATGGACGGAGGAGCTTGGTTATCCTCTCCCACCTGACACTGAATCCAGCTGACACGTGGCCATTGTTGGCTGCAGAGGTGACATCTTTATTCATTGTACCAACCTGAGGGCCTCCTGCAGCTCTCTTCTTTCCTAGGTACTGTTAATCTCCTGCCGGCTACATCAGACATAGACATCTCTCACCTAAAATATAGCGGCTTTCATCTTTCCGTATGACTAACCTCATTTCTCACTAGTTGTATGTCCTCAAGAATAGGCTGGGGAATAAAACCCTGTCTGGCAGGTGCCGTGGAGTTTCCAAAGTTAGGGATCCAGGCTGTTCCCTGCTGTTATTTTTTGGAGGATTCTGGGAGTTGAGCCTAAGGTGTGGCATGCAAGTACTCTACCACAGAACTGTACCCCAGCCCCATGCACGCATTTTCTCTGCTTTCCTGAGAAAAAAAGGGAGCATGTGTGTGATCAAAAACCTTGCTGAGAAGACAGATTTATCCTCAGAGTAGCTAACAGTCTGCTCCCTCCATGGTCCTTCTTGGTACATGGATCTTAGCTATGTGCATGGTACATGGTACATGGTACATGGTACATGGTACATGGATCTTAGCTGTGTGCTCCTCCTACCTCTCCTGGGCAGCTGCTATGTATTAAAACGATTAGCTGTGAGGTAGCAAAGGGAAGGAGTGGTTGAGCTTTAGTAGAGAAAAGAAACAGAACCAGCATACAGAGAACCAGAGAAAGCAGACTAGAGCACTCTACTCCCAAAATGGGATTACAAATACAGTGCCCAGTGATTAGCTTTGTTTTATGTCCCTGCAAATCTGGTGACAGGCTTCTCCTCCCCTTCTCTCCTCTCCTCCCCTCTCCATGTCACATCCGATTTGTCTGGTGAAATTCTGTCCATCTGACAGGCTCAGCTCAAGTGTCACCAACCTTCTGAGGTCATCCATGCCTCTCCTCACTCCCCAGCACCCTGTGGATGCTCACAGCAATTCCATCCTACTGGAAATTTGCAAAAGTAACAAAGCACCGAAGTCTCATTTTATAAATGATTTATGCCCCCCACTTCTACAGTACATCTGGTAAACGTCCCTTCACTTTGGACCTTTGACTACCATATAATTATATTTTTAATAAAAAGATGTAGTAACAATTAAATCAGTTATTAAGTCATAGACTGTGGAGCCACACAAAGTTGAAATTGTGTGGAAATTTGAGCCACTGACTTAATCTGCCCAAGCCTCAGTTTCCTTACCTGTAGAGGTCAGAGAAGACTAAGAGACTGGTGCTTGTTTTCAAAGCTATGACTTTATGTTGGCATCTGGCAAGTACAGAATACTCTTAGGTTATTGAACCACTCCTCTGTTCAGTAGAACAGAATCATTCACAGTAATAAAGAATGAGAACAATCTGTGATTCCAACAGCAGCGGAACGTTCACCGTCTGTAACGTTGTTTCTGGGTGCAATAAAATGCAGCCATCACAGCGATTTCTATGAAGGCCGTGCTGTGATTCCTGGTACAAAATTACAAGGAAACGACAGGAAAAAAATGGCATTGTAGCTACATAAAAAGCACATGTAGTCAAAAGCGCCTGAGTGGCTGGGCTTCAGTGGAGTGGTTTTTTAATCTCATTTTTCATATATTTTATAGTGTGATTATTATTGCTTTTATCACTAAAATGAAATCTTAGTATGCTAAAACTTCAAGGAATTCCATTTCTGTACATTCCGGTCGGCTCGTTATTCTGCAACGCCCAGAGACAGACGGACACCTGCCCATGTGGGGTTCTCTTCCTCAGACTTACATCCTGTTGACCATGAGGAGGCCAAGGTTGCGTGGCTGCAGATGGCTAATTCCTACAATCAAGCAATGTTTGCTTTAGTTTTTCTTTTGCTTCCTTCATACTAACTGTCTAGACTCTAGGAAGCACTAAGTCTGGAGACTAAGGATAAACTGTACTTTCGCTAGGATTTTTCTCTCTCTATCTCCTCCTCCTCCTCTTCCTCCTCCTCTTCTTCCTCTTCCTCTTCCTCCTCCTTCTCTTCCTCTTCCTCCTGTTCTCCCCCCCTTTCTGTTTGGTGGTATTGTGGCTTAAACTCAGGGCACGTGCCAGGAGAGCAGTTCATCACTGAGCTATGCACCAAGCCCAATCAAGCTTATCCCAATTTCTCTTTCTACCTTTGTCAGTAAGATTGGTAATAATGTATTTGTTAACAAGGAGACTTGATTTGTCACAAGGCTGCTAAAATAAAAAAACATAAAAACAAAACAAAACAGGGCTGCTAAAATAAAAAAACAAAAACAAAACCAACTTGAACAATAACAAAAACAAAAACTAAAAACAAAAAAGAATCCTCTGCATTCCTAGCCCATTACCTTTTTCAGTGAGCTTTATTATCTACTGTGGTAAGAATATTTTATTGTTTTTAAAACGATTATGTGATTTAATTAGAGAAAATATCATTTCAGCTGACATTTTCTTTCTTTTCCTTTTTAATAAGGTAGGAAATGTTTCATGTGCCCTCAGCCTCTCCCGAGAGTTCCTTGTCTACAGTAAGTGATACTAAGACAGAAGGTGACCCATCTTGCCTCTGCTCCTGACCTGTAATTCTTGTGACGTATAGTTTGAATGTGTGCGTGTGCATGCGCATGCATGTGTGTGTGCATGCATGTGTGTGCATGCATGTGTGTTTGTGTATGTGTGTGTATGTGTGCATGTGTGTGTGCATGCATGTGTGTGTGTGTATGTGTATGTGTGCCTGTGTGTGTGCATGCATGTGTGTGTGCATGCATGTGTGTTTGTGTGTGTGTATGTGTGCATGTGTGTTTGTGTGTGTGTGTATGTGTATGTGTGCATGTGTGTTTGTGTGTGTGTGTATGTGTGCATGTGTGTGTGCATGCACCAGTGCACATGCCCGTGCTTACGCATGCAGAGAGCAGAGAAGGGTACGGGGTATCTTCCTTTATTGAGACCTTATTTCTTTAACTTTTTATTTTTACCTTATGGGTATTCTATGTGTATGAGTTCTTTCTCTGTATGTTTGTGCACCACTGTGTGCCTGGTGCCTGGGGAAGCCAGAAGACATCAGACTCTCTGGAACTGGAGTTACAGACAGTGGGAGCTGCTGCAGAGGCCCACTAAAAGAATAGTCAGAGCCCTTAACCACTGAGCCATCTCTCCAGTCCCTCCACCTTATTTTTTAAAGATAAAGTCTTCCACTGAACTTGACGATCACTGCTTTGTCTAAGCTGATTAGCTAGCAAGCTCCTGAGCTCCAACAGTCTGCCTATCTTCGGGGAGTGAAGCTGGGATTTCAAGCGCAGGTAGCCATGTCCAGCCATGTATGTGGGTGCTGGGGATTTGAACTTAGGCTCCTTTGTGTTGACAGCAAGTTCTTTGTAAGCTCCTTCCCCAGGCCAGAGCCAGTTTCTGCAGAGGCAGTTTGAAGACCCAGGTTTTGGAAGGAAATCCAGGAATGAATCGAATCAATGTGCGCTGTGTATGTGAGAAGGGAGTGACTCAGAGGGCCATTCACTTCTTTGACTGTTTACTGAGAGCTATCAGTTCTTCCTCAAAACCAGAGCTCACTTGGCTATGCAGGCATCCTGCCCGGTCGAGCTTCAGCCCCTTCAGGGAATGCCTTATGTCAACTGCAGGAGGAGAGGCTGCAGAGCTCAGCTTCGAGATTTCTGCTTAAAATCTTGGTGGCAGATGGCTTCCTAGATTTTCCTTTAAGTATTTAGCTACTAAAGTAAGATGCAAAATCACTAATAGTCACCAAGTATTTGAGGACTTCTTGACATTTTATTTTGTCTTATGTGTATGGGTGTTTTGCCTGCATTTTGTTTTGTCTGTTCACTGGGCACATGCCTGGTGTCTGTGGAGACTGTGGAGAAAAGGGTGTCAGATCATCTGGAACTTGAGTTACAGATGGTTGTGAGCCACCATGTAGGTGTTGGTAACTGAAGCCACATGCAAGAGCAGTGCTTGTAACCACTGAGCCATCTCTGCAGCCCCTCGAGTACTTTTAAACTGTGATTATTCATAACTTTTACATGAATTCACCTAGTGTGTTCTGCCCTTCACACCTATCTCTGGGTTCTGTATCCATGGATTCAACCGACTTTGTATTTCTTTTAAAAATACATGAAAAACAGTATTGTCAGTAAAGAAGAGTGTAGCCTTTCTCTTGTCATTATTCCCTAAGCAGTGCAGTGTAACTATTATTTCCTAACTTGTGCATGTAGCATTTATGTTGTGTTTGGTGATATAAATAAACCAGAGGCGATTGGAAGCATGTTGGTTGGTGCATAAGCTGTCTGCAAACGCTACACTAGTTAATAAGCAGACTTGAGCTTCTGTGGATTTTGGTATCTAAAGAGAACCTGGAAGCAACCCACTGTGGACGCGGAGGGCTCCAACAGTATTCCTTTTTGATAACTGGACAAAGAATGGGATGTGGCCGTCTGCCAACACACCAGTAATTGGTAGGATACGGAAAATTAAGGCACTGTGGTGCTAGCTTATTAAAGCACTTATCCTGCAGGGGTGAGGACCAGAGTTCAGATCAACAGGAACCCACATAAAATGGCGGATGATGCTCAAGAACCTCAGCCTGAGCATGCATGTGCACCCTTCCATGTGCCTTCACAAATGTGCAAGAACATGCAGACACACACATACACAGAAAAAATAACATTAAATCTAAAGTCAACGTTCTTTTATTTCTTTGTGCTTGGTCCATTAAAATCTCCATCTCTTAATGACCCGAGTTGTGCGCTGCCGTTGGTTGTAAGTAGGGCACAGCACTGAAGGTCTTGCTTCCGTTTCTGGCTTAGTGGTATATCCACGGGTGTTTGGATTCATCATTTCTATTCTCCAAAGCTTCATTTCTCCTTTTATTAGAGAGGAGTAATCACATATGCCCTTCTTCAATAGGAGTGGTACCTTAAAAGCACGGTGTGTGCCTTCGAGTCTCTGACTGTGGTCAGATAAAAGTCTAGCTAGCTCCCTTTTGACCCATACTGTTCTGTTCTATGTAGGTCAGTAGGAATTTTTAATATTTAGCTTTAGTTTTTAATTATGTGTACAGTTGGAATCTGTGTGTGTGGATGTGCATGTGGGTGCAGGGGCCAGAGGATTCCAAAGGGGGCATCAGATGCCCTGGAACTGGAGTTTCCGGTGGTTGTGAGCTGCCTGATATGGGCACTGGGCACTGAATTGTGGTCCTCTGAAAGAGTAGGAAGCACTCTTAACCACTGAGCCATCTCTCCAACCCCCTCGTGGGAATTCTGAAGGATCACTCCAGAGCAGCAGTTCTCAGTTGTGGGTCCAACATGAGGAAGTGTATTAAAGGGCCCCGGCAGGAGGAAGGCTGAGAACTAACTGCTGTTTCCGAGGACCTAGTAGAGCTGAGAATGAATATGCTTCCAGTCCTACAGGGAACCAGGAGCTGGGGAGAGCACCTGTGGGTAAGACCACTTGCTATACAAGCATGCGATCCTGAGTGCGGATCCTTGGCAGACATGTAAAAGCTGGGCATGACCCACACCCCCCTGCCTGTAACACCACAGCTGGCCTTGGGAAAGGAAGATGCAGGGACAGGTGGCTTTCTGGGGCCTGCAGGCAGACAGCCTAGCTGAAAACCAAGGGACACCAGGTTCAGGGAGAGACCATGTGTCAAAGGAACAAAGTGGACAGCCGCTGAGGATGACACACGACCTCCCCTCTCTGGTCTCCAACAGCACACACCTGGGTGCAACCCCGCCATATGCACATCTGCCCACAGGAATATAATACATAAGGCAAACGGCTTGGCCTGTGCTGTCGGTGATGCCTGAGCTCCCTTCTACTTCTCTAACTTGCCACGTTCTCTTCCAAGTACTTACTGGACTCTGCTCGGGGAGTTCAGCCCAGTGTCTGGCAGAGAACATGTTTTGAACATCTTTGAAGTGGACCGAGTAGATGGATGAATGGCGAAGCTTCTTTTCTAACATAAAAGTCACCATCATGGTCCCTATCTGATAATGTTAGCAGTCATCCCTCAGGTCCAGCAGGCCCAGGCCAGTCACGTTTCAGGAGGAAGGGCACTGATGTGTGATGTAATTGAACGTGTGAAAGTGCCAGCCCTGTGTGAGAGTAAAGCTTCAGTAGTTTTGCTTTTATTTGCTTGTTTTCGGGTGGTGGTGTTGTTATGAGACCAGATCTCACGATGTAGCTCTGGCTAGCCTGGAACTCACAGAGGTCCTCCTGCCTCTGCCTCCTGGAAGCTGGGGTCAGAGGCATGTGCCCAGCACAGCCAGCTGCAGGAAGTCTTGAGAGCTCTTCCAGAGGCCAGTATTTGTTCATCTGTGTTATTTCCTGTTTGGGTTTCCCCCAGGCCCAGACAATAAGAGGATGGCCAGGAACGTGTTGAAATATGAAAGGCTCTTGGCCGAGAATGGTCACCAGACGGCGGCTGAGACTGCGATTCAAAGGCCCAATGTACCCCATCTGCAGACCAGGGACACCTATGAGGGGCTATGCCAGACCCTGGGCTCCCAGGTGAGATTCCTCAGGGACAGAGAAAGGGGAGGACTGACTGGAGTCGGGCTGAGGGGAAACCTGACGCCTCAGTGGCAATACAACTCACCAAGCCACACCCAATGGCTCCATCACCTAGTAGTCTTAAATTCCAGTTTCTAAGGCCATGGCTCCCTTGACCCTTCTTTTCTTTCATCAACTCTAATATTTCCTTCCAGCCAACACACTACCAAATCCCCAGCCTCTACTGCTCCTATGAGACCAATTCCAGCCCCTACCTCCTGCTCCAGCCTGCCCGTAAGGAGGTCATCCACCTGCGGCCCCTCGTAGCTCTCTACCATGACTTTGTCAGTGATGAGGAAGCTCAGAAAATCCGAGAACTGGCAGAACCATGGGTGAGCATCCCCAAATACCCTCTGTGTCCCCTCATGCCTGGAGAACAGACAGCTGGCATAGCAAGACCCTTTCTTAGTCCAGGAGTTCAAAATGCCAACCACTCTCTAAGACCAGTCAGTGGTGGGGAAAAGCATGGCTGTACTGGCCTCTGGTGGGAAAGGATTGAGCTGAGAGGTGCCAGGGCATTCAGGAGATGTTCACATTGTGCTGGCAATGTCTGCTTAGGGATATAGAAGTCATAGCTTAGTTGCTAAAATCTAGCCAATAGTGTGCTTGAGACACAGGGGTACCATTCATTGTATATATCAAAGTGATATCAGAAAATGCAAAGGAGACTTCTCAAAACATCAGCTCTTCCTTATAATTAACAGAAGAAAAGAATTTGACAGCAACAGGAGTGAAACACTAGTCCATATTTGCAGACAGAGTAGATATAAATTATCTGATTCAATTTTATGACTCTGTTAAGAAGGTAACTGAGGCCCAGAACGGGGAACTGACTTAAGATAAACGTGCCCCAGAGTCAGGACTGGAGTTTACGGTGTGCCGGTTGTTGCTCTGTTGTTTTTCCTGTTAGGAAGCTTAGGGTAAGTTACACTTGGTAACAAGTGGCCCCTGAACCTTAGAGACAGCAACAGTTTACCACATTACGTGTCTGTGTTGGGTTGGCTGAAACGCTGGAACCCAGCCTGGCAGAGGAGCCTCTGTTGGGGTCTCATAGAAGAGGAGATAAGACAGAAATGGCAAAGGTGAACTGGCTTTCGAAGCTTTTATTTGGAAGTAAAAACATCACTTCCACCCACATGACTAGTAAAAGCAAAGGCAGAGGCGGGAGGATCTCTGTGAGTTCAAAGCCAGCATGGTTTGTTTGCATAGTGAGTTCCAGGACTGTCACAAAAAGCCAGAAAAAGAGGCCTATCTAATCCTTCCCGGGGAAGGAAGGAATAGCAAGTAACCGAGCTGAACTGGTACCAGTGGGAAAGATTTGCCCCCCACTAGGAAATGTCATAAATATCCAGAAAAGATGCCCCATCTCACCTCTATAATCCTGTTGTACTTTCTTTAAAGGCACAATTATTTGGTGCAGAATTATTTCTTTCCAGCCAGACATCATGTCCTTAAGTATGCTGTCCAACCAATGAGACATTTAGTCATCCATCAACAGAACATAACCTACTTAGACCCTTTGCTTTTACAAAGGGGTGAAGAACTTCTACTCCATGTACGGCAGTGGTTTTTAACCTTGTGGGTCTTGACCCCTTTGGGGGTCAAATGATCTTTTCACAAGGGTCACGTATCAGATATTCTGCATATCAAATATTTACATCATGATTCATAATAGTAGCAAAATTACAATTATGAAGTAACAATGAGAATGATTTTATGGTGGGGGTCACCACAACATGAGGGACTGTACTGAAGGGCCGCAGTGGAACCAGTGGTGTAAAGGAAAGACAGTGCTGGGGTCAAATGTGCTGTGTGAGGTGACCTAAGAGGAAGGTGGGTGGGAGGGTGCACCGTGGAGGAGAGGAAAGAGCAGGCTTCTTTCACTGAGAGTAAAGGCCAGTGTATTCTGGGAAGGCAAAGCCACACATTGCAAGGGTGGGTGACGTGTTCAGAGAGAAGCTTGGTGGCTGTAGTGCACAAGGGATGGGGCAGAGATGACCACTGATAGGGAGAGACAATGAACCACCACTAACAAGCCACAGTCCAGAGTCTGGGCTTTATCCAATTGGCCATGGAGGAGCTGGGGACAAGCTTGTAAGCAGAAGGGGGCCATGACTGGGCCTGTGACTTTAAGGAAAACGGAGAGCAGATTGAGAGAGAGTGTCTGGGTTGGAGTGAGGATGGCAACCATGCAGAAGGTCCTCCATGCTGGTCTAGGCCTGTTCAGGGGCATCAGCTTCTCGGGGAGGCAGAAGTGGCATCAGGCCAGCAGCAGTCTTTTCCTAAAAACAGCTCTGTTGCCATGGCGATGACCATCCAGAGATGCTCACTGAATCCTTCCCAGCAAGGTCATCTATTTGGCTTGCACAGGCTTTGCCACCCTCCCTGTCCTGGCAACCTCTTGCTGGGGTTGTTGATGCTGTCTGGCCTGTGATTATTCCAGGAATAAACTGAGGACTTGGGGCATGGTGCCCACGCTACCTGAGCCTCCATGGCTCTCTGCCTCCTCCTCACTGTTTCCTCCTGAAGCCTCCTCCCATCAACTTCCCTCCCCATCCACCCCTGCCCATCCCCCTCAAGGTCTTAATGGAATCCTCGGAGCTCCAAAGGGCCCCCACCCCCACCCCGCACTGGCTGCAGTTCTGGCCTGCTTTCATTGGTTCTCTGAGTGACTTTCCTTTCAGGGCACTTTTATGGGGCCACGTGCACTGAACCACCCTTTCTCTGAATCCAAAGCTTTTGTCATCACCTATATAGCGACCAATTTTTCTGACATTTATGTATTGGCTGGTATCACTAGACATTTTATGGGCTAATGTCCTGTCTCCCCAACCCATTTTATGCTCATTGCTTCCAGAACCTTATGATTTGGCCTCATGTGTGGTGTTTGTACTTGCTCATGTATGTACGTTCATTTGTATGATGCCAGACTGCATTTGAAGGTTTTCTTCATTAACCTCCCCAACTTACTTGTGAGACGTGGTCTCTCCTTGAACCTGGAGCTCATCCATCCAACTAAGCTGGCCAGCCAATGAGCTTCAAGACTCTTCCTCCCTAACCACTGGGGTTACAGACTCCCCCCACATTTGGCTCACACTCAGGCCCCCTGCTTGCAGAGCAGGTGCTTTATCAACTGAGTTGTCTCTCCAACCCCTTATTTTGGTACTTGGAGAAAGGCTTTGTCCTATCACCCAAACTGGCCTCAAACATCCGGGTTCTGGAGTCCTCCCATCTCAGCCTCCTGAGTGCTGAGCCTAAAGGCATGTGCCCCTGTGCCTGCCCAAACTAACCTCTGAAGATCAGAACTGACTCTCTAAATCTCTTAAACTTCTGCTTGAGTGTTGACACAGCTCTGTAGCACGGCTGTGACTGACTCCTTTTTGACAATCCAGCTGCATGTCTTTTCTATAAATAGGCCTCTCTCTTTCTGTCCTCTCTCTCCCCCTCCCCTACTCTCTCCTCCCTTCCTTCCTTCCTTCTCTTCTTTCTGTCTGGAATGTCTGGAACACTCTACTCTTCTTTCAATATGTATGGTTGCAGCATGAATGTAGGTATTCTGGGAAGGCTTCTGATCCCTCAGAAGGAGGGGCTAGAGGCCTGTCTCTGTATATCCATAGCAGCCTGTGCCTGCCCACTGTGACAGCATGGATAGTCCCAGTCTATGGACAGGGACTTTGTCTGTTTTAATATACACATGCATATATATCATATTGTATTAGTCAGGGTTCTCCAGAGTCACAGAACTTATAGGTAGTCTCTATATAGTAAGGGAATTTGTTAATGACTTACAGTCTGTAGTCAAACTCCCCAACAATGGTCAGCAGCAGCTGTGAATGAAAACCCGAGGATCTAGCAGTCGCTTAGTCCCACAAGGCTCGCAGGCGAAGAAGATTGAATCTTCCTCCTTCCAATGTCCTTATGTAGATCTCCAGCAGCAGGTGTGGCCCAGATTAGAGGTGTGCGTACCACCACACCTGAAACTTGTGTCTTCCAGACTCAAGATCTAGATCACAGGTGAGCCTTCTAATTCCGGGTTGTAATTCACTCCAGATATAGTCAAGTTGACAATCAGAAATAGCCACTACACATATACATCCATCATGGTGCTTAACATCAAAAACACAATCAATGCTTGCTCTCAGAATGGATGACTTGTTTATAGAGAATAATGACAGGACTGTGAAAGGAATTAGGTACAAAGTAATTCCCTAATGGGGGCGGGGATTTGTTTTCAAACGCTGATTTTGCCCTAGAGTAACAGAAGAGGGCGTTTCTCCTTGAATCTCTCCTCTCTCTGAGTGGTTTTAGAAAGGACAGGGGACATCCTTGGATAGCAGGGTACCAGGGCAAGAGGAGCTCTCAAGGGCGCACTGGTGCACTGTGGCTGTTGAGGAAATGAGTCCAGGGAAGGGGAACAGGCTTTTCCAAGATCGGCTGCCTGGCTTAGCGGCAGAGAAGGCTGCTATGTTGGAGAAGCGCCCGGCTATGTGCAGGTCACGAAGGGAAGGGTTTCAGTTGCCTGCAGTCCATGAGGGAAAGGATTTTCATTGTACACAGTTCATTGTTCCACTTCTGAATCTAACTACTTGGAGAAAGGGAAGAATGGCGAAGCCGACTTCATTCACTCAGCTGTCCCTTTAACCATTTGTGAGCATCTACTGCCTGCCAGGCCGAGCTTTTGCCCTATAGAGGCTGACTCAGAAACCAGAGACAGCAGATACAGCCTCCAGTGCTCATTTCTCTGTTCCTAGAACAGTGAGTTTGCAATAAGAACATACTTTTAAAAATAAAATATAAATGCTTCATACAGATGCATTCAGAACAAAATAGAAGCGGTTAAATTATCGACCTCAAACCTATGGGGTATTTTTTTTCATAAGCTGGGCTTATGAAAGCTTATGCGACATATCAGTGAGCCTCTGTAAGGAAGGGCTTTGGCTAGGATTCTTCAAAAGAAGCAGGCTGCCCCTGAATGCACACCCATGTTGCTGGAGGGGTTCATTTAATTTAGAAACATGAAGCGCTTACCCTAGCTCAAGCCCCAGGCCTGACATGTGATACAAACTAAGATGAGAAATTGCTCTGCTCTTCCCCAACTCAGTCTTGCATGCACAGAAGGGATTCTGTAGAGACACAATTGCATTGGCTATTTAAACTCAAGAGACATTCCTGCCATGCACAAAATACACTTCAATGGGCAAGGAACAGGTGGTTGTCATGCTTCAGAGAGAGGTGTGTCTGTGGTCATGATGGGCTGTCCCTTTGCATCAGAACCTGGTCTTTTTCTTGTGCTTCCTACCAGCTCCAGAGATCAGTGGTGGCTTCAGGGGAAAAGCAGTTACAAGTGGAGTACCGCATCAGCAAAAGGTAGGAAGGGCCTTGTGGGCAGAAACTCTGGCCTGGGACTGAGGGCACGGCTGACTGCTATGTCAGCAGCAACCTTTCTGGGACTGCCAGAGAGCCTGTAGTATCAAAATCTACCCCAAGAGAAGTTTCCCCGATGTCACACCAGTGACAGGAGATTGCAGTGTTATCTGGAAATTAACTGGGAGGTCACTAGGAAAAGGCTTGAAAAAACTTCTCTGCCTTAGAGCAGAAAACATGCATTGCTGCTGCTGCTCCGGAATGAGTTCCTACACACATCTGTAATTGACTTTACAGCCTCCGTCCTGACCTCCCCTCCACACATCTGTAATTGACTTTACAGCCTCCGTCCTGACCTCCCCTCCACACATCTGTAATTGACTTTACAGCCTCCGTCCTGACCTCCCCTCCACACATCTGTAATTGACTTTACAGCCTCCGTCCTGACCTCCTGACCCCTATACAAAGCACTCCTAGCAACATGCAGGCAAAGGCAGAAATGGACTCCCTGGGCCTGCCAGCTTTACCAAGAGCAGGCTCCAGGGTGGGCACCCAGTCCTATCATCCACCTCTTCCCGCCCCTCAGCCATTTCTTTGCACAGTGAGTACAGAGCTGTCCAGAGAGTGAGAGGAGGAACATCTTTCACAGCCACATGAGAAAATGGCCTTAGCACCCTAGAGAGAGCTAGACCTCTAGGGTGTGTGTCCTTGTCCTCTGGGAGGGGAGAAGAGGGAAGAGCTTTGGTTCAGATCATTTGAATTGAATGCCTTTGGTCTGGTACGTTTAGGGACTGTGTGTGCTACTTCTCTCTGTGAACAAAAACCTAGCAGGAAACAACTGAAGAGAAGGGCTAATTTTGGCAACTATTTTGAGGGGATACAGTCCACCATGGTGGGAAAGGCATGGTGGCTGGTGGCTGGTGGCTCCATGGTGGCAGGAATGGGCAGTGGAAACTCTTCACCTTCTTCCATCTCTGTTGGGTGGAGACAGGGGCTGGGGCTGGAGGCAGGACTAGGCCATGATCCCCAAGACGCACCCCCAGGTTCTACAGCCTCACAAAACGGTATTATTGTCTGGAGACAAAGTGTTCAGACACATGTACCATGAGAAATATTTTCCATCCAGACCACTAGCAGGGACATTTTACATTAAAAGCTGTTCTCTAAACCGTGGAGTATCTGCTTGTCTGTATGTACGCCGTGTGCATGCATTGCCCACAGAAGGCCCAGGAAGGCATGTACGCCCGGAACTGGAGTTACAGGCCATTGTCAGCTGTCCAGTGTAGATGCTGGGAACTGAACCCAGGTCCTCCTCAAGAGCAGCAAGTGCTCTTAACTGCTGAGCCATCATCTCCCTCCCCTCTGTGCTTTTCTTCTTTGAGAGCAGTGGCTAACTTTGTCCTGGGTATCTTTGTAAATCAAGAGCATGTAGTTTAATAATCTGGGTGTAATGTACATGGGACAAATTAACCCATCAGGCTGTTGCAGACTTCACTTAGAGAACGTAGCATTATTTTTCCGGGGATCTTGATTCTGATTCCAAATTTCCTACATCTTAAGAACCTCAATATGACATTCAGGAGTAGAGTCTGAACTGGGCTTTGATGGGTCCTAGTTTGCGTGGAGTTGAACCAGAGAGTTGAGACTGCCCTGGGCAGTCAGTAACATCTCCACGAGTCTTTCTCTTATGGTCTTCTAAAATCCTGGAAATAGATATAACCGTCACCTCCATTTATAAAGGAGCACACTGGCCCTTAGAGAGGTTAAAGGTTAAGGATCTGACATCATCATGCAGAGACAAGGAAAGTTGTTACTGCTTCAGCTTCCTCCCTCCCATTCCTGCATCTTTTCCCTAGCTCCCCCTTCCTTTGGTTGAGTATCAGAGCCTTGCTGTGTTTCCCAAGCTGCTTTTGAACTCCCCTGACCCAGCAGTCTTCACTTTAAGTCCTGGTTTCTCCTCCTGCCACTCTGCTTCCTCTGTTGGAGACATCTTCATAGCACAGCAGTTTTAAGGATGAGGTTTTCCCATTTTCCTCTCTGAGTCACAGTCCTGGGTTCTGTGGGCTTTCACCCGCCCAGCTAAGCATAACCTCAGAGAATGTTAGCTATGAGAGTGAGATCATAGGCCAAGAAGATGGGGCTGACCTGACATGAAGGATGAGGGGGTAATTAGGCATTCATGGCTTCTTCCCTACCCCCTTCTGGTAACAACCATGATCCATCCATCCATCCGTCCATCCATCCGTCCGTCCATCCGTCCATCCATCCATCCATCCATCCATCCATCCATCCATCCATCCATTCATTCACAGACATCATGTCGTATTTCTAACATCAGACCACTTATGTTTCATCCCTTGCTGTGTTTTAGTGCCTGGCTGAAGGACACGGTTGACCCAATGCTGGTGACCCTTGACCACCGCATCGCTGCCCTCACAGGCCTTGACATCCAGCCTCCCTACGCAGAGTATCTTCAGGTGGTGAACTATGGAATCGGAGGGCACTATGAGCCTCACTTTGACCATGCTACGGTAACGTTGGGGTTGATGGTCAGTCTTCTGGGGCAGGGGAGCCAGTGCATTTCCTTGGAAGCAGAGGTCTGGCAGGGCTCTCAGAGAATACTAAATAAGGTCCTAGAGCAGAGGCTTTTGTCTTCAGACTGTCTGAAAGCCTTGGTTCCACTGATTACTGGTTTCATTTTCTTATCTGCCACCACCTTCCTTTTCTCCAGAATTTGAGAGTGGGAGGAGAATATGGCCCATAATTAAATCTTGTCTCTCACCTCCCCCGGGGACTGTCCAGTGAAGATCCTCCTCGAATCCCTCTCCTTTTTTTATGCTCTCGGCTGCTCACCCACATTCCACAGCATTTATTTATTTATTTATTCATGTGTTCGTTCATCCACCTTTATTCTTCCCTCATACATTACATCCCAACTGCCATCCCCCCTCCCGTCATTTCCCCTATACGCTCCCACACCTCCTCTCTCCCCCAGATCCATTCCTCTGTTTCCCTTCAAAATATCTTTAGAGGATTAAAAGGACCTCCCCAGGATCAAATCCTGGAAATATCACAATGAAACCTATGACTACAATTAGTGTGTTGATAATTTTAAAATGAGCAAAACACATGAGATACACGTGTGACCAATACGCATATGAAAAAAATCCTCCCTACGACGGACCTGTAGCTCCAGTGTTATCAAGATTGCAAGAACTTTAGACATAGCATTCAAGTGGCTACGGGGTGTCTCGGTGGGTAAAGTGTGTGCCAGGCACCCGTGCTTGCGTCCCTAGAATCCAATTAAAAAACAAGCCAGGCACAGAAGAACACAGCCGTAATTCCAGTACTTTTAGGGTGAGATGGGAGATGGAGACAGGAGAATCCCTGGAAGGCTTTGTCCAGCTAGCCTGGTGTATGCAACAGGCAAACAGCAAAGAGACCCTGTCTCAAACAAGGTGGAAAAGAAGGACCTATACCCAAGATTGTCCTCTGACCTCCACATGTGTACTGGGGGTGTGCATGCCTACACTCAGGGACACACACATACATGCACACACATGATACATTACATATACACATCACACACACACACACACACACACACACACACAGAGAGAGAGACAGAGACAGAGACAGAGAGACAGAGAGAGACAGAGAGAGAGTTTGGGCAACTGTTAAAATTTAAGTAGATAGCCAGGTAGAACTTTCTAAAACTAGATTATGGGCAAGTTTGGGCAACTGTCAAAATTTGCTAAAATTCAGTGAATAGTATTTACAGTGAGTGAATTTTATGGTATGTAATTTATGTTTTTGGTTGTCCCTTGATTAAAGATTGGGTATGTGCATTGGGCAAATAATTTGGACCACCAATCTATGATTTGATATTTCTATAAAACAGTCATCTTTTATAATATATTATATATTTTTGTCTTACTGAGAACCTAACATGCGGAACTCCTTGTCTGATTTTTTTACTTGGCAAGCCAGTTGTTTGATTTGTAAAGAAACCACTCATATGCATCCAAAAACTGAATGTCCAATTCAACAGTATATTGAGTACTTGCCAGCAAGATGAACACACTCTACCTGGTGTAGCTCAGGGCCATATGCTGTCCTTGACACTCTTTTGATCCCTTCCTATACTAACGGTGAATTAGGACATGGCTGTCACTCTGGTGTCATCTGTTCTATTTCTGTCACAGTCACCCAGCAGCCCCCTGTACAGGATGAAGTCTGGGAACCGAGTGGCGACGTTTATGATCTATGTGAGTCTCACTCTGGGAGGGACCAGGGCTTCTTACTTAGTGGGCAATTAAACTATTTTATTGTATGGGTTTTCATAGTGATCTCATATATTGGTTTTATCCGGTACTGAACACAAGAATCTCTAGAAAGTCTGTAAACTTCAAGAATTGGGGGGGGGGGGGGGTTTGGTTAGGCATAGAATAAGGGAACATCAGAAAGCTTTCAGTGCGAAGATTGTAATATGACGTTATCAAGATGGGAAAAGCCAGGAGATCTTGGGACTTGAGCAACACGGGAAGAGGATATAGTTGCCACCCAAAGCCTGGTTGGTACGCAAAACCATAGACCCTCAGGGGGCCCATGGACTGGCAGGAGAAGAGAAGAGGAAGGAGCAGTTTAGACTCTGAGAGGGGAGAGAGATGAGATATCAATCAGTAAGTACCTCTGATATGCAGGGGAAATCCTCCCATCTCCCATAGAGTCCTCAACCTTGAACAGTGAAGTGATCAATCGGCCTCCCCTTTAAATCCCTAGCCTGGTCCAACAGGATTCAGTCCCAGCCCTTGTCAACCTTGTCATTATCCTTCAGGTTATGAGGGCTTGCTTTCTCCTCCACAAACATGCCATAATTCCATCTATCTCTTAGAGGAGACTTTTAGAAGCAGTCACTTACTGGGGGAGATTTACTAACGCTCCTTGGTCTTTGGGCTAAGATTGAGTAGAGATGAGGCCGTTGGTGGACGGGTGAACATGTCAACTACAAAGGCTTTGAAAAGCACCCCAAAATGAAGGCCTGGCTTCAGGAAGAACAGACGATCCCTGAGGGCTGGATCAGGTCTCCACAGCCAGGAAGGGCACTCAGAGGCTGCCTTTCAAAATCATCTCTATGTCAATGATGCCAATGTGTCTCCCAGCACTCCAGTTGCATACTTCCTGTGGTAAGAGGATGTCATCTAGAAAGTGTCATAGTCAGTAGGTAAAAACATTTGCCTTGCAGAGTTTGAGGACCTTGTTCAATCCCCAAAACCTATGTAAAAATCTAGGCTTGGAAACCAGTGCTGGAGAGACAGACAGGTGGATCCATGGGGCTCAGGGGCCAGTTAGTCTATTCCCCTGGGCAAGTTCCAGGCCAAAGAAAGACCTTGTCTCAAAAAACAAGGTGGACAGTGCCTGAGAATTAACACCTGAGGTTGGCTTTGGACATTTGCCTGCACATGTATACACATACAGGGGTGTTGGGGTATAACACCAAATTATTCCCCAGTGTTTTAGGGTTACTATTGCTGCAGTGAAACACCAGGACCAAACAATTTGAGGAGGAAAGAGTTTATTTGGCTTACACTTCCACATTGCTGTTCATTATCAAAGGAAGTCAGGACAGGAACTCAAACAGGGCAGGAACCCAGAGGCAGGAGCCAATGAGGCATGTCTCAAGGCATGGAGGGGTGCTGAGTACTGGCTTGCTCCCATTGCTTGCTCAGCCTGCTTTCTAACAGTACGCAGGACCACCATCCCAGGCATGGCTCCACTCACCATGGGCTGGGCCCTCCCCCATCAATCATTCATTAAGAAAATGCCCTGCGGGCTTGCCTACAGCCCCCTTGTCCTGTTCAGTTCTCAGCACCTGCATCAGGCAGCACACAACTGCCTGTGGCTCCAACTTTTTTGAACGCCAAGGGCACCTGCACACATGTGCACACACACATATACAGACAGGCATACACAAACTTTTATTATGTATATGAATGTTTTGCCCGCATGTACATTTGTATGTCATAGTCATGCCTTGATGCCTAGGGAGGCCAGAAGAGGAATTTGGATTCTATGGAACCGGAGTACATGTGATTGTGACCTGTCATGTGGGTGCTGGGAACAAAAGCTGGTCCTCAGCAAGTGCTTTTAACCACTGAGCCATCTCTCCAACCCCCATACATAATTTTTAAAAAGTAAATAAATATTTTTTAAAAGAATGAATTCACTTATTATAGCCCTCCATCAAGATGGTAGCCAGAAGCAAAAGTAAGGGAGGAATCTGAAACTTCATCTTGTGGTGAGAAGCCCCATATTTCTCTAGTACCTGAAACAGGGGAGCCCGGCTCACAGTCTATGCAGAAATGGCCTCTAAGTTCATGAACACTTGACAGAGAAAGGTAGTGCACAGCTATCTTAACTCTGTCTTCCTCCTCTCGCGTGATAGCTGAGCTCCGTAGAAGCTGGAGGAGCCACGGCCTTTATCTACGGCAACTTCAGTGTGCCTGTGGTTAAGGTAAGCAGGGCCTGCCCCGGAAGATGAGGCTGCGCTGGTGTGCAATGGGCGCACACCCTCTCCTTCAGGCTGATGCCTGGGGAGACGAATGAAAACAAATCCTTCTTGAGTCTGAAAGACAACCTCCCATTCCTGTCACATGTTCTTGTCGTCTTACTGGTTGTTTTATTTCCATGCCAGAGTCCTTGTCACTGTGGGTTCCTCAGAGGTAAGAACTCTGAGTCCCCTTCAGATTCTCTGTGGTAACTAGTTCCCCACAAGGCCTCAGGCTTGATCTAGTCTACTGGCCGTGGTTAAAGGGAGACTTAGGGAACTGATAAGAAAACAGCGCATGGACGGGGAACATGGGCTATGGGACCAGGACATGGAGGCTTGAGTCCTGACTTTGCTTCTTAGTTGCATGATTTCAAGGTCCCAATGGATGGAGGACCGTGGTGCACTTGTGGTTATCTTTTTCTACCCTGTGTCTTGTTGGGCATCCGTCCGCGGTGACCCTATGAGCCTGTGCTTGCCTGGCTTCCCACACTTAGCACATTGTCCTGTTCTGCTGCCTTCATATCTGTCTCTCTTGAGCTCCCCAAGAGCAGAGCTGGGTGTGGTTTGTCTTCATAAGCCAGGCCTGGAGCAGAGCAAGCCATGAGGCAGTGACCCTCACCTGAGTGGTAACATTCACCCTCTTGTGTCTTTCAATGCCTGCTTGCTCCAAACTGCATAGAGGGAAAAGAGTTTCCTTATTTGATGGCATAAATTCTGTGTCCTTATTCACATGCCTGCCTGGAGTCTGGGATTCTGGGATGACTTCCCTGTGCCCCTGGGCTGGGCTCTCTTGTTTTCAGAACGCTGCACTGTTTTGGTGGAACCTGCACAGGAATGGAGAGGGAGATGGTGACACACTTCATGCTGGCTGTCCTGTGCTGGTGGGAGACAAGTGGGGTAAGGCCTGCCTTTTGGGGTGAGAGAATGGGGTGAGGGGACATAGAAAAGTTAAGTGGGAGTGGGTGGAGACTGGCAGAGCCACACTTCTGAAAGCTTCATGGTACTGCCGAGGACCAGTCACATGGACAGAGTAGAATCAGAGGCCCCAGCAGACTGGAGCCTATGATGAGCAGGCAGCCTGAGCCAGAGCAAGTGTCAGCAAAGGTTTACTGGTCTGAGCAGGAGGCTTCACTTCTGAGAACAGAGGAGAGGAATGGGCACCAGAGTTCCTTCCCTCCCTCTGCATCAAGGCAAACACTGCTGCTGCCATTTAACTCTGATCCAAGAGAGTGGTTAGACAAGAAGCTAGACTGGCAGAGAATGGGTAGATTCATTTCAGGTGGATGGACATGATTATGGGTATGTGTGTCCAAGAGCACCTCACTCTGAAGCTAGAAAGGCGAGTGGGAAGTAGCCATCATGTTGATAGGGAGGCCAGGAGAAACAAACCCTTTCTTCCCTGTTACCCAGCAGTGGCTTCAATTTCAGTGAAGGACCTGAGTGCCACGAATGTGAAACCCAGTTCTCCATTAGAAGATCTGCGGGGACTTCCTGGCCTATATACTTGCTGTGCCAGAAGCCGCAGATTGTGCACACTTAGGCAGGACTAGACTAGACAAAGGAACAGTACTTCAGGTCCCACTATAGAATATGTAGTCTTTTAAAAATAAAACTGCAGATGCCCCATTTACTAGCCACGGGCTTTTAGCTGTGCTCCCATGCCCTGTGAGCCCTTTCCCTGCTGAGCCCCTCTCCCTCCCTGATCTCCTCCAGTGGCCAACAAGTGGATACATGAGTATGGACAGGAATTCCGAAGACCCTGCAGCACCAACCCTGAAGACTGAAACACTGGCAGATGGCAGCTTGTCTGAGAAACCAGGAGCCAAGGCCATGGGCAGAGGGGAGCAGATTCTCCTGAAGGAAGGTGTCTAGCAAGGCTGCTGTCTGTGAGTCAAGGATAGGTCTTTACCAGGACCCTCCCCCCGAATTTGCATCTGTTTCTACTCCAGCTGTGAGACTTAGGGTAGAATGAGCAATACAGAGGTCTAAGAGGTTTCTAGGGCTCAGACATCCTCGGGAATAAAACGAATGAGCTCAGTATAGAAACGCAATGTTTAGAATGTGCAAATGCCTGGGTTCAGCTCACCAACACTGAACACACACTACACACACATATATACATCCATACACCCACATATACCCATACACACAGACATGCATACACATATACACACACACAAGCATACACACATACATGCACACATAAGTGTGCATGTACACACACACACACTGCAAACAATATATGCATTGATTTCTGCTGCTGCTCCAGGAATCTGACTAGAGGTCCCCATTTCCATCCCCAGTGGGTATATCATGGGATGACTTTTTTTTTTTAAAGTGGAAAACAATTTTCTTTCCTTTTTTTGTGATGGTTTTTATTGTCATTAAATGTTTTAAAATCATTTCTTCTAACAGTGAACATTCCTCCATGATGTTAAGGGAATAAAACCAAAGTAGTGCTATTGATTTATGTTCCTGTGCCCCAGTCCCCACTTCCCGTTTGGTCATCTTGTTCTAGACTTGCTGACATTGTTCCTCAGAGTCTCCCGCCTCTAAGGCTTCCCCATTTGCTGTCCCTCCAGGTTCTCAGTGGAGCTTTCCACATTCCACACGTGGTCCCTTTAGAGAGGCTTCCCTGACCATGTCCTTCTAACTCTGTTGGGTTCGCCATACTTCCTTGCTAATGCTCCTGTGAATTAAGCAGACTTCATTCCTTTGTTAATCTGGGTCATTTGCTCTCCTCCTGGCCCCTTTTCTATTGATGCCTCTGTTAGAGCCACATGTGAATGCAGCTTCACACTTGCCAGGTTGCTTGACTGAACTCAGAATCCCCACAGGGGCTGGTTTGAAACAGCCAGGCAAAAGCACAAGTTTTATAGGTGAAGCCTGAGGAGTCCTTCCCGCAGAGGGCCAAGTAGCTGCAGTAATGTAGATGAGTGTTTGTGCCAAGCGGATAGTGAGGCTGCTTGGCTTGGGTTCCTCCCCAGTGACATGGGTATGCTTTGCTCTGAAGAAGCCACAATGAAAGGAGTGGGCAGTCAGACTCTGTTCCTCACATCTGCCCCCTTCCTTCTCCAATGCTCTGCTGAGCTAACTCCTCATGCTCAGCTTCTTGAGCTCTCTCACTTCCAGTAAAGACTCAGATGGAGAGATGGCTCAGCAGTTAAGAGCAGTGACTGCTCTTCCAGCGGTCCTGAGATCAATTCCCAGCATCTACATGGTGGCTCACAACCATCTGTAATGGGATCTGATGCCCTCTTTTGGTGTGTATCTGAAGAAATCTACAGTGCACTCAGAAACATAAAATAAGTAATTTTTTTTTTAAATACTCTGATGTTCTGATGCCCTGCTTCCTTGAATGTGTCCTGAATTGACGCTGAGTATGCCAAGATTCAGGAAGACTTACCAAATGACCATCACCTACTCACCTTGCCTCCTCTGAAAGAAAGCTGCCGTCTACAGTGAGATCACCTATCGTCTCTGAGCTCAGGCTTCTCAGAGTTACTGGTTTAGACTCATGAGTGAATCATAGCAATGGTGCACTCAGCAAAGCTTACTCAAATCTAAACCATGGACCAGTGAGATAGCTCAGCAGGTGGCGTGCTTTCTGTGCAATTCTGACAACCTTGGCCACTTGCCTAGTTAAGAAATAGCCTGCACTGAGCGATGAGAGCAACTTCTGTCACCAGGCCTGTCTTAGTTACTGTTCTATTGCTGTGTTAAGACACCATGATTAAGGCAGCTTGCAGAAGAAAGTTTATCTAGGGCTTATAGTTTCAGAGGTGAGCTCATGACCATCATGAGGAGGAGCATGTCAGAAGTCAAGTGTGACACTGCAGCAGTAGCTGAGGGCTCACATCTTAAGACTCAACCGTGAGGCAGACAGAGAAACTTAGAATGGCACAAGACGTTTGAAACCTCAAGTCAGCCCTCAGTGACACACCTCCTTCAACAAGGTCCCACCTCCTCATCCTTCCCAAACAGTTCCTCCAACTGGAACCAAGTATTCAAACATATAAGCCTGTGGAGGCCATTCTCATCCAAACCACCCCCCAAGGCCTGTCTTCTGTACAGTCACTTCTGCCCAACTCTCAGGTGTGGCTCTGAGCAGGCAGGTGTATGCTGGGCTGGGAGTTGCAACCTGATCCAGGACATGCAGCTGTGCAGCCTTAGGCAAATCACTTCTGGGTCAGGGCTGCTCTCTCACCTGTCGGAATCACTGCCAAACTGCCTGCTTTCCTGTTCCTCAGAGGTGTGGTTCCAGATTTTAAGTAGTGTCTGTTATTCTACACTTTGGCTCCTCAATCCTCAGAAGGTGGCATCTCTACTGACCACCAGGAAAACCCTTTCTTACTCCCAGTTAATGGCTCAGGTCACTTACCTTGGGAAATGCCAGCTAGTTGGCTAGTCTCAGGCTCCAATGCTCTGCCTGGCTACAGGCTGGGGTTCTCTAGCAAATTGTGGGGAGAGGAATAAGGAAGCCCAGGGAATAAGGAAGGGTTCCTCGGGACTTGGCATAACTTGCTGAGCCCTGGACCCAGGCTACAGCATATTAGACTCTGGCAGCTGATGCAGTAACTGGCTGGACAAGACTACAGTTGCTCCAAAACTACAAATATATGTAACTACAAGGGAGGAGAGGAGGCCCAGGACTTCCTCTGCTGCTCTTAGACACCTCTCTCTCTCTCTCTCTCTCTCTCTCTCTCTCTCTCTCTGGTATCTGTGTGTTTTGTTTTTTGAGACAAGGTTTCTGTATGGCCCTGGCTGTCCTAGACTCTCTGTAGACCAAGCTGGCCTCAAACTCACAGAGATCTCCTTGCCTCTGCCTCCAGAATGCTGGGATTAAAGGCATGCACCACCACCCTCTAGCTATCTTAGGCTTTTAATGCTTAACTTTTTAAATTTAAATTTTGTTTTTATTATTTATTATGCTATTATATATTTTATTATTTATGTTAGTATGTGCACATGCACGTGGATGACTGCAGAAGCCACAAAAGGGCACTGAATCCCCTGAGCTGGAGTTACAGATAGTTACGATCACCCTAATGTGAATGCTGGAAACTGAGCCCAGGTTCTGTGCAAAAGAAGCCATTGCTCTTCACCATGCGGCCATTTCTCCAGCCCCATGTCTTCCCTCTTACTGCGTTGAGCTCCGGACCTCCATTTCTCCAGCCCCATGTCTTCCCTCTTACTGCGTTGAGCTCCGGACCTCCATTTCTCCAGCCCCATGTCTTCCCTCTTACTGCGTTGAGCTCCGGACCTCCATTTGTCAGCAGGTCTCTCAACCCAACACAACAGTTTCCCAACTTCTCTTCCTGAACACAGTTAGCTTGTCTTGTTTACTCCAGCTCCAAAAGACCAACACAATTGCTTGCTTTGTCACATCGCTGTGACCCTAACTTGGCACATCCTTTGTCATCCCTGGACCACAGAATGCCTCTTCCTTTTGAGAGTATCATATAATTTCATCATTTCTCCGGCTTCCTTCCCCCTTCCAAACCCCTCTTGCCCTCTTTCAAAATCATGGCCTATGTTTTTCATTAATTGTACATGCATATATGTATACACATGTATATTTCTAAATATAGTCTGCTCAGTCTATATAATATTACAGGTATGTATGTTTTCAGGGCTATCTGGTGACCAATTGGTGTGCTTCTCCCTGGGGGAGGTTCTATTTCTCCCATTCTCAGCATTCCGTAGTTGCCTGTGGCCGTGTAGGTTGAGACCTCATGGTCTTCCCCATTTACTTTAGCTTGTCTGTTTCATGTCATCTTTCCAGCTCCTGTTTAGGCAGTCATGATGGTGACACTTTACAGGTGTAGCTTGTGATGTTACTCGGAGACACAGTCTCACAGCAAACTCCCTGATCCTCTGGCTCTTACAATCCTTCTGTCCCCTCTTCTGCAATGTTCCTTGATCCCTTTTGTGCAAGAGTTATATTGTAGATAGAGCCCTTGGGACTGACTCCACAACTCTGCTCTTTGATTGGTTGTGGTTTTCTGTAGTGGTCTCTGTTGCAAAGAGAAGTTTCCTTGGTGAGGAGTGAGAACTAAACTTATCTGTGAGTATAAGGATATATACTAGAACGTAGTTGGGGGTAATGCTATTTTAGTAAGGTGGTGTGGCCAGGGAAGGCCTCCCAAGAAGGACCTCCCTCCCCAGCAGTGGTGGTTGGAGGTTCTCCTCCAAGATTCATGACTTTCCTAGCTCTGGGTAACTGGCTACCTTCCCAGTTCTGGGCATTATTTTCCTCTTGTTGAGCGTGACTTAAGTCCACTTAGAGAGCTTTTGGATATCAAGTATGTGTGTCACTACTGCATCCTTAAGGTTATAGTGCCAAGCTGGGGGGCTCATAGGCATCAGAGCTGGGTGGATGGCTGTTGGTTGCTTTGGAAGCTTGTATGATACCTAGTGCCATGAAGCTAGTCATCAGGGAGGGGGCATTCAGGTCAGTTCCATTCATTCAGGGGTCTCTGGGCCTTGGTTCTGAAATGCATGGTATCTGCAGCAATAAGCACTCTGGTGGGCAACCAAAGGCAATAGTAATTGCCCATGTGTTCTGGGAGTCTCTCGGCCAACTCTGACCAACAACTCAAAAGAGGGTTTCTCATGCCTGGTGTTGGGGGTTTTGTTAGGTGGTCTATGGCTCTTGGAGGCAATGTTGTCAGTCCAGAAAATATACTATATATGTATATTTATATAGACTTATGGTTAGTTGTATTTGTATTAGTTACGGTTACTATTGCTGTGATAAGTCACCACAACCAAAGCAACATGGGGAGGAAAGGCTTTATTCAGTTTATATTTCCACGTCACAGTTTATCATTGAAGGAAGTCTAGACAAGAACTCAAACACTGCAGGAACCTGGAGGCAGAAGCTGACACAGAGGACATGGAGGGTGCTGCTTACTGGCTTGCTCAGCCAGCTCAGGGATGACACCGCCCACAATGGGCTGAGCCCTCCCCATCAATCACTAATCAAGAAAATGTCCTACAGCCAGATCTTAAACATTTTCTCGAGTTTTCTCCTTTCAGATAACTCTAACTGGATCAAGCTGACATAAAACTAGCCAGCTTGAGTTATATGCTTTTTGTTGCTTGCTTTGTACATGGTTAATGCCTTACTGTTATTTTAGCCTACAGCTATCTCTTACTGATGGACACACCTTAGTCTGGGGGCCACTGACCCTTTTACACAGGTTACTAAAGTGACTTTACTTGGGGGGGGGGTTAGAGAATTATCTTGTGCCTAATTTCTTATATGGATGCTGGACTTGGAACTAGGAGGCATGGCTGCTCACCCTAGCTGTGGCTGTGGGCAGCACCTTGCCTTTGATTGGATAGAATGCCTTCACTCGATGGCCACATACAACACATTCATTCCCAATGCATAGTCCCCAACAAAGCTCAACCAGCACTCCATACATTCTCAGCCTCCATCCACCAGGCACAGGTCTCATTTCTTTGGTGACCCTCTTCCTGCTCTTCTGGGCTGATGTTCCTCTTGAGCAAAACAACCGCCCTCTTCAGTTCGGCTCTGCTTGTTTGCAAATCATCCTCACAGCTGGGCTTGTTGACTGATGCTCCCCCATGCGGGACCCTCACCTGGTGCCATCATCCATGCTTAGTGAAGACTATCCAGGCCAGGTGCTTCGGGGTCACCCACACTCTGTAAGTTAGTCCAATAAGATCTATAGTTCCCCTGGGAGAACTTTGATAGAATTAAATTTTGGTTTGTCACTGGGACCTTGTGGGGGTGTAAAAGCTGCATAGTCCCACTCCCGAATAACTTCTGCCAGGGGTCCTTTGTATGCCTTAGGAGGCAGAATGCTCTAGAAACCAGTTGAGATTGAGCCTGACACTGTCACTTCTGAGCCATATAAATAAATGTCTCCATACCCATAAAATGATAGAACAGCGACTATCCTACAGGTTCTTCTGAGGATTCAATGTCAAGTAAACTTGATGGTGCTCAAAATTGGTAATCATGGCTTTCCCTGGTAATCAGAACCACAGTGATCATGCTGCCCCCTGCAGGTAACAGGGCATGCAGCAGAAAGGTAATCCCAAAAGATGGGTGCCGGAAATCATAGTACACAGGTGGGCCCTTCTCTTCTCTGCCAGGGTACCTGTGCTCTATCTGGTCATAGTGAACATCTGATCTTCAGCTTCTCCAGCATGGGTGTACCTGAAAATGCAGGTCACTTCTGACTCAACAAGAATGGCGTAAGGACAAAACCTGCATCAAAACTCCAGGTGAGGCCAGCACTAGTGGCTCAAGGACCACTTTTGCCAGTCACAGAGCTTTGTCAGCTGACCTACTCTACCATATGTGGTCCTCCACGGCTGGTGGGGCAGGTGTTCACTACAGTGTGCAGAGGAGGAAACTAAAGCCCTTAAAGGTGTGTAGACAGTAACCTTGGGGCAGGCGGTGGTAGCAGGAAATCAGCAAGGGTGAGAGATGAGATCCAGATCAGGGAGTAGCAGGGGTGGGAAAGAAAGACAAAAAGAAGATGCAGGGCATGGCAGCAAACTGGGTGTGAGGGAAACTCCAGCTGTAGTCTGGACAACTGACACCTGCTTGTTCCTACCTCATACTGAGCTGGAACCATGCACTCAAGAGCAACTTTCAAGGAGGTCAAAAATGAAGTGGCTTCTGGTCCCCTGGGAGAGACCTGTGGAAAAGATGGGCACATATATCTAGAGCTCAGGAGATGACTTGGGTTGCTGACTGAGTTTTGGCATAGAAGCCATGAGTAAAGGAAGACAAAGGGGCAGACTGTCCCCTTGGCCAGCTGAAGAAATGGGACAGGACTCCAGGTTCCCTGGTTGTAGTAAAGACACCTACGCATCTCAGGATCCGATCTGAGGAACAGACGGATAGGCTGTGGAGAAAGACTTCTCTCTCCCCCTCCCTGATAACCCTCTCGGAACACAGCACTGTGTCTATCCATCTCCCCAGAGCTCCATTAGGGTTGCTTATAGGAACACGGGTGATGATGTACTTACAGGGGCATGGGCTACTAGCCAGTGGCTGCAGACACTGGCAGACTATGGAGAAAGGGGCTTCTGGAGTCTGGCGTCAACTAAATCTAGTAAACTGTTCCTAGCCAGATCAGCAAAGTAAAGACAGCTCCTCAGACGAATAAAGGTTGGGAGATATTTATTTTCTTTAAACAAGATCATAAATAACAAAGAAAACAAAGTCGGTCCCAGACTCTGGACCGTGCAGCAGGACAGGGGTAGGAAGTTGTTGGGTAAAAAATGAAAGAGGGCTACACGTCACCTAAGACAGTCACAGAAAGATGGGCTTCAGGAGGCTGCCCTGCCCCGCCCTGCCCATGGGCAGCAGGGGGAGGCCCCAGTGCTGTGCTGCGACAGCTGGATGAGGGCAAAGACTGGGGATGCTAGTCCATGACATTTCTACATAGTGACATGGAAACCCTAAGTGGGTCAAGAAGCTGTGGGTCTAGAAGAGGCAAGAGGGCACTTGGCACACCTCCAGGAACCAACTATGAAAATGGCTAAATTCAATCATTAAAAACAATTCCACAGAATTTAGCCTGTGGCTTTGTGCATGGGCTGTGTTTAACCTGGGTTGCTCTGTGGCAGATGAGGACTCATGAGGCTCTTGGAGCAGCCTGGCCTCAGCCCAGGGCAGGTGCCCAGACATGTGGGAGTGGGACAGTGGGCTCACCCAGACGGGAAGCCATGTGCTTGGACTGGCTGGACCTGGCTTACAGGCTGGTTCCTTGGGATACTTGCTATCCACTACCTCTCCCTGAATCCTGGTTATTCTGGATCTTCCAGACTTGAAACAGTTAAGACTGGGATAAAGTTACCTGACTGGCGTTTTATTTGAAAGGGAAAAATAAGGGCCAGTGTGTGCATTGCCCATCCCGTGAGGTAGGGCAGGACCATGCCAAGAACATCCTCAAGGAATGGAGGTCCCTGAGCCTGGGGGTACATTGCCAGATGCCAGGAACAGGGCCAGGGAGCAGCTCTGGAGGCTTCATCCTAGGCAAGGCAGGGAGCACAGGAGGGGCAAGGAAGAGCTGTGGACCCCAGACTGCACAGGCCACTGTTGGACAAGGGCCCTGGAGAACAATGCTTTCAACGGGTACACAGGAACGGGTTTGTACATCTGGGGATGCCCTCTACAGGAGCCGGTGTCACATGGCTGGGCGGGATGGCGAGGAAGAGACAGCGGCATCACAGTGGCCTCTGGTGCGATGTATTTACAACAGAGCTCAATGTAGAGGGAGGAGTGAACAGCAGGTCACTAACAGCCAGGAAACACACTGTCAAGGGTAGAAAGGGGACGGTTACAAATTTAACCATCACAAGCTTTTCTCCAGCTTACTCCTTTCTCTAGGGAGCCCCTCCCTAATGACCACCAATGTCCCATCTCCTCACAGCCCCACATGGGGCTAGACAGGGGTGCTTCCCTCAGTGGATGGTTCACGACCAAGAAGCCAAATGGTTAGAAGCCCCCAAACACTTTATTGCAAAATGAAGTCTTCATTATTGATTCCTAGAGTCCATGGATGGTCAGTTATCAGACAGGAATAGACAGCATGAACCATCACATTCCTGGTTCACTGTACCAGGTTCCTGTCAGGTCTGAGGCCCACCACTCCTGTCACTGCCATCTCCTATGACCTGACAATCAGAGCTGTGTAAGGCAAAAGGCATTTCTTCTTCAAACTTTCTGTGGAAGGGCACAGGTTCCCCCAAAGCCTCACCAAACTCTTAGAAGAGTCCTACAGGAATGACACCTCATGTGACACATGGGCTGAGAAGCAAGGGCCCCTTTCGGGCCAGAACAGATGCTTGTGAGGTGAGCTAGAACCACCTAATGTGGGTCAGCATGTCTCTCCTTCAACATAAAGCCCAACTTGTCTCCCTAAAGTGAGGAGCTTTCTGGGATGAGGGCTTGCTCACTCTTCCTCTAGGTAAGCCATTGTTTTGCTTTTGCGCCCCCTGATAAATGGTGCCATCTGGAAACAATTCTGGTTGGCAGAATTATGTTTGGAAAGATCGTGGACAGAGTGTTGTTATGGCGCATAGGACACCCCCTGACCACAACAAAGAATCATCTCTCCTACATGTCGGCAGTGCAGGGATTGGAATCCCTGATCGGGACCACTACACAACCTCCGGGGCTCTGCTCAGCAGAGGCAGAACATACATTTCTAGCAAAGGCTGATTCCCATTAGAGCCTCCTCAGAGAGCAGACACCTCATTGCAGGAGCTAAGGTCTGACTCAGTCACAGCTCAACAAGAGCCCACTGGACCAGAGTCCACACACCACCAAGAAAACACACACCACTTTGGTGACCTGGACAGGCAGGGCTAAGGCAGAGATACTCACACACACCTATCCCTAGAGTCTTGAGTTTTGAGGCGGGCCAGCTAGGCTCATGCGCACTTACCACTGGAATCCTCCGATGGGCTCTGCAAACCTGTGCCGGATCAGGAAAGTGGCAACAGCTTCAGCTACCTGGAAAAGAGGGGGTGTCTCAGGCCCTGTGAGGTAAGTGCTGGGGCTCAGCACTGGAAGGTTCTGTGGAAGGCTCACTGGTGTGCTCATGAGTCCTACTATGTGGGTGGTACTGTGGGTGGCTTAAGAGCAAAGGGACCTGGACCAGGAAATCCTGAAGCAGTAGAGGAACAAGGGCCTTCAGGTGGACTGTATGCAGAAGGAGCAGCACAGTGAGCCTTCTGGAGATGCCCACCACTTGGCATGGTTGCGACTGGTGTACCCAGAGAGGCACGGCCCCAGGGACGTTGTCCCAGGATTGCTTCTTGCTGCTGCTGTGCCTTCTCATGTGTGTCATGGCTGTATTCCTCATTGTTCTGACATGGTGTGACGGGGCAAAGAAAGACGCTTTCTGCCTGTAGTCTGTTATGGTTGATTACTGCGTACTAGCCCACCCTATTGGGCAAATTACCTGTAGACCAACATGAAGATGAACATTCATGAAATTATGCTTTTTACATGAATTGATGACTTTATAATTCCTGGTAATGATTTTACAGAATTCCTGATTTGATTCAAACAATTTTAAGAAGTTAAGATAGTTAATAGAAAGCTTAAAGTTAAAATAAAAAATAGAATGTGCCTCCTTCCTGTAAAACAGTAAAGACTGCTTAAGTTGGAAAAGGACTACAGTGAGCATTACAAGCACATAAGTTACACTAGCATGAAAAATAGGCTTGGAATAAATTAATGCTCAAGGAAAACGTTCATCCTAGGTTAGGTCCAGGAATGAGGCCACAGGTCTCAGTGTGCACCATGACAAGTAAGGTCATGATCAAGGGCTGGGTAGATGGCCTGTTTCTTGGTAAAAACTTTGTTAACCTATGACATAAGAAACTATTGCTTTGAATTTATAATGAACTTGTAGAATAAAAGATAGATAAAAGTGTTTAGTTAGGTACGAGTTTTAATAGGAAAGCACGTAATCAACAATCCTGCTGTAACTCCCTCTTGTGTGTGGGGCAAGTGAACTGGTAAGGCTGAGTGAGCCAAACTCTGTGAAACTCAGAACTGAGTACAGAAGGTGTGGGGCCAGCTCCCTGCCAAACTCTCCCTCTCTGGAACATGTAACCATGGCACCACACTCAGAGGACCATGGCAATTAGTCTCCTAACATAAGAACCTGGAGTTCTCCACCCTAATCTAGATAGTGCCTGAGTGTTCAGCCAATGAGCTTCCCTTCTTGGGCATTCCTTCCCACAAAAGGTTTTAATCCCTGGTTTACCCTGAGAAAGGCGTATGCATTCACAGCTGCCATCAAATAAAGCAGTTTGGATAAGCAAGGACTGGCTCTCATCAAGGATCACTGTGGGGGGTGTTTAGATCTAGAGAGGGCCTTTTCTCGCCCAGCCCCTCTGTATTCTCAGCAGTCACTTGGAACCAAACTGGGTTCTGCCCTTGTCTTAGGCTCTGCGTTCCCCTTACTGCCTGGCACATGGATGCCCTGAGGGGAAGTGCAGACTGGGAACCCATGTTCCCAACTCTCAGATACACAGGAGACTTGGAACAGCAGCAGCTGCCTAGACTCCCCTGTTTCCCACCCAGGGAATCGTGGACTGAGGACCCCCATTATGGACTGCATTCCGCTACCCCTGAGCAGTGCGCTGGCACTCTCGGCAGACACGCAGCCTGATACTTGTGTAATAATTTTATCTGATTTTGAATGAGGTTAATTTTTCTTTTTACACAGAGAACGTTGACTTAGGGGTAGAAAAAGGCTAAGAGAAGAAAAAATAAAGTTGTTAGAGCTTGCTCGCTGGAGCTTCACTCTATAAACCTAATGTGTGTGTGTGTGTGTGTGTGTGTGTGTGTGTGTGTATGTATGTCTGTATGTATGTGTGTATGTATATATGTGTGTATGTGTATATGTATGTGTATGTGTGTATGTATGTAAAATGGTTAGAGCTTGCTCGCTGGAGCTTTGCTCTATCCACCAAACGTGTGTGTGTGTGTGTGTGTGTGTGTGTGTGTGTGTGTATGCATGTATGTAAAATGGTTGGAGCTTGCTCACTGGAGCTTTCCTCTATCCACCTAATGTATGTATTATGTATGGATGGATGCATGTATGTACATATGCATATATGTATGTGTGTATACATGCATGCATGGATGGATGCACACATGTATGTAAAATGGTTGGAGCTTGCTCACTGGAGCTTTCCTCTGCTCACCATATGTGTATGTTATATATGTAAGGTGGTATGTATGTATGTATGTGTGAAGTTATTGAACCTTGCTCATTGGAGCCTACTTTGCTTCATCCACTAAGTTTGTGTGTGTTGAGTGTGTGAATTTTCTGTTTCTTTCTCACAGCCCCCAAAGAGTTTAGAGTTTCTCACTGGTCACAGAGAGTACTGGCCCCAGATAACTAAGTTTTGCTCCCGCCAGCACTACCACTGATGGCCCTGCCTCCATCAGTTGCTATCAGCACTGGCCATAATCACCGACTCCACACGAGGCTCTCCTCAGTTTACCTTATGGTGTGGGAGTAGGCCTTTGGCAATGTTTTACTTCCAAAAGGGTTACAAGTACTTTTTTCTCACAAGCTCTATTAACCTCTGAGTGTAAATGGAATTTAGGGTGTAGTTTCGCTTTAGAGGTAGCAAAGATCTTAGCCACAGGGCTCTGGGATGAAATAGAGGTTATCAGCAGCTCTTCAGCATAAACATACAAAGTCAAGACCACAGACACTCACCGGGAGGGGTTTGGGGAGCTGGCAGATTGCAGATAAACCCCAAGACACAGGCTTATCTTACTGTCTGTGGAACCCACATTCCTCCCAGTTGTCCTCTTAAGTCACCAGGTACTAGACTTACCTTGTCAGGGGCGTCCTCATGGACTGCATGGCCACACTGGGGTAAGACCTGCATCTGGAACTTCCCTGGAGAGGAAACAAGCAGGCAACCTCAGGGACAAAAAGCCCTCCCCTCCTCATCTCTGTACCTCGAAGGTCACTGGGCAGCCCAGGAGGACCTTCCCCAGGACAGTCTGATGAGTCTAACCGGACCCTGTTCCTCTCCCTTCACGGTTCACTTTTGCCCCTGTACTTTCCTTCCTACTTGGTGTAAATTTACTTTGGACAGAAAACTCAGCACCTGTGCTCACAGGATTCAGTCCAGTGGGAGAGTAAAACATAACACTAATGTCAATGTGGTCCCCAAGGTGAAAATGGGCACATAGACTGTAAAAATATGGCAAAGGGTCTGGACGAGCCAGCAGGCATCCAGGCAGGTTTCTGCACAGACAGAATAGCTCACTTGAAGGAGAGATGGCTTGAAATGGCAAGTACCCAAGGAAGTAAAAGAAGCCTGGCATGGTGCTGATGTGAGTGGCTACAATGGGGCTGCACTGGAAAAGCAGGGGCCACATGCGGAGCTCTGTGTGTTAGGAATACTGAAATGGAGTAATATAAAAGACAGCAGATGAGTATTTAACAATGTGCTTTTTCATACTGTCTTACAGAACACTGCAAGCCTACAACTTAGAGTAATTTTGGGGGTGGGGCTATTTGGGATTGAAACTAGGGCCCCAAGCGTGGTACTCAGTGAGTTATACTCCAAACCCTAATATGACAATTATTAAAAAGTGAACAATTGGGCATGTAGCTTTCCTAGTGCGTTGGTCCAAGGGTTTGGTATAAGAGCGAGCAGAGCTGAGCTGAGTGTGCCTGGCACCCAAGGACTGTAGTTAAATGCTAACTACTGGGGTGGGGATGGCTGGCGTGAGGGGCATCTTACTCTCTGAGCCCAGTTCTTCCACTTAAATGTAAGAGAGCTGGAGCAGTCTTTGTTGTGCTAATGCAGACGCAGCAGCAGCTCTCTCCTGCAGCAGTAGGTCCTGTCTTCAGTGTACTCCACCCACTGTTAAAACTGACCCTACAATCACACGGGGTAAGGAAGCTAGCTCTGACTAGGGCAACGTCCTGTCCAAGGCTGTGTAATTAGTGAAGGAACTGTGGCCATACCATTCATTAAGCCTATTAATGGCCCTCCTCCTGCACAAGACTGCCTTTCCTTCAGATCTCTTATATTATTAACTCATATGATTCTAACAGAGCAAAAATGGGTCTTGCTCCATCCACTGCTGCAGGACCCTCATGTCTGCACTGTGTGGTGCTCATGCCCACCACACCTCGTGACCCCTTGAGGCTGGCACCAATGCTCTCATTTTACATGTGAACAGCCTTCAACTGATACAGATTACTGGGAAAAAAGCATCTAAAACTCACCACACCCTGAAGCTCTCTCTCCTCCCTCCTCACCATGTCTTCTAACAGACTTTATACCCTTTGGTACCTATATTTTTTTTCTTAAACTCTGAACATTAAAAAAAAAAAAAAAAAAACACTTAGAAAATTATGTCAGCATTAGACACCTCTGTAAAACTTAGTAGTTTCCAGATGAATCACTTCATCTTAACCCTTATGTCATGGATCATAGCTAATATGATAACTCCCATTTTTAGTTGGGGGAAAAAAAGACAATCGCTCTTCAAAAAAGGTAAGATACACTGGGAGGCAGAGGCAGGTGGATCTCTGAGTTTGAGGCCAGCCTGGTCTACAAAGTGAGTTCTAGGATAGCCAGGGCTACACAGAGAAACCCTGCCTGGGGTGGGGTTCGGACAAACAAAACAACAACCCTCTCCCAAACAAAATGAAACAAAACAAAAGAGAAGGGAAGATACCTGCCCAGTCACCTGGGGCTGGAGAGGACGTCCAATAGAGGTGGACTCTAACACTCGTGCTCTCTCCACTGTGCGTCGCCATCCCAGAATATCAACTTTCCTATGACTGCCCATTTCCTTGCCCTCAGCCATGGGCACAATTTCTGGATGACTTACCCTGCATCTGGCCTATGGTCAGATCTTTATCCAATCTGTCAACACCTAGAACAAAACAGGAGAATCTGTAAGTAGCTCCCTGGAAAAGGCCTTGTGAAACAGGTTTCTCTGAGTACTGAGTAAACACTGCTACAGAACCATAAAGACCATCGCACTCTCAATCAGACAGATACAATTCTCTGACTCCCATATTCTCAACAGATGAACATTTTTGGGTTGAGATTTCGGATAATCATGCTCATTTTTTTAGACTTAATTATTTTATTATGTATGAGTATTTTGCCTACATGTATATATGTGTGCACCTAGCACATGTGGAGGTCAGAGAAGGGTGTTAGAACTGGAGTTACAGATGGTTGTGAGGCACCATATGGGTAGTGGGAACTGAATTCAGGTTCTCTGGAAGAATAACACAGATTCTTAACTGCTATCTGTGCAGCCCCACTCACGCTCACTTACAGATGTTTATATGAAAACAACATTTTATTCTCTCGATTCTCACAGTATTCAGAATGCTCTAGGGGTCGGGTTCAGCCAGGTACTCAGGGCAGGTCACCACCAAGCAGCACTGGAGGGTGTTTATACCTGTTAGGTTTAGGCCTGCACAGGGGTTGGATAGAAGTGTGTTTCTCTACTTTAGAAGTCACTGCCCATTTGGTTAATCTTAATAGTTGTGATGAGGTCACATCTAGATGACAGTATACTCAGTCTTCTATGGATTCACTGTCTCACAATTCATGTGAAAGCCATAACCCCCCTGTATATTGAAGATGGGGTCTACAAAAGGTAAAATGAGGTTGTAGGGGTGGGGGTCTCTGACACAATAAGATTATTGTCCTTGCAAAAGACCCCCAAAACTGTCTTGCTTTCTCTTAGCCATGTGAAAGCACAGAAGGTCTGTGAACCAGGAAGAACTCTGAGAACTTAATCCAACCCATACTCTGATCTTACACTTTCAGCCCTAGACTGTGAGAAAAATAGGTTTCAGTTCTTTAATCCACCCAATCTATTTGAGTACTTCAAATATTTGATTATTTCAGCCAAGGAAACACACACGCATGCACACATAGCCCACTTACCAGCCAAGAGCAGCAGTTTGGGAATAGGACAGCTAAGGAAGAGATTGGATAGGCCCCGGAACCAGCCGTCCCAGTACTTTTCGGTTTTTGCTAGCTCAATTCTCCAGGTGTATGGATGATCCTTCTTGGTCTGTGGGAATGAAAGCAAGGTGAGTCTGAGGGCGAGCCCTGGGGAGCAGGGCAGAGGCCAGGTCTGTGGTGAGGAGGGGAACCAGCACTGTTGAGAACCCACTACAGCCCAGATAGCTCACTGTACACTTAACCCTTCTAACAGCACTGCAAGCTGCTGTAACTTCTACTGTTGGATAACCTGAAGCTTTCTTTTTCACTCCTATTTGATTTCTTCTGGCTCTCATAAGCCTCCTGCCTAAACCTCCCTAATGCCCGGTTCTACAAACAAGGTCCGACATAATCACTGGTAACTTTTGGTAAATTTAGGAAGCAAATAATTATTGAGCCAAGATGGAACTTTTCTTTCAGTGAGTAAAAAGACAAATCAGTAAAAGATCACATACAAAGACCACAATGGAATAAAACAAAAGACACCCCCCCAAAAACAACCACCATCTAAGTGAAAGAAAAAACAGAGACTGTCCTTCAAGTTAGGGTTACTAACCCTATATATCAGAGAAATGCGGTAGACACCCGGGAGAGAACAAGCTCATTTGTGAGTACAGTGCTGCTCTCTCATTTTCGGGATGACAACCAGGAGCAGTCAGTCATTCCAAAAAGGTGACGTGACAAATGTGTCTATATCTGTCTTCTCCAGACAACTGGGTGATGAATGGCACACAGTGTGCTATCAAGTATTAGGTGAACTAGCCAGGCTGTGGTGGTACACTCCTTTAATCCCAGCACTTGGGAGGCAGATACAGGCAGATCAGAGTTCAAGGCCAACTTGGTCTGCAAAGCAAGTTCCAGGACAGCTAGGGCTACACAGTGAAACTCTGTCTTGAGAAAACAAAACAAACAAACAAAAATTTAGGTGAACTACTAAGTGAGTCCCACACTTGCCTGCATCATAGAACTAGGTCAGATACAACTGAAACAATGACAGAATGCAACGGGAAATCTAGATGTGGCCAAGATGACGCCGTCTGCTCAAGATCAGTGGGTGACTAAGATGTCCATATCACCCAAAGTGACCCACAGTGGATTCCAAGTCTAAATGGTATTTTTTATGATATTTTAATGATCCTAAAATTGTCTAAGATTACATACAATTCTCAATATCCAACCAATGTTGCAAAAAAGGAAGAAAACTGGAAGACTCTTGACTTCAAAACAGTACAATCTATAGTAATTAAAAGTTTCTGACTTAGAAATATACAGTTCAGTGGCACAGGGTTAGCATGTTGTGGCCTTATGAACCACTAAACCAAGAAAGTTTATAGTGTCATTAAAGACAGACAAAGGAAACAAGGTCCCAGAAATGAACACTGAGCTACGCGGTCAAATGACCTCTGCTAAGAGTTATCAAGAGTACTAGTGGGGGACACAAGGCCTCTGTTACGGTGCTGAGATAAACAAATACAGCCATGTGCAGAGAACACAGAACACAGAATGAAAAGATGCCCCATAGCAGTAGGCAATATGGAAACATGCGCTTGGTGTGGCAGAATCTGCTTGTAGTCCAAGCACTCTGGAGCTGAGGCAGGGGAGCTGCTAGTGTGAGGCCAGCTTGGACTAAATAGTAACTCTTATCTTTAAAACCAAAACAAAACCTCCCTCAATGAGATGCTACTTCACAGCCATCAAAACGGCTACAGTCAGAGACAGACTGCAATATGGAAACTTTATGGAGAAACCAGAAGCCTCATTCCCTCAGCTCTCCATAGAGGAAAAAAGTCTATAAAAAAATCTATATATTCATCATTTGATGGACATATTAAAAATGTGGCACATCAACACAATGGGCTATTTTTCAGACATATAAATAAGGAAACACTGATGTGTGAGGCATGCAGCAATATGGGTAAATCTTGAGAAGTCTGACTTACAGTAAAGAAGCCAGTCACAAAAGATCACACATTCCATAATCCCATTTATAAGTACTGCTCAGATTAAGCATATCTATAGACCGGAAGTAGACTAGTGATTGTCTCGGCTAGGAGAGCTGAGGAGAAATGGGAAGTGGCTGCTTATGGGATACAACAGAGGGAGGACTTCTTCACTGGGGTAGAGGTGGAGGGAGAGCAGGACTGGACATGAGCAAGGCCTCTGAGTGCTTGTGAGTGCCTCCCACTGAGCTACATGCCTGGCTTTTTTTGCTTTCCTTGTTCTTGTAATTTTTAAGATGATGTTATAAAGTTACTCAACCTCCAAACGTATTTTGTACTCCAGGCAGGCCCTGAACTTGTGATCCCTCTGCCTGGAGGTGCTATTACGCTGTAATATGAGAGGAAAATCTCCCTTCACCTTACAAGGTGTTTCAAGGCCCAAACATAACAGGCATTATTTATATATTTGTAAATTCTAAAGAAGTATAAAATATTCTGATCAACAATCTTAAGAATGGCAGAAAGATCCTCATTAAATAAAAAGTACTTTTAAAAAGTGGTTTTCTTCCTGCTAACAGCAAACATCCCCAAAGGCAAGGGAGTATGTGGTAACACCATTACCTGGCATTAAGAAGCTGCTTACAATACGCCCTAGGAAGTCACTAACACATCTCACAAAGCAGCACTACCATCATTAGCCTCAAACAAACTGCTCCACCAGAATCCCTCCTGAACAGACATGAACTGAACATAATTTGTTTGCTTGGGTAATGATTTCTATTACATGAGAAGGCAACTGCAGGCATCACTGACAGTCAGGCGTCCACAGCATCTTTAAATGTGGCCTCATTACTAGGACTTGATATGTGAAACTTCAAGAACTGTTACACTGCACCAAATCATTGTAAGTCCACAATGTAGATGGACTCACAGACAGTGGGGTCAGGAAGCTTGTTCCAACAGACAAGCCTTGAAAGGCAGTAAGAGCTGGACAGTCAGTCATAGGATACAGGTACCGAGTGAGAAGGAGCTTGGTGAGGACGTCTGAGGGGAACACGAGTAAGTGTCTCACTGTTAGAGCAGTTAGTGCTGAGTACTGCATTAGTGCGCTCCACCCAGTGCTCTCTAACCGCGGTGTCTCTGCCTACTAACTATCTAGTTTGACAAACATAACAATGTTATCTTGACCTCCCCTTCTCCCCCATCCTCCCAAGGATGAGACCTTCACTCACTTCCATGTCGTCTTCCTTTTTCCTCTTGTTAACTGACTCACTTCCTTCTTCATCTTCTTCCTCTTCCTCTATGATTCCTTCCACTATGGATTTGGAACCTTCTGGACTTGTAACTCCTTCACACCTGGATTGAAAATCTTTCTTGAATGTCTTATCAAATTATCTTAGATATTCTTATGGCCTTTATGATCAAGTGAGCTAAAATTGTTCCTGGGAGGAAGATGTATGGTTTTAGGGCTGAGGGAGGTCATGCCAACCTGTGGCTGTATGCGAATGGCTAGTTTTCGGTTCTTAGACCAATAAGAACCCATAAAAGGGGAGTGGCCATCTTCTGAATAATAATAATAGTGGTTTTATTGGTATTTTTAAATGACTTTCATAGCAATTCTTAGAAGTAGTCCTCAAGAGTTAAGAACAATGGCCAAAGAGGACAGTAAAGTCCTGAGTTACAATTCGCTGATGAAAGCTGGCAATTACAATGACCATGGCCAGCAGAACCCTGCAGGTTTGAACATCCAATCCAAATAATTATCATTTTCTTCTTCTTAGAAATGGTGCCCCCTGGGTTGGAGATGGCTCAGCGGTTAAGAGCACTGACTTCTCTTCTAGAGGTCCTGAGTTCAATTCCCAGCAACCACATGGTGGCTCACAACCATCGGTAATGGGATCTGATGCCCTCTTCTGGTGTGTCTGAAGACAGCGACAATGTACTCACATACACGAAATAAATAAATACATCTTTAATAAAAAAAGAAAGAAAGAAGTGGTGCCCCTTACACAAACAAGAGATGACAGAAGAAGGGAGACTCCCTGGCAAGAAGAAGGGTTTCAGCACGAGGGGATGAGAGAGGGTGGACAGGGATGTAAGTGACTACAGTTTTTCTGTATGTATATAAATTGTCAAACCTGAACAAGTAAGCAGGCAAACCATGGAACCTCTTTGCTATGTGATTAATAGAAAAATCATGACCACTTGGTCCCATGATTCCTCTTAGAGAAGACTGGATGGAAAAGGTATAGCGCCAGGGATTAATGTGAGTTTAAGGTCTGAGGGCAGTCGAGGCAGGGTTTGTGCTACACAATAGGGACAATTTATTTTGCATTTGAGAACAGAGCTTGACAAGGGAGAACAGAGGATAAGAAAGGGCATGGGGGTACACAGAGAAACTGAAGGGACAGCTCTCACTCTCTCCTTAACAGGTAATAGGAGTAGGTTTTCCCATAGGCCTATCGTAAAATGGACTCCATGTTTTTCTGTACACTTGTTTTCTTTTGGTATTTTTTGTCTTCAATTTTAGTCAGTTTTAGTTTTAGTTTTTTGTTGATTTTCCTTTTTTGAGAGAGACAAAGAACATAAAGCTGGGAGGGTAGAAAGGTAGGGAAAATCTGGGAGGAGCCAGGAAGGAGAAAAAACATGATCAAGATACACTGTTTAAGAGCAACAACTTCTCCTTTTCTAGCACTAAAACAGGGTAAGGTGTGTCCACAGTGTCAATCATAGACCAACAGTCCTATTAAACTTGAGATGTCAAGTTTCACATTAAGTATACAGAGCAAATGTATTTCCTAAGTCGTCCTGTGACCTCCATATCTGCACTGTAGGATGTCCTTCCCACCACAACTAAGTATTTTGTGAAATTAAATTTAAAATCACTGAACTTCTGCACATAACCTATGCAGCTTTGTCACAAAATGCTTTACCACCGTTCACATGCATCAGACTTCAAAATATCAGGCGTTGAAAGTGGACAATCTCAAACCTGCACCAGACTTTTGCATTCTATCTCCCTGATATTACTGAAATTACCTTCTGTAGGCATAAAATGTACACCACAGGACTTAAAGTAAACACATCATGTTCTAGATCTCAGGTCTACTTTTCTGAATTTCCATTTCCTCAGCCATAAGGCAATATTGATTACAGTGGAAGGATTTTCTTGACAATCTAAATAGTGGGAAATTCTACATGGCCATGAGGAGAGGAGAGAGGGAGAGAAAGCAGAGCCTGTAGGTGCAGACGCTTAAGGGGTACATCAGCAGACTGCTCCTGTAGCGATCTAGACCTTATTTTGATTTTCACTTTTAATTTATGAACTTGCTGTTTACAGCAAGGCAACTAAAGCTAACAATAATGTACAACGCTTTTCAAAAAGGCCAGAAAAGAAGATTTTTGTGTGATTTTACCATGAAACGACTATTCAAGGTGATAGATATGCTAATTATCCTGAATTAATCATGATAAAACATACATGATACTGAAATATTTATTATACTATACCCATAAGACTCTGGTTTTTAGGTGTGATAACGTCATTATTCTTATGTTTAATCTTTTCTTCCAGAGCATAATGAATTCTTGCAGAAGTAATCAGATTTAGGTAGAGTTTGCTTCAAGACATTTATGCCTAGGGGAAGTAAACAGGCATACAGACTAAACAAGACTTGCCACTAGCTAAAGCACTAAAAATGGGCACTGACCACACCAGGGTTCCTTGAATTACACTAAGATGTAGTTTTTCAGAAATTTAGGATCTGACAAACAAGACTGCGGACTGAATGTGCTGCACAGTCCCTGGTCATAGCAAGCACTCCACAATGCCACCAGGACTTTCATCCAACTCCTGCACTCTCGCCTGCTCTAGGGGACAGTGGTTTCTCAATTAACATTTATCTGTGCTTATACAAAGGACTCATGTAACTCCATCAAGAAAGATCAATTAGGTTAAGTAATTTGAGCTCAGCCTTTGAATTTAGTTTTTGCTAGCTCCGGAGTCTGGCTCAGTGACAGCAGAGCTGCGAACACGGGACACTAGAGTGGATACTTTGCTGAAATGTTTATACAGCGTGCTCTATCAAGCTTTAGGGTTTATAAAAACAAAACAAAGATGGCGAGCCCTACAGAACTCCTGGACTTTTCGCTAAAAGAATGAAGGCATTTACCAGTATGGCAAAGTAAGTGTAGAAACAAAGGAGCAATCTAACTCTCTCCTAGCTATTCTCTAACTAGGCAGAGATAAAAGACCTACTGTTTGACTTGGCCAACCATGGATACACGGGCAGACTCGAGGTTTCGAATCTGGCCGCTCTTCACACTAGGAAAGAAAAATAAGAAAGGAGAGGTTACTCTGCATTCCTCTCAGCACAACACCAGAAGGAAAGAGTAATTTTGTAGATTCTGTAGGATCTAACAAAAAGCTGCAGTCACCATGTGCGCTTCAGCATGAAGTAAATTTCACACAGACTTATAAAATTATCAATTAGATTAATGTATATATTCATGATTGACAGCCTTTAACAGAAGCCATGGGTAATTCTATCAGCAATTTTTATAAAACCTATTTACTCAAGGTTTTTATTTATCACAAATCCAAATAATTCTAGAGAGGAATCTCCACCTGCCCTGTTCATTCCAGAACAGAAACTCCATCTGCCGTTTATCATTGTATGTGAAACACAGAAAGGGAATGCAGAACCATGGAGCTTCAGAGGAGGAGGCAGTCTTGCAGACCAGCTGGTCTAAGTCCTCACCTTCAGGGCAAAACCAGCTGGACAGCAGGGGGCCTGTAATTACCAATATCCTAGGAGACGCTGTATTAGAAAGGCACACTTTAGAAATGACTGCAGCAACTATAAAACATTTTAAAAAATACTCTGCTTTAAATATTTCGTTACATACTATCACAGAATGGGAAACTCACCTGTTTATCTTAGCTGACTGAAAAACAGAGGAAGGAAGGAAGGAAGGAAGGAAGGAAGGAAGGAAGGAAGGAAGGAAGGAAGGAAGGAAGGAAGGAAGGAATAAAGGGAGGAAGGAATAAAGGGAGGAAGGAAAAGAGGGTGGGGCAGGTTATAACACAACATTTAAAATTAACTTAGATTTGTGGGTTACCTCCATTCAATAGCGTTCTCCAAAGACTTGAAGGTTTTAGGCCGACCACGCAAGAAATTCTGCATGCTATTAAGTGCATCCATGGCTGTACCTGAAACAAAAATTTTAACCACATCAATAAACATTTTTGTTTTCTTGCTTTGCAAATTGTACTAAATACTTATTTTCCCTTCTTAGGTTAGTATACAGAATACTGGCCCCATCACACCTGTCACACTTTGTTGCTGGGCACGCGCACTCCCCTCCGATTCCTCTCCCGCCCCACTCCAGCTGGCTCTCTTTCTCCCCCAGTTAAGTCTCCTCTTGCTCTCCTACCATATATAACCCATTATCCTCTCTCAGCCCTTACGACAGTGTCCTCTTCTCATGGTGATCTCTTTTATAGCTCTCTCTCTCTCTCTCTCTCTCTCACACACACACACACACAAACAATTTTTAAATTTACTTTCCACACACTAACCACTCTGAGGTTGCTCCTTGTTGGAGGAAGTGTGTCGCTGTGTAGGCGGGCTTTGAGGGCTCCTAACGCTCAAGCTCCGCCCAGCACAGAAGAGATGTCTCCTCCTGGCTGCCTCCAGATCATTTGTTTTATTGAGGACAGGAATCCCGATTGGGGTGCATGGAATCTCAAAACAGTTTGAATTTGCAGCTCCATGATGATTAAAGATATGAAATACTTCTTCAATTCTTTATTGGCAATTTGTTTTTCTTCTTTTAAGAACTAATTTTTCTTTTTTGCCCATTCACTGACTAGATAATATCACCTTCTGGTGCTGAATTTTACATACACATGAAAGATGTGTGTGTGTGTGTGTGTGTGTGTGTACACACATATATTCATACCCAGCACGCATATTTATATGTACAGTATATGTTTTACATACTGGACATCCATATATATGTACATACTGGATAGTACCCCCACTGTGACCGAGCCCTCGGCGGCCTGTGCTCCTGGAGCCCTGCACACCCTTGCCTGTGCCCGTCTCACCACATGAACAGTCCTCACACCACTCCACACCCACAATGATGGAATGCCACCACTTACACAGAAGACTCCTCCCCAAAGGCTCATGTACAGATGGCTTGGTCACCAGCTGTTCAACTATTGAGAGGTGGCTGAATAATGAAGATACTAACTTCAGCCATAGCTTAATCCACTGTTGAGTGCATACTGAGCAGGCTGTTTGGAGGCAAGGCCTACTTAGAGGAAGCAGTGACTGGGGGAAGACTGGGAGTACAGTTTGCTCCCATCTCCCTCCCTCGGTATGATATGCTGACTCTCCACATCCTAAAAGCAATGGACCCACTAACCATGGACCAAAACCTCTGACACTGTGAGCCAAACCCTTTCCTCCTTTAAATGGCTTATTTCAGGTATTTTGTCACAGGGGCAAACACTCACACTGAGTCAACTCTTTTTATTGGCTCCTGGTAACAGCAAAATTCAGTGATACTTGGGTAAAAGTGAAGATACAATTTAATAACATTGCAAAAATTAACACAAGCCAGCTTCCAATATGGCTCTCAGCAATTCTTGGCTACTGGTATTCACTCCTTGTGTGGCACACACCAATAAATATAGCTAACCCGTACAAGCAGCAGTGAGATTCTCAGGGTAAGTCAGAAAATAAAAAGCAGTTTCTTTTTAAATGGTTAAATAAAACCAAGAGACTACATCGATATGATTAGAAATATTATTCAGCTATAAACAGTGTTGTTGAACAGTTCCCAGGCACACTGATGTGCTATCTATGGACTGCATTAAGGATTGTCTGTGCCTTCAGTCTCCTGACTAGTTCTCAGACATGGGCCTTACTTTAGAATATTTTAATGAAAGGTATTGGGCCCCAGTCTCCTATTTTGGATTAAAGAAACGGAGCTGGGATACCTTTAAGTATCTGTTCAATGAAAAAGAATTGTTTTCCCATCAAATAAGAGTAAATTTCTCTATATATTTTCATTGTATTTTGGTTATCAATAGTCATCAATAATGTTTTCCCTTCCCCTTTGTCACACTATATATATATATATATATATTTAAATATACATTATTTTATTACAAATTAAAAAAATAAAAACATAAAAATGCAACATCCTAAAAAAAACTTCTTTTTACTGGTAATATAAATTCCTATGAAGGTTTTTTTTGCTACCATAAGAAATTAAGGAAACCATTAAATATTTAGAAACATTCAACTTCAAAAGCTTTGAATCTAACTGTATGTTGTAGCCCCTGAGGAAGCTACAAACTCTTTCTAAAAAGTATTTTCTCTACAAAGAATCTCATCA
>CM052703.1:93466251-93536312 GCA_028551405.1 Uromys caudimaculatus | reverse complement strand
TCCTCCTCCTCCTCCTCCTCCTTCTCCTCCTCCTCCTCCTCCTCCTCCTCTTCCTCCTCATTTTCTCATTCTTCTCTGAGCCTGTTGGCCGACCAGGGCCCTCCTTTCCTACTTCACTTTTGCCCTTGGCACGGTATGCAGCAATGTCCTTTTCAGACTTCTCCTTCAGTTTAGCTGCTTTCTGCTCATACGGTTGTTTATCTTTGGCAGATTGCTCAGACCACATCTCACCCAGTTTCTTCGCAGTATCTCCAAGAGACAGGTCAGGGTATTCACTTTTGATCTTTGGGCGATTTTCAGAGTAAAACAGGAAGAGGCAGATGGTGGTCTTTTTGGAGCATCTGGGTCTTTTTTCTTTCCTTTCTTATCACCTTTGAGAGGCACATAGCTCTTCACCTCCCTGTCATAACGAGCTTTGTCGCTCTTGGCCAAATCTCCAAACTTCGACTTTTCCTTTGCAGACATGGTCTTCTATCTCTCGGAGCATTTCTTGGAGAACTCAGCGAAGTTGACCGATGCTTCTTCTTGTGCTCCTCCCCGCAGGTCTGCACGAAGAAGGCGTACGAGGACATTTTGCCCCCGCGGCTTGTTAGGGTCCCCCTTGCCCATGATGACTGCGTAGCATCTACCTGGCTCAAACTCTTCCCGCAGACCTCCACAGAGAGACTTCCTTCCCCAAGCTCCGGAGAGAACTGGTTTCTCGCTAATGGCAATCCCTAGCCTCTTGTTTTGCAGAGTTCTCTGTACCATGGCAACTTGATGAGACCAGTCGCAGGCCACACCTCCTCCGCTCTGAATCGTCACACTATATTTTTAGTTATATCAAATCGTCTAAATAATTTATGTAAGCTTCCCTTCCACTATCCTGCTAGGGAAGGGAAGTGAGTATATGTGAGTACATGTATGTATGATCCCATTACGCCCCACCCCTTTTTGGAAGTCAAGCCTTTAAAAAATATTTTTATAATAATTTTGACCACTTCTGAAAGCAGAGAAAAAACTCATTTATATATCATGAAATCTGTGTGGAGGAAGAAAAGGTATTTGGTCATTTTTTTTCAGCTCTATTATCTGTAAACATAACAGAAGTAAAAATTTGACTTAATTTTCAACCTGAAAAGTAGAAATCTGGTTAATTCCAAAAGTGGTTTGAGTTTTAACTATTGTAATATATTATTTTGAACAGATTTGAAATGATTCTGTTCATGAATAAGAAGCAAAACTGGCATGACCATGATCTTTTTTATTTATTTATTTTTGTATGTGGTTTTTGTTTTTGTTTTTTGTTTTGGTTTTCGAGACAGGGTTTCTCTGTGTAGCCCTGGCTGTCCTGGAACTCACTCGGTAGACCAGGCTGGCCTCGAACTCAGAAATCCACCTGTCTCTGCCTCCCAAGTGCTGGGATTAAAGGCGTGTGCCACCATTGCCTGGCTTGTATGTGGTTTTAAAAGCAGATTTGCTTAACCCAATTTCTTTAGGTTTTTTTCATCTGTCTATAGGGATGAGGATTCTTAAATAACATCAGATCTATGTATTTAAAACCAGGGTGATCAGCATAAATTTGGTTATGTAGGATTTTTTTATTAGCTTATACTATAAGCATCACCCAACGTACGTGTATGTACGTGTGTGTGTGTGTGTGTGTGTGTGTGTGTGTGTGTGTGTGTGTAATATGCATATATAAATATAGTGCTAAAGTGGTTACCAGCAGGTTTCAAAGAGAATGGTGCATTGGGAAAGTGTCAGTTGTCACCTCATTCTTCCTGATTTATAGGTTTCTGACACTGCATTCCTTTCTCTCTCTTGTTCTTGACCCCCATTGGGTGTACCTTGTCTATGTACAGATATTTTTTAATATATTAAATTTTTTCTTTCAGTTTATAAAGATGGAAAGTGGAGATTGGAAAATTAAATATTTCCTGTTAATATAAAAAAATAAAACTAAGAGACTACATACATATGATTAGAAATATTATTCAGCTATAAAAAGGTGTTGTTGAATAGTTTCTGGTAACACGAAAAATGATTGTATGTTTTCATAAAGATACAAAGACATAGGGGTATACTTCAAGATGAGTGAGATTGAGAATAAATTAAGGCCAAGGTAATAACGTACCGGGGAGGCCTCCTACAAATTACTGAATCTGGTTTGGTCAGTACTACGAAAACTTACCTTCCACAACATCAATCATACAAAGACCCAAGAGGCTTGGCACCAGGTTAGCTGCTGCTGTGTGCACTGCAATGGCACCACCCATGCTGTGCCCGATCAGCATGACGGGAGGGGGAAGGTCTCCATACATGGCTTCCACCACATTGCCAACATCTCTGCAAAAAGGGAGAAACGTGAGAGTGCTAGCGAAAGACACCAAAAATAGCTTTCTTTCTCAGTTCCTTCTGCTGGACTGTAACTAATAGTTGTGGGAAATGGTGAAGACTTAAAGGGCCACTCTATAAACACACCTACGTGAGCCTGCGTGCCTGGTCCCTAGTATCTATGCAGAGAGCCACACACCTAGTTCTGCAGATAAATGGTCAGTTAAGGACTAAGAACTCCAAATTTCTGATCTTTCTTTATATCATTCTTTCATCATCCTACAAATTTAGTACAATCATTTAAATATTCAACTATATTCTGGAGAAATAATTTACTCTAAGCCTCTGTTTTTCCATGAAAAATGCAGTAAGGTTTGGGGTAGCAGGATGGCCATCAGCCTCTATATGAGCTGTATTAGCCTCACCATGAGCTCCTTCTGTCATCTAACATAATATATTTGTTTCACATTTATGTGTGCGTGCATGTACATGGCAGGGCACATGTGGAAGGCAGAAGACAGTTTGCAGGAGTTAATTTGAGAAAAGAGTGAGAAGTGAATGTAAAACTGTTATCCAGAAAGTAAAGTACTATTCAAAGGAAAAGACTCAGCTGAAAAGATAATTAAAAAGTAAAAAAAAAAGAAAAGAAAAAGAAAATCCAAGTTTCCTTCACAGCAGTGTTGCTTCTAAAGACAAGACACCCTGTAAAAGGTAAAGTGTTATTTAGTGCAAGGGAAAACAAAAACTTATTCAGTATAGCTGTGATCAACAAATGTCTTTCTCAAATTCACATATTGTGAAGTATAATTATTTGCAAGTTTGCAGTGTCTCTGTTGGAAGAGCAAACATTGATAAGAGTTAAGCATTGCGCTTGACTTCAGTCTATATTCTTGTGGGATTTTGTCCTAGATAATAGTAGAAAAAGGTAGGACTTATAAAAGAGACTGGGTCATAAGAGACTGGTCTCATGAGTAGATTAACCGCTTTACAGAGTAATGAAGGAGTCACCGTTATAAAGAGCATTCTCTCTGGCTCACAGCTGACTTACCATACTTTAATCCAAGACTAGTATCAGGCTCTAGACCTGTGAGCCTAATAAACCACTGTGGTGAGGCAGCAATGCCAGGCAAGTGCCTGTCACACACTACAAGCTTTCTGTGTCATCTAATGTCATTCTTCAACAACCTTGCCTGAAAGGGTCCTTTCTGCTATTCTTTAAGAAACTCAGACATAGTCATCAACTGTAAAATTAGCCAAGGCAATTAAGTTCTTCGGGTCTACCAAAATAAAGCTGCAGATTTCTGCTACCACATTTAAGTATATTTAAAGCCCTTGGAATTCAGCACTATGGATCCATAGTGACTCCATAAAGTCAACATATTTCAAGAACAAAGGTGACTTAGATAAGGAAAACCAAGTAGTATTACTGTATATCAATACAACAGGGCAGAAAAAAAACCCTGTATATTCAAGCCTATGTAAAGATATATATGTACTTACACACAGACTACTGGCTCAATTAATTAATCTAAAGCTATGTGGAATATGATTCTATTATTTGGGGGCAAATGTTTAAAAAATAGGTTAAAGTTTATAACAAATATCAGTGTATGACTTCCAGAATAATTCTCAATTCTAATAAAACTTTAGTTGATAAGGATAAAATGAATTAAATAAAATGTTCTGGAAGATGTTAAATTCTACATCTTAAAATAGGCATTAACTGAGTTAGACATTTACTATGAAAGTTGTAAATGTATAAAGGTAGACAGGGTCTAAAATGCATAACAGGGCTTGGAGAGATAGCTCAGTGGTTGAGAGCACTGGCTGTAGCCGGGCAGTGGTGGCGCACGCCATTAATCCCAGCACTTGGGAGGCAGAGGCAGGTGGATCTCTGAGTTCAAGACCAACAGTCTGGTCTGCAGAGCAAGTTCCAGGACAGCCAGGGATACACAGAAAAACTCTGTCTTGAAAAACAAAACAAAACAAAACAACATACAAAACAACAACAAAAAACACTGGCAGCTTTTCCAGAGGTCCTGAGTTCGATTCCCAGACACATGGTGGCTCACAACCATCTATAATGGGATCCGATGCTCTTTTCTGGTGTGAAAGATATATGCAGACAAAGCATTCATATATATAAAAGTACATAAAATGCATCAACATCATATCTAAGCTTAGGAAAGGTATGTTAACCCAATCTAAAAGTGATCGATCAATCACTTAGAATTTATTCTTATTAAAGGCAATGGTTCTTAAATACCATTTTTGGGACTGACTACACCAGATCCCTTTACAGTATTTTAGGAATGTAAATACTAGGGTTGGAGAGAGAGTTCAGCAGTTAAGAGGACTGGCTTCTCTTTCAGAAGTTGCAGGTTCAGTTCCCAGCACCTACATAACTGTCTGCAACACCAGTTCAGGGGCATCTGGCACCTTCTTCCAGCCTCTGCAGTGACCAGGCAAACATGTGACAAACTATCTATATAAATAATTATAAATAATAAAAATATTTTAAAATATTTTATATGTCTAAGTTTTACTGCTAAAAATACTGATTTAGCAGGTCTGGGGTATGTGCAATGCACTTGCATTTTTTGTAGCTCTCATATGACTCTGGTATGTGAACACACTGAGAAGTATGGAATATACACTACTTGACTTAGAGGCCCAGTTTCTAAGTTGCTACTCTTCCATAGCCTGCCCTCACTTTCCTGGGATACTAGCTAACGAATACATGCAAGCTACCTTAACATGCATTCAAAGCTACTTATACTCCTGTACTTTCTAAACAGGAGTCCATAAAAGACACATACCCACATTCCATTTAGTTCCACCAAGAGAAGGAAAATTTCCAAAAGCCTGCACAAACTAAACAATTTGTGTGATAACCACCAGACTGGATAAACCAAGAAGGATATTAATAAGGATAAACAGAGAAGAGAGAACAGACATGAAATCTGTGTGTTAAGGACTGTCCAACAATTTCACCAGCAGCATAACCAAACTGCACTACTGTTTATGTCAAGATTCAGACCATCTATCTATCAGTGCTTGCTTCCTTACTTTGCCATTGTCTCTGCTGACAGGTCTTCAGAATTCTTGACTTTAGTTTCTCCTAAAAAAAATAAATAAGTAAGTAAACAAATATTCCAGTGATAGGAGTCTCAAACCAGCAGTAAAGAAACAGGGGCTTTACGGGTGGACCTAGCAAGGGTGTGCTGTGCTCCAGACACATCTTTATGTCCAGCTATTCAGAAGACAACAATTACAGTAGTCTACCTACAAGCTAAAATCCCTCCCAAAATACCCAAGTGGAGTACACTAGGTTCATTTTTTGCCAACATTGCTACTGTTTGGGCTTATTAATGGGGCTGGGAAGAGCTGTACTCACCATGACCCCGCAGATCCAGAGCCACAATCCTACACTGTACCCTACTGATGATTGCTGCCTGGAAGAAAAAGAACAAAACAGGAGGTACAGATTTTGCCCAGTTACCAAAAACTTTGTTAAATGAACTGCAATCATAATTCAAGGTACCCGAGAGAAAAAAATACATGTCTTATCCCAAAGGTTTCTTTCTTTTAAGTATAATTAAAGAATAATGAGTCTTTATTACACACACACACACACACACACACACACACACACACACACACACACACACACACTGTGGTCGGTCTCCAACTTAAAAATAAACTTTATCCAACCCCTTCCTTAAAGTCATTCTTCCTAGCCTTTCCTTACAGTGTAAGCACTTCCAGATGCTGGCCTGTGGGTTTCATCCATGTTTCCTGGATGGCTTTTCTTTATTTTAGAGCCAGAATCCCCTAGGTATGGATTGTGAATCAGTTGGAAATACTATTACATGAGCATGACACTTGAGTCATGAAATTACTCTAAAATCAGAGCAGGTCATGAGATCTACTGATAGGCACAGCAGTACACAAGCTATGCTACTGTTACAGAGGATGATGGGAAGGATTGATATCACAGGGTACAATTTTAAAGGTTTAAGGAAAACTGAAATATCTCTTCTTGCTTAGGGAGCTAGATTTTCTGACAGTCATACATCACAGTTAGCAAATGTCATCTCTATCTTTTAACTTTAAGAATAAAGTAATGGTTTAGTCTAACCCTCACATTTTAAGAATGAGAAAACTGAGACCAAGAAAAAGGGAATCATTTGTGTACACTCATTAACAAGTTAGCAGTAAAACCAGAATTAGCATCATGGTAAATTACCAGGATAAAATAAGCATACATCAGAACGCAAGCCAGATTCTTAAGTTATACTTTAAAAAAAAAAAAAAAAGGCCAACATTTCTCCTTCTATTACTCTTAGTGAACATCTCTTTGAAGGTAACAAAAGTCTCAAGTTCTACTAGATTGTGCTGTTTGTCCCTGGAAGGGGACAAATTTGTCCATTTACAGAAGTTGTTGATTGCACTATGGTGATAGTACAATCTTCTAGGTCAAAAACAAAATTTACACTTTGAATATAAAGTTATGGAACAAATTTTTGTGAAATCTGCTTAAGTTTGTTCCACACTTTTAAAAAGTTATTACAAATAAAAGATCTGATGTCAGTAATTGTCAATGATTTATAACCATTATGTGCCCATCAGAAAACAATAGCAAGAATATTAAAAGCAGCTATTGGTTTCCCTATTTAAATACATCTTTCTCAATGATATCTAAAACTGTCACAAATGAGTAATGTTGTTACAGCAGTGAGAACACAGACAATGCCCCTGCACTCGTGCTGTTTACATTTCTGAATGGTTAAAACCAAAGAGAAAAATACGAGTGCAAAGTAAATTCACAGAACGCCACGGGTCTTACAGATGAAGGGTGAGAGTATCTGTCAGTGACTTCTGTTCTGGTCTTGTTTCAAACAGCACAATTTTGATATTTTTGAAGTAAGTGAAAAACAGCAAGTTCAGAACCAGACATACCCAACTGTTTCCATGTTGGGATTTGTACTGTCAACACTAATATCAATGGCAGCTAATAATTACCAAGTCTTCCAATATACCATTCGCCAATCTAAGTACTTCCAATGCTAATTTACTCCTTAGAACTCTTCAGAAACAATTCTCATCATTTTACAGGTGAGGAGATTTTACAAGGAGTTAAGTATCTAAAGAGCCAATAAATGATAGAAACAGGGCAGTCCTCAACCTTGCTTGCGTAACACAAGTATCTAAGGAGCTTTGAGGAGTGAGCCTTTGATTTAAGTGAACCAGAGCAGGGGCCAAACTTCTATTAAGTTTGGAACTCTTTGGGTAGTCTATGGTAAGGAGAATTACAGAAAAGATTGGAAAAGAGCTAGCCAGAGCCAGGCATGGTAGCACATGCCTGGAATTATACCAGTGGGAAGGCTGAAGCAGGAATACTTGAGTTCAAGCCCAGCCTGGGCTACAAAGCAAGAGCTAGTCTACAGGTATTGGCGGGGGGGGTGGGGTGGGGGGGGAGGATCAGGATCATTTTGATATCCTATAAATTATCTGAGATAATTTCAGCCTTGAGAAACAGGTTGAAAAATTACAGCACAGTATTTGTACCTGACAAGTATTGAAGATGCAGAGAAACAACTCTCCTTACAAACATGTACCATCCTCTATGAAGTTTTTTGTCTAGCTCGGAGTTCTGTTTGTATTTTGTTGCTGTTACAACTATGGTATTGCTCTAAATTTCAGTATCTTCACCTGTCTGAACTGAAAGGACTATGTACCTAGACACTGAGCAGGGTATCTAACACAAGGCAAACGTCTGGGGAGATGAAGCCGCTTATTTTCCTTGTTGTAGTTGATCCCTGGGGCTCACTGGTCCTAAACTCTAGGAGGCATGGAAAGATGACATAAAAGCTATGATGGAGAACAAACCCATGGGGAATATCTTCATTAGTAGTCACCATGATTAATTTCTACTACCATTTAACAAAGAAATTATACATTTACAGAATCTAACTTGAGGAAAAGCTATTGTCTAAAATTAACACTCTCAGCACCTAAATAAAAAGGTCGATGTGAAAGCTAGTACTCTAGCAATTGCCTTGACTCCAAAGGTCAGAATTCCTCAGGCCTTAGAACATATCTGTGAATAAAGGGACAGTTAAATGTGAACAGGAGCTATAGCAAATAGGAATAGACCCAAGTATATTACAACAGGAGAGATATGAGTAATGACATGATTGATGGCAAGTGATTAAATAAGCAGGATATATCCACGAGGCAGAATAGGGCACAACTCTGTGAAATAATTTTCCTGAACAGTGGAAGCAGAAGGCACACAATACTGAACAAGGCAGTCTGTGCTCAGGGATCTCATCGCGCCCCAATCACGGGACTCGCTTCTTCCTCTATCCCTTTATGTCCACTGGCCATGTGTCCTAGAACTGGGAGCTTCTAACCCTATGATGCAACTGCTTTACTAGTCATATATAAATGACTATTTAATAAAGACATAGGAGCTAGGCATGGTGGTGCAGGCTTTGAATCCCAGCACTTGGGAGGTAGAGGCAGGCAGAGTTCTTTGAGTCTAAGGCTAGATTGGTCTACATAGTGAGTTCCAGGCCTGTCAGAGCTGGACAGTGAGACCTTGCTTCAAAAAGCAAAAAGACATTGTTTCCTGCTTTCTTTCTTTCTTTTTTTTTTTTTTGTATTTTTTTCTTTTACTGGGTATTTTCTTTATTTACACTTCAAATGTTATCCCTTTTCCCAGTTTCCCCTCTGGAAACCCCCATCCCTGTTTCCTGCTTTCTTAAACAGAATATAGCAATCAACATGCAATCTCAGCTCTACTGTTTGGCAGTGATACAAACATCATCAAGGAAGGAGTGCCAAGCATTGACTCCATGACAGACATTATATGAAGACGTTCCAGAATAATAAAGCTGTGTCTGCTCTCCAGGATCCCATGACCTAACTTACTGATCATACATACTGTTCGTCTCGGTGTGGTTGCATTACACAGCACACCAGTATTGATAGTAATTCAAGAGCAGAACATCTCTTAAGTATGCATAATTTAGCAGACATAAATAAGCTACGATCTTTGCCTCCAAAAAGGCAACATGTGCTCTGTAAATTTAAAAGACAGTATACTGAATCTAAAAGATAGTATAACAAGGAACTTAACACATGTCACTATAGCTTGGATGTGGTTTGAGGGTTCTCCCTTACCACAAAGCTTCACATGTCAAAATTGAATCTCTATAGTGAAGAATTAAGAGGCTAAAATGTAATGGGTTGATAGTTTTTAGAGGCATATCCCTTACAAAATGATTAGGAAAAGATAAAAACCCGAGGGAGCAGGCCTAATGACTGAATCCTGGTAGCTTTATGTAATTGGAAGAGACAAGTTTTCTTGCTGGTTTACTTGCTAAGAAAACCAAAATCTCAAATTCATGATCTTCCTGTTGTATCAGAGAGCTATAATAATAAAATAGCATAGTATTGGCATAAAAACACACTGATCAGTGGAATTAAGCCGAAGACCCAGACATACGTAAATAAATACCTGATTTACTTATTTACTATGTATTTACTTATTACAAAGAAATATACACTGGAGAAAAGACAACAAATGCTGCTCATCTATCTGGATGTCTGCATGTAGGAGAATGCAAATAGATCCATATATATCACCCTGCACAAAACTCAACTCCAAATAGATCAAAGACCTTAAAATAAGACTGCACACCCTGGATTTCACAGAAGAGAATGTGTGGAGTAGGCTTAAACTCATTGGCACAGGAAAGGAGCTTGTGACCAGAACACCAATAGTACAGGCACCAGGACCAACAATTAATAAATGGGACCTCACAAAGCTGAACAGCTTCTGTATGGCAAAGGACATCACCATGCAGACAAAGTGGCAGCCACAGAATGGGTAAAGATCCTTACCAATTCAACATCTGACAGAGGGTTAATATCTATAATAAAAAAGAAAACAAACCTGAACATTAAGAAAACAATAACTCATTTAAAAATGGGACACAGACTAAGCAGATAGTTCTTAAAAGAGGAGCAAGAATGGCTGAGAAACACTTTAAAAATGTTCAACATCCTTAACCATCAAGGAGTGTAATAAAACTACTTTGAGATTTTATCTTATACCAGTCAGACTGATCAAGATCAATGAAATAAATGACAGCCTGATCTACAGAGCAAGTTCCAGGACAGCCAGTTATACAGGGTTTCAAGAAACCCTGTCTCAAAACAAAACAAATAATAATAATAATAATAATAATAATAATAATAATAATAATAGTAATAAAATAAATGGCAGCACATGTGATGAGGGTTATAAGGGGAAGGGGAACACTTACTCATTGATGTTGAGAGTACAAACTGGTAGAGCCCCTATGGTAATCAGTGTGGCAGTTTTTCAAGAAGCTGAAAATCAGCCTACCTTAAGATTCAGCTATACCACTCTTGGGCATATATAATAATATATAAAGGACTCTACATTCTATTATAGAAACACTTGCTCAACCATGTTCACTTCTGCTCTATTCATAATAGCCAAAAATTGGAGACCCCTTAGATGTCCATCAACAGATGAATGGATGACAATGGGGTACATTTGTGTAATGGAATATTATTCAGCTATTAAGAAAAATGAAATTATAAAATTCACAGGTAGCTAGGCAGTAGTAGCATACACTTTTAATTCTAGCACTTGGGAAGCAGAGGCAGGCAGATCTCTAAGTTCAAGGCCAGCCTGGTCTACAGAGCAAGTTCCAGGACAACCAGTGCTACACAGAAAAACCCTGCCTCAATAAAATAAATGAATAAATGAACAAATGAATGAACAAATAAAAGAAATTCACAGGGAAATGGATAAAGCTGGGGGGGGGGGATCACTGTAAGGTAGCCACAGCCCAAAAGACAAATATTGTATATTTTCTTTTATGTGTGGATATTAGTTTTTAAGTTTTCAATATGTGTGCTACAATCCACATAACTGCAAAGGTTAAGTAGTACACGTGGACTGGGCAGTGGGGGAGGACAGGACCACCCAAGGAAGGGGAAATAGACTATAGTGTTAATAGAGGGACAAAAAATGGGGAGATAAAATAGGGAGGGGGATGGGAGAGAAGGGTAAAGGAGAGAATATGACAACTAACACTAAAGGCCATTTGAAAAACCATATGCAAACTACTACTTCCCAAAATATATACATATATGAAAGGAATCCAATATACATAGATGGAGTCACCAAGTAATAAGGGCAGACAATGACCAAACTAGATAGGTGATGCCGCCAAATAAAACCTCCTGTGCCAGGATTGGATTACATCTTGTTGAGTCATTGGCTAAGGGGAGACTCCATGAAAACTCTCAGATATTACAGGCTATTGCCTAGGCTATTGAGTCTTCATCACAACCCAATGATAAGGCCCTACCGCTGAAGCCGCGCATGTCACTGAAAACAAAGACGTTTAGCTTGCACCTAACTGGAGGCTTCACTCCTACATGCTCTGCACAATGCTGGAGGAAAAGACTAATCATCAGTACTCCCAGCTACAAGCCCGGAGCCTGCAACAGTGAGCTGCCTGCCCACAAGATAGGCTGTAGACGAGTAGCAGAAATGCTACAGCGGTAACCAACCACTCTCTGATTGGATCTAAGGCCTACTTCATGAGACGAAACCCATATCTGACACTGCTCAAGTGGCCAAGAATCTGAGACTAGATAGGGCCTGGGCCTAGGGATAAACTTACTACTATTATTCTGCAAAGGAATACAGCAATAGAATGAGTCCTAATGACATACCGCTATACCCATAAATCACTGTCTCACTCAACCCACATCAGAGAAACGCATTTTGCAGTAGATGGTAATTAAAATAGGGACCCACACTGAACAATGTGCAAAGAGTGAGAGACTTTGGACCGCTCAGTCCTAAATGGCATATCTTCATCAACATCCTCTCTGCAAGGCTCAGGGATCTATATCGACTGTAAGAGGCAGAGGTGAATGAATGGAGGACTCTAAAGAAACAGTGTCTTCCAGACACCACAGGACTGATGCACATTGAACTCACAAAGGCTATGCCACCACGCACAGGTTCAAGCAATTTGGGGTCCCAACACTAGGAAGGGGAAGTAGACATGGGGTCCTACCCTAACCAAGAAGCTATCTGCAATTGATACCTTCTGGCAAAGAGAAAAATCACTTTTCTACAATGGAATCTCACTGGGTTTTTTGGTTGGTTTTATTTCATGTTTTTGCTTTTGAAAGAGAGGGAAAAAAACAAAATTTAATTGTTAGGGAGGGTGTGAGAGGAACTGGGAGAAGTGAAAATTTAAAAAAATGATCTAAATATGTTGTATGAAAAAAATTTTTCATTAAAAAAACACCCTGAAAAAATTATGAGCCAAAATAAACCTCTCTTATAAATCTTCCTATATGTGGTAATGTGATAATTGCAACAACAACAACAATAACAAAACTGACTCATGTCAATTTTTATATTGATTATTTGAGATATTTTGGATACAATGATTCAAACAAAATACTCTTGAAAATAATTTCACTTATTTTTTAGCCTATTCCATATATCTACTCGAAAACAAGTGTTTTACATTAGATTTCTACTTGGCAGCACTGGTGTAGAGACATGAGAGAGCGTGGTGCTCACAGGAAAATCATAAGCATCACCTACAGTAAGAGAAAGAAACAGCAACCAGAAGCCAAATCCTTCAGTGCTAAGGATTTCATACTGAAGCCCAGTTACCCCTGCCTCCAGGAAGAAAACGAAACACTCCGGGCTGTGATGTGTGACCATTTGGTTCAGGTATCTAGTGCTGCACTCCTGCCTGCTCCCATTTTTTGTCTTTCAGTGGTAAACAGAACTAGTGTGTATATTTGCTTGATGCACAAGAAGAGATAACTTCATTTTATATGAAGGTGTTGTTACTATCTTTATTTAGCAGTATCTCCTTGATGTGGTCTGCCTTATGCCCAAGTCAAAGACATAAGCAAGACTTACAAATAGCAGTTTTCATATTAGCCCATACTCTATACTGTAGACCAGAGTACCACCAGCCAAGTGTTTTTTATTTCCTAAGAGTTCAGAGATGCAAGTATGCGTGCATGCATACATATATACATATGTACATACATACATACAAACAAATTAAAAGGTAATATAAAATAAAGCATGGATGAGAGAGGGCTTCAGGAAGCTCCACCCTAGCTGAGGCGCTAACAGCAACTGAAGGCTGTTGGCAGAGGGGAGTGGCTTTTCTTTCGGGAAGTGGCCACTACATGGTTGCCTATGCTCCTATAAATGGCCCCACATCCGTGCACATACAAGCTGCACTAATTAGACTCCATCAATCACTTAAATACGAAGACATGAAGGTAGAAGTTTTAAGAGGCTTGGAAGAAGTGGGAAGAAGGATTTGGGTTGAATATGATCAAGATAACATTGGATTCATGTATGAAATTGCCAAATAATAAAAATAGCCAAAAATAGAAATATTTTCTGAGTATTTCTGGACATCACCATGTGCAAGGTAGTATGTTCTGACAAAGACAGAGAGAGACATAATCTAATGCACCTAAAATAAAATATTTACTCATCTAGTACTTAAATTACTGAGATTAAAGACCCCCACTTTTGACAAGGCACAAATTCCATACCTTCACCCCAGTGCATATATACACAAAATGTTACAAGAACCAGTGGCCTTAAAGAACAGGTAACCGTGAGTACATAGTGCTAAAGCTTTGCAATCTGCTCTGTCCTAACCTTCTTCCCAACAATGAATGAGCATGGAAGGAAGAGTAACTAGACAAGTCTACCCAGAAAAAAATGGTCACTGTACTACGCCAGCTTCTGATACCAACAACTTACCGTGAACACTGCCCAGGAAAGGGCAGAATGACCTCCTCCATGAAGCAGCAACAGGACTGGACCCTCAGAACCACTCTTGTAAACTCGAAAAGTGTATGAACAGTTAAAGATAATATATTTAAAGATTTTATTAATCATAACAATACTTATTTTTAAAAAGACAAATAGGGTATAACAACTTATATGAAAACTGCAGACTTCCAAAGAAACTTTAGATGTTTCTGAGATATCAAGACTGTTTTGAAGCCTGCTGCCAGTATGCCTTCTTTTCAATGAAAAATAAATATTTCCTTTTCCCTGAAGAGGACTCAGTATTTGGTTTCTAGAAACTAAGCCACTTCAGCTTGTGGGACTCAAGAGTATTACTTTCTGGGATTTAATCCCAATCCCTTCCCATGTGTCAGACAACTGCAGCCAAGATAGATTCTGCCAAAGGTTTAAAGGTAATATTCCAGACTGTGTAAGGGACTGGTGGGGATAAATAGAATGTTTAGGAGCTACCCAAATCTGACTTAGCCCCCGTCTTTACGCTGAGCAGCCCCTGAGAGGATATATCCTTGCCAGTTTCATTCTCCACTTCCACATCTTCCATTGACTCAAAGTACTGACTCCACGGGACAGGGGTAAAGTCTCGCTTCCGTCCAGGGCTAAGGAGAGGAAGAAGAAAAAGAGATCTGTTTCAAATAAAAGTTATACACAAGAAGGTAAAATCTTGGTCAATAGATAACTGTAAATCTGAAATGAAAATAGCATGAGTGTTTTCTTATAAAAACACAAAGAATTCACAAAGCACCATATACAGTATTTAAATGGATCCAAACAGATTTAAGAGTAAACATTAAGATCTTATACAATTGACAGGCATGGTAGTGCATGCCTTTAATCCCAGTACTTTGGAAGAAGAGGCAGGTGGATCTCTGAGTTCAAGGCCAGCCTGCTGTACAGTCAGTTCCAGAACAGCCACATAGCTACATGGCGAGACCTTATCTCAAAAAAACAAAACAAAAAAGATCTTATACATTGAAGTCATTAATATATATTTAATTATGGATAAACTCATTATATATACACATTACAAAAACTTTTTTCTACTGGCCCTAGTACATATGCTTGATTCTCTTAGTTCATTCTGATTGTAATTATCCTTAGTCAATATTATTTTTTCACATCAATCTCAAACTTTTTATGTTTCTTTTCATTTCCCAATCAGCCAAAGACAGCCTTCACAGAAGGCAATCACGATAGCAGTGTCCAGAACTTTTAGGAATGTATCTGAAGAACTGTTTGTACAGTAGTGAAGATACTTTTATAACAACCTTGATTGGCAATGGAATTAAAAAGAACTGACCTTTGAAAAGGTAACCAACAAAACTCAGGGGTGTTTACAATATGAGGAATGTCAGACAGAATCAGAGCCAATTCTAAGTCTTATTTTAAAATAAGAACTACTTTGATAGGTCAGTGCATACAAAATCATTTTATGTCAAAATAAAACTTATTTCAAACCCAACAAAATGAATATACAATTTCTATTTCCTGCTACTCCTTTGGTAGAGAGGAACAAAGCAAATCTGGCTTCTGCCTAATTTACAGAGCCTTCACTGTGACCACAGACCAGGTTTAGAATCTAACAAGAGTGGTGGACACTCCATTTTTCGAGCACATGCACACATACTCTGGACTATACATGCAGGTCCAGAGTGTATACAATTCTACCTAGAAACCCATTTGCAACTGAATTAAGAGCCATAGACCTAAACTTTGAGCCCGAACAACCTATTTCTAGAGAAGAGAAGAGAAAAAGAAAATGACAAGATAATATATTTTTAAAAAATAGTTGCTAAACCTGTAATAATTTTTCATTTTCTACCTAATAAGTTTATTTTTATAACCCAATTCTGTGTTTCTTGTTTGACTTTAAACACAGTACTTTTAATTTCTACAAGCCAAGCCTCTCCATGTCTGATGGGGCAGTACTGTCAATTTTATACAGGCTAGTATGAAGATTAAAGTAGCCCTCTCACTGCTCATTACTCTCAGACTAACTTGTTCTACATATACGTTTTCTAAAAATATTTTAGTTCTATATTTTAGTTCACCTAACTTGGCACTACTGTGAGAACTCTGAGAGCAAGAACATTCCCCATGTATTCACAGAACCTGAAACATCAATAATTAACATCTGTTGACACAATGAAATGAGCCAATGTGAATACAGCACTTAGCTTGGTGTCTCAATATAGATCCATTATTACTACTATTAAATGGCTTGGAGGCTAATAAACACAATCCCCCTTACTGAAACCTAGTAAGGTTTCCAGTAAAAGAAAATGAAACACTACACAACTATAGTAATCAAGCCTGTAGTACATGAGTAAGGATTAGGAACAACTTAGTCCAGAAACAAACTCTAACATTATCTGACTCAAACAGAGATAGTAGTAACTCAGGGGGAACACAGAACAGTCTTCCCATAGATGTTGAGGTTACTGAACATCTATAGGCTATTCTAGAAATCATTATGGAGAACACTCAAAAAGATTAAAAAAAAAAAAAAGATAAAAATAAATCTACCATATAACCCAGCTATGATTCATTGGCATATGCCAAGGACTAACCATCGTCATTGATGCTCTATTCATAACAGCTAGGAAGTGGAAGCACTGCCCTTTAACTGACAAATGGATACTGAAAATGTGGGGTGTGTGTGTGTGTGTGTGTGTGTGTGCGCGCGTGTATGTGTGTGTGTAAAATGGGAAATATATATGTGTGTGTGTGGGTGTATATGTATATATATATATAAAATTTAGCCATAAAGAAAAAAATGAAATAATGAAATTTGCAGGTAAGTGGATGGAACTAAAAAATATATAGAATGAGGTAACCAACACCCAGAAAGACAAATGTGGCATGTTCTTTCTCATCTGAAGCTTTTAAGCTCCAATTCTTCAGATGTGGGTATACAGTATAGCAATAGAAACCAGGGAAGTAAAATGGAGCCATGGGAGGAGACACTAGAGATAGCAAGATACAAATTATCTGAAGGAAGAAAAGGAAAGAATGAGGAGGGGGTAATAAAATAACAGTAAGGATGTCTAAAAAAGCCATAATGAGCCGAAGTGTGTGTGTGTGTGTGTGTGTGTGTGTGTGTGTGTGTGTGTGTGTGTGTGTATTTATTTATTTTTGAATGAAGTTTTCTCATTTGGGCTGACAATGTTCCCAACAAGAGCCATAGATTATCTAATAAAAACTAATCCCAGGCCTTTAATCCCAGCACTTGGGAGGCAGAGGCAGGCGAATTTCTGAGTCTGAGGCCAGCCTGATCTACAGAGTGAGTTCCAGGACAGCCAGGGCTATACAGAGAAACCCTGTTTTGAAAAACCAAAAAAAAAAAAAAAACTAATCCCAGATCTGAAGTCTCTTTTTGAGTTGTTGGTCAGGGAAGTCCCAGAGACTCCCAAAGCAATATAAGCTATTGCTGTTGTCCTTGGTTGTCTCTCAGAAGATGGAGTTAAGTTCCTATTGCTGAAAGACACCATACATTTTAGACATTGAACCCCAAGAATCTGAGCTGGATCTGACCTGTAAGTCTCCTCCCCTGAGGACTAGCTCACAAAGAACTAGATGGTGCCATGAAATCTTCCAAGAGAGGGAAGCAAGCATTAGTTGTACCCATTTGTGACACGTGAACCACAACAATGACCAGACTGGCAAGATATCTTGGCGGTAACCAGCAGCTCTCTAATTGAACTTAAGGCCTGTGTAACTGAAGGGAAATCATACCTGATACTAGAACCTAGCCAACAACCTGGGGCTAGTGAGGTCATGGGTCTTAGCGGACCTGCTGCCACAGAGGGTGTCTGTGCTCTGCTATTTTGCTGAAAGTGATTTAAATAGCTCTGAGATTTGTGGTAAAGTCTTCAAATACACAGACTCATATTGTCTGCAAATAGGAATAACCTGACTTCTTTTCTATTTGTATCCCTTTGATTTTTTTCCCTTACCCAATTGATTCATTAGGAATTGAAGTATTTAGAAGAATAAGAGTGGAGAAAGCTGACAACTTTGTCCTGTTCCTGACTTAAGAAGAAATACTTTGTTGTAAAACAGACTACTAGTCTGCATAAATAGCCTCTACTAGGTTGAAGTATGTTCCTTCTACTCCTGGTTTCTTCAGAACTTTTCATCATGAAAGAATGTTGAACTTTACTGAAAGCCTTTTTTGTATCAGTTGAGATATTCATGTGATTTTTGTCCTTGATTCTATTTATGTGAAGAATTCTATTAATTGATTTGCATACTCTGAATGAAACCAATTTGATCATGATGTATAATCTTGTGTTGCAAAATAAGGTTTGCAGTATTTTGTTTAGAACTTTCATGTGTATATTTTATCAATGAAAGTGGCTTACAGTTTTCAATTTTTGTTATTTAATTTTTTTAATTTTAATTTTTTGAGACAGTGTCTCACTCTGTAATCCTCCTACCACAGTCTCCCAAGTGCTAGGATTACAGGCATGCAGCACCATACCCTGCACTCAATTTTTGTTCTGCAAACATTAGTTCATAAAAATCAAATGCCTCCTCCAAAAATAAGGAGCAAATTAATGGTAGATTAGAAAAATTTGCAAATAACTTCAAAATATAATTATTTTACTATACATTTCTGGTATGGCATACTTTAAGAAAAAAAAAGACCTAGAAAGATATTCTAGACAATATGTGTTAATATTACTGGTTATTTTTAATAGTTTCAAGTTGGTACACTGAATATTATATACACATATATTTAGATAAAGCAATTAGATAATTGGATTAATGTTCAAGATTATCACTGCAAAAGAAAAGAGATAATTATATAATTTCAAAATAACAATCTTAATTTCAAAGTAGAGATGAGAGGCTTATGATTCCTTTTGTCTCAATTACTGCTAGTTATGTGCAGTGAAAAGGCCTACAAGCAATAATTAAATTAGTAGTATCGAGTTTTTCTGGTGCCCAAGATGTGAAACATCACTTCCAGTGTCTGGCAGCTGTCTAGAATACTGAACTTGTAAGTCCTTCCTCTATCTTCAAATATAGCAAGCAATGTTCAAATCTCTTCCAGGCTTTAATCCATTCTGCCTTCCTCCTCTTTAAAAGATGTCTGTAATTATTTAGGGCCATCTAGATAACTCTACACATGAAAATCCTAAGTCCTAGTCTTAATTTTTGTTGGTGGTGAGAATTTCAAATTATCCAGATATCAGGCATGGTGGAGCCCAAAGTAGAAATAACGGTGGTTTATATAAGGTCTTACATTTAGAGAAGACAGGGGACATGCAGCAGGAGTGCTCAAACAATGTGGCTCCGAGAAAGTAAGCCAAACTGTACTCCACTGAAACCATTTCATATAACCTGCTGAGTCAGACAACATAAAAATATGCTTTGCTTAAAATGCACAAATGGAGACTGCTGCTGCACAGCAAGAAAAGCTGTGATTTTTATACCTTTGATAATCAAGAACTCCACTTTAATTTAGGGGGAAAGGCCTATACTTTGTTCCACTACTCACTCAGCATGAGGACAACACAGCCACTAACTTCTTTTACCAAAAATTGTACAGGATAAAACATATATTTTCAATGAATTAGAATTACCTATGTGGGCTCACTACCTAACACATTACTGGCATAACCTTGACTGTTTTCTTACACTGTACAAGGTTAGCCTCGCAAGAACTGAGGTGGCATACATGTGGAATCACTATAAATGATTTAAAGGAATTGAACAGAAACTTCTTTACTATACTCCATCAATTCTGATACATTTCTTTTCAAATTTAAGGTACCAATGTTTTAACAATGCAGGTGGCTAAGAAACAGTTCTAACTTGAGTATGAGTTTTATGAGAGTGAACAGCAAAACCAGAATCAGAAATTTCAAGATAGGTGTTGACAGCTTGTAAGAATATCTTGGAGACGAATATAAAGTGCTCTTCTAGCCACTGAGAAGCGAATGGTTTGAGGGCTAGATGTACAGTCAAATGATGTCAGCAGTAGATGTCAAAGGTAAGATGGTTTTATATAAGCATGATGCTGGTGTGTGGGCTGCTGTTTGGTTTTAAGAAACACTCCATGGCCAATGTTCCTGTGAGGCACAGAGAACTATATTGGTGAGAATGATTCACAAGAGTGAAGACTAAATATGAAAACGTGTCAGGAGCACTGCGTTTTATTTTGCTCCCCTTTTCCTTCCTGCATGCACTCATAAGTGAAATATGATCATGCCAACAGAGCTCATATAAAATAATGAGAAATTTTTATATCCAAATTGAAAATGCACTCTTAAGTGATAAAGTATTATGTCACAATTTAATTGATAGGTCTTTTTCTTAACAGTTCATCTGACGACTGATGGTACTTTGTATAAATACAATATTATCTGTATTCTCCTAACAACAAAATAGTGATTAATTTACTTGTTTATATAGGTATAAACTCCCTTTGTATTTTATTTACTTGCATCAAAGTGGTTAGGTAATTGGAACTCATATTTGCTGGAGGAACAAGTAACACTCAGAAACAATGAAAGCATATCTTTTTTCCCAACACTCTCCACTCTAAATTTAAATGAGAGGGAGGGGCCATAGACTTACTTAATAGAAATGAGATTTAAAACTGATTCTTGAACCAGTTGTGATGGTACGCACCTATGATTCCAGCACTGGGGAGGATGAGGCAGGAGGATCATTAGTATACAATAAACAAATTTGTATTAAATTGTGTTATACGTTAAACAATGAGACTGCATACATAGAATGCCATTTTCTCCTTTAAAACTAAGTAAGATTAGTTTTACATATTTTAAGAAAACAAAGTCAAGCTGCTCTCATTAGTGAGGCCAAGAAGGGAATCCTACTTTGCTTTTTAAAAAAAAAAAAACTATCTTCATTCTTGTACAAGACAGTAGTACTGAATCAATAATATTGAAATAGAGCTGAAAATCATGTCTGTTGGCAAGTCCACACCAATCCTTCTATTTCTGTATGACCTATGAGTTGAGAGTAATGTCTGAAAGCATAGGAAGAGACTGTTTAATGACATGAAAATTACATGATCAAGGTAGGAAACCACTTTGGATTCCAATTCAAACAGTTATTTAAAAGAAACAAAAGCAAAAAAAAAAAAAAAAAAGTCAAGTATTATTGGAGCACAAGTATGCTCACTGACTGGCTTCTCTCACTCTGTGACAGCAAAGCTGCAGGAGACATTCTATGAGGCCCTTCACAGAAAAGCTGCTGATACTGCGTATAAATGACAGGTGCCACAAAGACAGCAGAAAGCAGGAACGGACCAGAAAGGCTGCACTGGTCAGACAAAGCCTTAGGATTCATTTAAAATGAATGTTATATATTCACCAATCAAATTTATAAAAGTATTTCTTTAACTTGCTACTACAGAAAGAAAAAGGAAACAAAACCCTTTGCACACTAGGAGTTTGCATTCATTTATCCACCCAAGTTTGACATAGTAACAATGAAAAAAAACCAACTAGTGACATACAAAAATTAACCAGTGGAAATGACAAAGCATGTTATGGACATGGGTACTCAGGTGACAGGGGAGAGAAAAAGCATGGGTTAGAGTAGCCTCGAAGAGCTTCCTGAGAGTAGGACTGTCTAAAGTGAGGAAAAAAGGAGCGCAAGCAAAATAAATGCAGCAGTTGGCACATGCAAAAAGCCTTCAGCTGGCTGACAGTGTAGCTCAGTGGAAAGAAACCTAAGTGGCATGTTTGCTGCCTGAGTTCCATACTCATCAACAACCAATAAATAAAATTGTAATGTCACTGCCTGAGACATAACTATGGAGACTTTTGATGCTTCCATTTAAAAGTGCAATGTCTGATCTAGTCCCTAAACTTGGCAAAGTTACCAGTGTGTAGGCAGCACCTCCTTACAAAACAGTTTTCAGTCAGAGAATAAGAGATGACTAGGGCAAGAACAGAAAAAATAAATAAAAAGATTCTATAAAATGAAGCTATTGTGGAAATAACTTCTAATAGATATTACTCTCATTTATGAATAGACTTGCTTTCAGGTTAGAATTTAAAAGGAAAAGATAATCAGGAATGGATGCTTTCAATAGAGTCCAGTAACAAGCATGATCTAGTTTAAAGTGTTATAAACTTATAAGTTCTACTGTACCTACAATCTGGTGAAATAAAATACAAATTCTATTACTTTATAAAGTTTAACAAACTTTCATATGAAAGAAATACAGATCTGGTTATGTCATCTTCAAGGCACCAGTGAGGAAATAAGATTATTCTTAGAATGGGGGTAAAAATATGTCTCTGTCAATGGTGAGCACTTAAGGAAGTATCAGTGAAGGCTGGTGATAAAGTGCTTTCCACTCAGCCTAGTAACAGTTCAACCCAGGACCCACAGGGTAAAAAGGGAGAGCCAGGATTCATGTGTGTTGTGCTCCACCCTCCCACACGTGTGCACGCACACAAACTCAATAAATAAATGCAAAATTAATTTTTTAAAGGCACCACAAAAAAATCTGGCAAAAATCCTCTCCTAAGGAAGCTCTTGAGGAAAAGACAGATAGCAAAGAGAGGGATAGCAATGGTTATGTCAGATGGGTGTTATATCCACAAAGAGCCAAAACAGCTACAGTGGTGTAGTTCCTACTAGGGGATAACCAAAGGAAGAAAAATATACAATCAACCATGGCAGAAGGAGAACAAGAAAAAAAGAAACATAAGTTGTATATTTTAAGCAAATGTTTCAAATATAATTAGACCTAATAGACGTGAAGATCTGCTTAGAGTGTTACTTTTAGTGCTATGAACTTCACAAGCACTGTCCTAGTCACTTGTCACAAACTCTCTACACGAGGAATTTTGTAGCAGAGCCGAATACTGAAGTTTAATTGCAGCCAGTCACTTAAATCAAGACACTGCTGCTTCTAAGATGCCCTCATTATCAGTATTTTAAAGAGGAAACCACCAACAACAACAACACAAAAAAAAAAAAAAAAAAAAAAAAACCCAACCAAGCAGATGGCTGGCTGGGAGTTGTAGTAGAATTGGAGTGGCCATTACTAGTGATGAGGACACATTCTTAAAGTAGATGCTGCAATTTGAAAAACTATATATAATTTGAGTCAAAGCATTAGGAATTATCTAACTTAAACTTTCCATTAGGGAGGAAACAAGTAGGTTCTGTTATGTAGTCAGCAAGGTTTTAAATTCTGCAAGAATGGCATTTCTATTATAAAGATAACTCAGAAAAGCTCCTTTTTGTAACACTGAAGATTAGATTTGTACTATTTGGTGTCAAAACATTCCTTCTATGATACCATGATGGTTGAGGCCCAGACAGAGAAAAAAATAACTACCCAGAGCTACATGGCTTGCTAATGGCAGAAGACAAAAAGAATTGACAGGAAGCAAAATCAGTCTTTCTGGTGGGATTTGAAATGACTGGAGTTCTCTATACATTCTCTTAGTCAAGCTTCAAAACAGATTGCTAGTATATGCTGGAGACAGTAGTCAGCGCCTCATATGGGACGTCTAAGTGTGGCATCTAACCTCTTAATGACTCTATTAGTTAACAGCTTCTTGGGACAGAAAGTGGATCAGCAGGTAAAGGAGCTGCCACAAGGCTTAACTGAGTTTGATCCTCAGATTCACATGGTGGAAGGAAAGAACCCCCACTCTCGCAAGCTGTTTTCTGACCTCAATATGCACACTGTGGAATGCCTATAAACTAAATAATTTTTAATAGTTTCTTTCCTAAAAGAAACTATTTCATAACCTGAAAGGCCTTCCCTGCCCACCCCCACTCCTCCCAAATCTGCCTTCAAGTGATATACCATGGAAAGGTTTAAAAATAAAAAATAAAAGCTAATTTCTCTTTTGGAGATCCTAAAAGAGTAGGTTTGCTGACAGTAGGCAACAATAGACCTTAGGTCAGAAGATTCCAGGTAAATGTTAAGGTGCTTAAATGTGGCAGTAAGAGGGTGGCAGTGGGAATCACCTTCTTTACCCATGGTGCATAGAGAAGAAGGGATTTGTAGTTTAAAAAAAAAAAAAAAATTCAAGCTCTCACACTTGTTAACATTGGGTCTTGGGGTAGGAATCAATGACTATGCTCCACACAGACATGTCTAAGTATACAGCTCTTTCATTCTTTTCCTGACATGGATAAGCCAGAATTAGTCTGAAAGTCATAGTAATTGCATTCCTGTGTCAATGTACCAGTTTGTTTGTTTGTTTGTAAACACAGTTTATCCGTTTAGCCTTGGCTGTTCTGGAACTCACTTCGTAAACTAGGCTGGCCTCGAACTCAGAGATCTGCCTGCCTCTGTCTCCTGAGTGCTGGGATTAAAGGTGTGTGCCACCACTGCCTGGCTTCAAGCAGAGGTTTTTAAGTGGTACTCCCCTCAAACATATCAGGGTTTCCAGAGAAGGACCCCAAATCAATTTAATGAGAGTAGCTTCAAAGTCTGTAGTAAATTCAAGCAGCTACATGTTTGTGTCATCTAAGAACATCCATTAAGGAATTATGGCGCCAGGATTTCAGGCCTTACCCAAGAGCAGCACTGGTATACTTAAAAAAGAAATGACTCCCAAAAGCTAAAGCTATATTGAATTCTAGTTCTACCACATACCAGTTGGTCGACTTTTGATCTGATACAAAGTTTCCTTACAGATAAATGGGGGGGGGGGATATCTATTTTGTAGGACTATAGGTAGATTAAACCAAATCTCATAATTAAGTTGCAGTGACAATGCAAACCATTCGAATTACTATATTATCTATGAATATTTTGGAATTTCTAAGTACAATTTGAAAAATCAAATGATGGAAACTCAAGAAAATTCCTAAACTTGGAATTCATAAAGTCGGAATAAACAAATTACATAAAATTTAGTGAAAATAAAGCAAAAGCAGGGCAAACACTTCTAATCCCAGCATTAGGAAGCCCAGGAAAAAGGACTACCTAGAATTTGAGCCAGCCTGAGACTCAGTTGCAAAAATAACCCAAAAAAACAAAACACAAGAACAAAACAAAAAAATCAGTTAGGTGCGGTGCTGAATGCCTACAATCCCAGCACTCAGGAAGCAAATTCAGGAGGATCCAGATCAGCCCGGTCTACATAGTGAGTTCCAGGCCAGCCACAGCTACACAGTAAGACCCTGTGTCCATCAAACCAAGGCAGGAGGAAATGTAAAAAGCAAATAGAAGGAGAAATTTTTTAAAAAATGCTTTCAAACAGACAGAAATGAGATTTGTCAAATGAGGACTGAAAAAAAGAATCCTAGAGTGACAATATACACAACTCAAGTATAAGGGTGATAACCATGAATCGAATGCACAGTCTCTGTCTAGACATCCAATCATACTCCCTAGAGCCCTACCAACTAACTTGTAAGTATGCCTTACTTAGTAGCAGGAATATTTGAGTTTTGGGTGTCACATTTACTAAAATATTTCCTCTGCCTTTGACTCTGTCTTACAGAGCAAAAGTACAGATTTATAGGACTCTCGGGTTCCTCAATCACAAGAAACAGTGGCAAAATGGGACAGTAAGTTCTCTTTCAGCCTGATGACTCTAAAACAATTGACCAAATCTTCTTCTTTCATCTACACAGATTTTACGTCACCAGTGCTTCCATTTAACAAACCTATTCCTCGTTATTTCTCAGTCTCTGGATATCAGCAATCTGTTCCAAACCCAGCTGTCTTCCTCATCACACCCCACCTATTCCCCTAGCCTCTTGGTTCACGCCCTGCAACAGTCTCCTAGCCATGTTCTCTATGTTTCCTTAGACCTATTCCCCAAGCTTTCTAGTTCACTCCCTCACTTCTGGAAACTTTTTCTAGAACCTTCTACTACTCTCTAGTCTTTGCCTCAGATGTTTTCTATACCCCTCAGGTGAAAGAAAGCCTTCTTACTGCTGGCTAACTTACTTGATCCACCCATTCCCCTCAACTTTTCTCTCAGTCATTCCCTATTCCTCTCAACTATGGCAGATTTCTCCTCATCTCACTGATTCACTCTTTCTCCCAATCGCATCACTTCTAGAGTTGATTCCCGTCATCCCTTAAATTATCCTTTCATCTTTCTCAACGTTGTCCTTATTACCCTTCTCTCTCCAACCATGTTATCAGTCCTCCAGTGGACTATTCCCTTAGCGCCTCATCTAGTCCCCGAATCTACCTTCTACTCTATCTAAACATCTCCAGGCCAAGGCCAGCATTTCCTCCAATTCACAGCGTCCCTTCCCGTGGCACTCTGAATGCCCAGACACCAATCTCCAATGGCCTGGGCCTGGCCTCCTGGGAGAGAGGTACAAGTCACGTACCCCATCCGCATCTTGGCTCCGCTTTGACTGCCCCCGCTACCGGGTACAGGAGGGCGAGAAGGTAGACGGCCGAAGTGCATGCTTTTTTCAAGGGCTGACATCAAAGGGAGGCCGCGCGTCGACAACAGTGGCCCAAGGTCTGGCCCACGATACGAGCAGTACAACCGGTCACAGCTCACTCCTCTAACGACGCCCAGTCGCCTTTGGACAGCAACCAGCCACGGGCAGCGCCGCCTACCGCCCACTGGCTCAGTAAACCCCGCCCCCTCGCCTCAGCGCTTCCACCGGAAGTGCGCAACAGCCTTCGCACAAAGGAAACTGGGTAACGGAGTCGGCGGATCCCTTAGACTCCTATCAGAGAACTCGACAACCCTAGAGGGAAGAGTCCTCTTGAAGGCAATGCATGCTGGACAATGAAGTCCTCGAAGAGTGTATCAATTTGCGCTTGCGCAGCTGCAGGTGCCCTCTTCCAACCTCGCAAAGGTAGGGAAGCAGAGCATCATGGATGTTGTAGTCCATTTGCAGGGGCTCTTTATTGGCGCCTTCTTTTGGCACCGCTTTCCGGGAACTGTTGGAGGAAGAGTGTTTCTTCCTGTGTCCCAGGCTTCCCAGCGGCGCCCGTTGCCGGGGAACGCCGGCGCCTTGGGAAGGGATGGCGGGAGCGTACAGCTTAGGAGCTGGCACCTGCGTTGAATTGGTGACGAAGGACCCAGGCTCGGCATGAAACAACGGAAAGGCCAAGTGCCTGGGGGCGGCCGTGGGCGCAAGAAGAGAGGTAACTTTATCTGTTTAAGGTTGAGAAAAGCTCAAAGAGGCTAAGGAATTCTAAGGAGACTTCCACCCTCTCTGGTTAAACAACAAAACAAAGAGGACGGAAGAGAGAATAACCAGGGAACCAGAAAGTTAAGAGAGAATTTTTTTTTTTTTAAAGAATGGAAAAGAAGTAGCGCCTGTGAGTCGATAAATGAGGCAAAGTGAGAATTAATAGGTACAGATAGGAGAACAACAAAATTAAACGTGTTATTTTACGACAAGGATAAATGTATGTGTGTCAGAGGGATTTGGAGTAGGGGGAAAGGACATAATAACTAACTCCCGAAGAACCTTAGATGATGAAAGGGTGTGTGGTAGAGGACATCGTGAAATCAGTAGCCCAAGCTGACTCAAAAAGCAAATAAAACCATTTATGTATATATCTTTCTATTTCTCTGACTTTTTTCTTGAGAAATGATTAATCAGGAATCAATACAAATAGCTCTTTCAACTAAAACAATTTGTGAACTGTGGAATGGAGATCTGCCATAAAGCTCAGGGATAATTCGTTGAAATTCAAACGTATATGCATATATGGACTGTTCCTTACTTAGAATGACTTGAATCCAACCTAAATCCTCTTAGTTATCAGCTCCTATAAGTGACCAGACAGCGAGCCCTATGGACCCCAGACTGGCCTCGAACTTGATCTCCTGCAGTAGCCTCTCCGTTTTTTGTTTTGTTTTTAAATCCTCTCTTAAGTCTTTCAGAAAGGGTACTGACTGAAAGGAAAGCCAGGGTTGTAACTGATCGACTCACTTACATTTGACTCATCATCTTTTCTGAAATCCAGTAAGATTCAAAGTTAATATGAACCCAGAACCAAAAATAGCCGCAAATCTAAAAATGTTAGTCTCTGTCCTTGACTGTATGATCTTGGCAGCAAAGACAATTTAAGAGTTGATATAAAGAGCCAGCTGTGGTGGTCCAACCCTTTAAGCCCAGTATTGGGAGGCAAAGGCAGGCAGATCTCTGTGAATTCAAGGCCAGCCTGGTCTATAAATCAAGTCTAGGACAGCCAGAGCTGGTTATACTGAGAAACCCTGTCTCAAACACACAAAACAAAACAAAACAAAAAAAGAGCGAGATTAAAAATAATGTATTTTCTCCATTATTTTACATATTCATTTTTACATCCCTCCCTCACAGAGTCCCTCCCCCCATGATAATTTATCTTAACTGTGGTTAACTATGGATTTGCAACAGTATTTAACAAAACTTCCAACTACTGAGATTTAAAAATCTGTCCACTTGTTTTATTGTCTTTGTGCTTTTCAAATAGTATTAGAACAGTTAGAAAAAGCCTTCTCTGTAGACATGAAGTTTTGTTTATTTTTCATTCACACACCTTACCCCAGCTCTCAGGAGGAAGAGGCAGGTGGATCTCTGTGAGTTTGAAGCCAGCCTGTTTTAAGTAAGTGAATTCCAGACAAGCCAGGATTACCTAGTAAGATGTCTCAAGAAATAAAAAAAATAAAAAAAAAGCAAATTCTGTTTTCCACAGTTAGACCAGATTTTAACTCAGTTTGTTGTGTCCTCCCTAGGTTTGAGTGACATTTCACCATCTACAAGCCTGCCACCTCTGGTTGAAGGGCAGTTACGCTGCTTTCTCAAACTTACTATTAATAAAGTCGTATGGAAGATTGCGAAGCCTCCTGCTTCTGTACTTGTCCGAGTAAGATGGTGGGGAGAAACATCCGATGGAACCCTCTTTTGTCCCAGGGATGCATTGCAGACTGAGCCAAAAGCTGTGAGAACAACTACCCGTTATGCTATTCGTTGTGGTCCAAAGCAGTTCACCTCGTATCTAACAGGTATGGGTTTTTATTATATTGTCTTAACTGCAAACCTGATATGAAACATGCTTGTTGTCAGCAGTCCACTATTTAAACAGACACCATCTTTAAACTGTCTTTCCTGCCAAGAACTTACAGTCAAGGACAGAGACTAGCATCTTTAGATTTTCCTACCACTTTTTAGTGCTGGGTTCATAATATTAACTTTGAATCTTACCAGATTTCAGAAAGATGATAAATCAAAAGGTAAATGGTATTTATTTGTAAAAACTTAAATCCTCAAATGAGGAGAGTTTGCAGGTCAGTAAGAAAAAAGATATCTTTTAATACAGGAATCGACAGTGATACATTTGTTGCTACGTCCCTTTGAGATAACTATACATCATATGAACATTCAAGTTGGTCTGGGAACTATAGGATTTAGGGAAAGTAATTTTACATTTCTGACCTGCTTCCTCACCTGTAAAATGAGATCAGATACCCGCCCTTTGACTTTCTGGGTATTTTCATGAAGAAGCAATGTGGCTGAGTTGAAAGAACACAGCTGAAGTCTAGGCAGCGAAGTTTGATTCAGACCTGGATTGCTGTGTGATGCTAGGAGATGGTGTGTGTGGTGTTGATGTTTTGAGACAGGGTTTCTCTGTGTAGCCCTGGCTGTCCTGGAACTCACTCTGTAGACCAGGCTGGCCCGGAACTCATAGATGCCCCTGCTTCTGTTTCTGTCTCTGCCTCTCTGCCTCTGCCTCTCTGCCTCTGCCTCTCAGTTACTGGAATTAAGACATGCACCACCACTGTCAGTCTAGTTTCTTAGGGTCATAGAGTCTCAGTTTCCTGTTATGAGGAGAATAATATGCCTTTATTAGGAATTACCATGAAACTTGATTGGAAAAAAGTAAATTAATAGGTCCAGTACCTGCTACATTGTAGGTGTAAGGTCTACACAGATATTATTTAAGGCACTGAGTAATAAAGTTTTAAGTTATTGTCCCTACCAAGAAGTCATGTAAAGATTAGTTGAAAAAGGAAGAACTGACACAGGCGTTAATGAATGATGCCAGACAGGGTGTGGATGAATATATAATTACCCATACATAGAGGATTTTGACTGTTCTAGGTTATCAATAAAGGGGGATTTTGTAAGTTATTAGAAAACCAGGATCCTATTTTACCCTTGCTTCTTTACAATGAGCAAGCCATTTCATCTTTCTGGGTTTTCATCTTCCCATCAGTAATTTGAAGGAGTCTAACACAAAATAATATGCTAATGCTCAAATTTCATTTTCTAGTTAGGAAAGATGTCATTTGAATAGGACACAGATAGTCTGAACCTTATAAGAGATGAGCTGGCTGTCAACAGATCCATGGCATGTTTTCTAGAAAATAGAGAGCCAAAAGGGGCCGGGGAGGTGGCCCAGAGGGCAAAGGTACTTGCCACCAGAGTTGGAGCCAAAGGTCCCACATGGTAGAGGAAGAGAACCAACTCCTACACGAGGTCCTTTGAGGGCCACTTGTGCTCTGTGACAGTGTCCCCTCCAACAAGTAAATAAATGAAATAGAAAAAAGAAAAGAAAATGGAGAGCCAAGAAGTCTATAATTCTTTCATGAGAATATATACTATATCTGAAAACTTGGGGAAAGTATGCCTATTTCTGATTCTCTGTGGGCAGAATCTCATTGTTCTTTTCTGTTCCCTTTTCTTGTATATCACACTCAAGATGCAAATGGCATACTAAGGAGTAGTTTATAGAATTACATGAAACAGAGAGTCCAGGGTGGAAGGAAATGGTCAAACCAGAGTTCCAATAAAACAAAAACACAGGGAGCAGCAGGATGTTTCATGGTTTATGAACCCTTCAAGTCTGCCATCCTAGGAAAGCGGTCCTATGATGTGGTGAGGCTCTGTTTACTCGCCCTTTAACCCCGTCTTATTTTACTCTGAAAAGATGTTAACGAAGTTGCTAGACATTCCAGATGTATCATTTTAAAGCCTTTTTGTCAAAAGAAGGTGAAAATACAGTTGGAGGATGAAGATGAAACCTCCGGGAGGTCCTAGGACTCACACTGTGAGGGCCTGTCCATTTGTGTGGGTATTAAACTCATTTTCTGAGTGGTGGGCTTGAAGTTCATTTGAAGTTCAAAGAATTAAAAGTTCACATAGTGGCTTTTATCAGGCTGAACCTCAGTTCCAGGGGATCCAGGGCCTTCTTCTGGCCTTGAGGAAGTACCAGGCACAGAAGTGGTGCCTGGACATACACACTGGCCAACACCCATACACACAAATCTTTTTAAGGACAGAGGCTTGATAGTGCCTCATTGTTTCTGTTTATATGTCTTTATGTGATTACGTCTTTTCTCTTTTAACCTTTCCTCTTTTGACGGAAATAGTGCCCATAACATTCCGAAACCTCTTTCAGTGGGCTTAGCCATTCCATGTGTGACGCTGAGGAGTGTCAGTGTGATGCTGAGGAGTTTCGGAGGGGGTTTGATTGGAGTGAGTGACAATGGGATGTGAATGATGCTGGGTGACAGCACAGCAGAAGGAAAAGGCAGAGCGCAGATCTATAAGGATGAAGCTTTTCTCCTTTAAGCAATGTATAGTAAGGTAACATGGTATAGTCAACTTTAGAATTGGAGAGAACTGAGTTTTAGCCCATTTTGATGACTTTAAAACTTACTGAACCTAGGAATGTTATGTGACCTCTCTGATCTTGTTCAACTCCCAACCTAGAGTTAGAAACACCTACGTCAAATAATTGTAAAGAAAGGGCCAGGGGTTGGCGATTAGCTCAGTGTTAGAGTACTTGGCCTAAGGTCCTGGATTCCATCCTCCGCTCTGGGAAAAAAGGGGTGGGGGCAGTGGCGTGGCTCAGTGGGTGAAGGCACCTACCACCAAGTCTGATGACCTGAGTTTGATCCCCAGGCACATGGTGGGAGAGAACTAACTCCTGCAAGTTGTCCTGTGGCTTCTCCATGTCATACACGCAGACACATAACATAAAAATAAGTACATAGAAATGTAATTTAAAAAAATAAATTATAAAGAGAATAACGAGGCATGAAAGAGTCTAGTTATTAGTGAGTAAGCAAAAGGCGTTGGTGCATTTCCCTTAATCCACAAGTGTGTATCATTTGCGGCCTCCAGAGTACTTTTGCATCAGTTTATATAATTTAGGGGATGACTACCAGAAAAGGACTGTGGTATGTTAAGTAATTTGTTTAAAGTCCTATAAAGTCATTCAGTCACTGCTGTGTGGGCAGACACTGTCCTGTGTAATCTATATGCAGTATCCTCAGTTCCCCCACACAGATGTTAAGATGCCTATTTTATAGATGGTTGTGAGTTCCACTAGAACAGCTTATGAATATTAGAGCCAAGACAAACCCACGTGGATCTTCTCATTATAAGTCCTACATACTTTTCATTTAAGTATTGGACAAATTGTAATAATGAACCATTTTTCAGTGTAGGTAAGAAAATATTCAGGATTTGTACTGTCCTGACATGATTTTAGATTCCATTTGTATAGACTTTATTCTCTTTAGTTGAGATCATGAAGGGATGAGGGATAGATTGCAGAATGCAGTGAAGGGGTCTATGTCTGTTTGTCTTGGATTCAAGTGTTTTCAGTACCTTAATACTGCAAATATAACTTAGGGACAAGCAATTAGCAACTGGAGGTCAAGACCAAACCCTGAAGTCATGCCAGAGCAGCTCTTTCTCACTCAAAGAATGAGAATGAAGTAACTAAAAGATTGGATGTATTTGTATTTCAATGTTTTAGAACCAAAGCTTGAGTTCTTGCCAAATACATTTACTAGTATTTTTTTTTTTTTTTAATGAGACAGGGACTCACTACATGACTCTGGCTGGTCTGGAATTTACTGTATAGACCAGACTGGCTTCCAACTCACAGAGATCAATTACTCTGTCTCTACCTCTACAGTGCTGGGATTAAAGGCTTATACAACCACACCTGACTGAATACATTCACTAGTACTCTTAAAGGTATCTTTGGGGTGTGTGTGTGTGTGTGTGTGTGTGTGTGTGTCAGATGTTGTTCCTCAGACTCTGTCACTTTTGTGTGTGTGCATGTGTGTGCGTGCATGCGTGCGTGCGTGTATGTGTGTGACCCAGGTTTTACTGTGGTGGCACTTGCTAGGTTGACTGGCCTGCAAATTCCAGGTATCCATCTGTCTCCACTTCCTCGGTGCTGGGATTGCCAAGTGCATGCCACCTTGTGTGAATTTTTACAAGGATTCTGGGAATGGACTCCGATCCTTGAGCTTGCAAGACATGCAGTTTACCCACAAAGCCGTCCTCCCTAGCCTATGAAAGATGACTTTCTTACCACATACTTAGCATGCTAAGTATTCCATATAATCCCTTTAATGTGCAGTACCTGTCATCCTGTTCTAAAAGTCTTGTTCTTTCGGTGTTGGGCTCATTCCTCCTTCCTCACATGGTATGGTAAGTAAGTGCCTGGTTTACTTCAAATTTAGTTGTTCATTTTATACCCTTTAGCTTACTTCTAAAAACCAAAATAGTGGAAGCTATCTGAATATGTTATAATTGTCTCTGATTAGATATGGCTGTGCTGGTGTTGGAAGTAATCACCAAATTTGATCATCTTCCGGTCGGCAGAGTTCAGATCAGCGGACTTGCCCAACTTTCTCCAACCCATCAAATCAATGGGTTTTTTACCATTGTTTCACCAGCATCTAAGAAACTTGGAGAGCTTCAGGTAAAAATGTTCTGATTCTTTGCTGCTGTGTTACCACTTTCTCGTTACTCTGGCCAAATACCTGATAGGAAGCAACGAAGGGTTTATTTTGACTCCTGATCTGAGGATATAGTCACTTGTGGGGAAGGCATGCAGCAGGAGCTTGAGGCTGCGTGCTCACATTTGGGAAGATCAGAAAGCAAAGAGGACAGGGACCTATAAACCTCAAGCCCCTCTCCAAGTGCCTCAAGGTTCCACAGCAGCCCCACCTGCTGGAGATCAGGTATTCAAATACAGGAGCATATGGAGGATAGTTCATGTCTGACCAACCAGTGACAACTACAGAGAGCACAGTCTGGGGGCAGAAGTTGAGTCTTCTAGAGAGGATCGGTCCGTGTCTCACGTGAATTCCTACCTTGTGACTTGCTCATTCTTTACCCAAACACTGCGCTTACCTTCCCTCTGCCCCCTTCTCTGAATCCAGCATCCAGGTTGCATTCACACTGTCTGCTGCTCTGTTCTCTGCACTGGACTGAGTTCATAGATGCATGATGGCATCGTTGTTCTAGTGCGGCATCCAGAATTGTTTATTGGTGGGATCCCCATTTAGAGTCTAGACTCCCTAAAAGATGAGACTATATTCTCATTTCCCTCGGTTCCTATTATAGTGCCAAGAAGCATTTGTTTGACTCATGTAAGTGCTATCTTTGATATTGTCACTCATTGATCCAACTTGTATTTTTGACGCACTTTGATGTGTCACTAATACAGAGATAACGAGCAGTTCTCTCATGTAGTTTTCTAGAACACAGTATGATGCATATTATGCTGTAGGTGTGCAGAGGGTGCTGGGTTAGTGTAATTCTGGGGGCTTTTCTATGCCTGCCTTGTTCGCAAATAAATAACAGAGACCTTATGTATTAATAAACTGCAGCACTTAGCTGGGCAGGTTCTGAGCTCTTCTGATCTGTCTGTGCTGGCACATATACCCCATATACCCATTACTTGCATCTGTGTCTCGCCCTGGCTTGCTCTGGTCCATGTGTGTCCTCGTGGCTGCACTCTCATCGTGACCTCACGGTGAATCCTGCTAGACCATCTCTTCCTCTTCCTTTCTCTCTCTTTTTGCTTGGGATTCCTGAATGGGATCAGAAGTTCTGCCCTATGCTCTTCTGCCCAGCTGTAGGCTGAATCAGTTCTTGATTAACCAATCAGAGGGGATGGAAAATAATTTTTACATGTGATTGAGATAGGTTATGTTCCAGTTATGGCGATGCTAAGGTCTTGACTGCAACCGGACCTCTGGCCCAGCAACCAGCATCTGAATTCACAGTACACAGAACCATCCCCCAACCCCCTGGGATGACTGTAAAAGGATTCCTTTCTGTGGGGACTCTTCAGAGCTTCAGAGGAACCACTTAATTTTCACATTTTACAAATTCAAGTGATGAATGAATTCTCCTAGGAGCCCTCACACTTCTTCCTGAAAGCGGCCTGAAGTGACCTGTGAAAATGGTTCCTACCCTCTTGACCCAGAAAACCATGCAAAATCATGCAAATCAAGAGATTCAAATCTTCATGTTCACTTTAACACTGAAAGTGCCCAGGCCATCAAGAGTATTCATGTCCAAAAAGCCACCAAGTGTCTGAAAGATGTCACTTTAAAGAATCCATCTGTTCAAAAAAAAAAAAAAAAAAAGCCAGGCAGTAGCACACACCTTTAATCCCAGGCCCTCTGCAGAGGCAAGTGGATCTCTGAGTGTGAGGCCAGCCTGGTCTACAGAGTGAGTTCCAGGACAGCCAAAGCTGTGCAGAGAAACCCTGTCTCAAAACAACACAACAACAGAAACAGCCACAAATGCCACTCCAACAGTATAATGGTAGAGTCTGTAGGTGCGTCCAGGGTCGATGGCCCAAAAAAGAGCGCCGAATTTTTGCTGCACATGCTTGAGATTGGAGACACTGATACTGAACTGAAGGGTTTAGATGTGGATTCTCTATCAATAAACATTCATGTGAACAAAGCTCCTAAGATGTGCAATATTGAACTTACAGAGCTCATGGCGGAATTAACATGTACATGAGCTCCTGCTGCCATCGTGATGGCAGAAAAGGAAGGAAATGTTCCAAAATCCAAAGAGGAGGGTGCACAGAGAAAAAAGGTATCCCAGAAGAAACTAAAACTTACAGCATGGGAATAAATTCATGAAATGAAAAATTCAGTTGGTTTTACACCTTGCCAAATTTGTCCTAAAGTTAATACAGAAAATGAAATGAAAAGGAAAAGAAGCCAAGACAAAGTAGGGAAAGAACACTTAACATTGCCAGATACAAAAATGCACAGCAGAAGTGCACATGTCTCCATGTCTGTGCAACAGACTAGCAACTCAAAATAACAAACTAAGTGGAGGGGCTCAGGGATTTCTCACTAGATTTATGACATGTTTATTTGGAAAGTAGTGATACCTTCTACTGATGGCTGTGTGGTGAAGTGAGTCTTGTTTACCCATGTGTTTCTGATGATGTAGGATTTTGCATCAAGTCTGTATAATGATAAACTCTGACAAAGGTGATCAACTTCATTTACCTCAGTCTTAATAGAAGTGCAACAAAAAAGAAGAGCAAACTCTGCATTCTTGGGGTTAATTATGGCAATGCCTTTCAGTAATAGAGAAATGAAAATATTTTGTTCAACAGAATTATATTTGTAGTCTAATGATAAAAGTAAATTAAGATGGTACTACTACGTGTGTGCATATGATTGGTGCATAAGGAGAAATAAGTAATGATAATAACAGTAGACATAGGATTCTCTGTGGCCTTTTGTGGTGTTGCTAGTATGATCAAGATATAATTGGAAAATATGAAATTCACACTTTTAAAGTGTACAATTCAGATTTTTTTAAAGTATATTCATGAAATTATATGGACTTTACTACTTTCTAATTCCAGGACATTTTTTTCATTCCAAAAACCAATACTGTGCCCATTACCCTCCCACTCTTCCATAAGCCCCCGCCCCTGGCATTCCCGTCTACTCTCTGTCCTTATACAGTGCCTGTTCCTGGTGTTTCAAATATAGAGATATTATGTGCTCTTTTGAAACTGGCTTCTCTCGCTTAACATAAAGTTTTTAATGTGAGTGAAACATTCAGTTGTATATGTAGACCTCATTTTGTTTGTCTGGTTTTCAGTTTACCAGTATTTGGGCTTACTGGCTTTTGTGACCATCTCTGTTTCAGTTCTTTTGTGAACATGTGCTTTCAGTTCCCTTGGGCACATACGTGGGAGTAGAATTGGTGGGTGATGTGGCACTCTGGTTAACTTTTTGAGGAACTACCAGAGTTTTCCAAAGTAGCTGTACTATTTTTGATCATATTTAAATGTAATTTATATAATAAGATGTATATTTTTACATTTAAAGGTCATTGGATGGTTGAGTTGTTTTTAATAGGAGATTAAGATAGAAGTCAGATTCTGAAGATAAGGAGTTTGGAAATAGGGAGCAGTCACAGTAAAGGTGAAGCAACAACTTAAGTTTCCTTTTCTCCAGGGCTGGAAGTAATGGCTTAGTGGTTAAAAGTACTTGATGTTTTTCCAAAGGACTATAGTTCAGTTCCTAGCACCCATATTGGGCAGCTCACAACTGCCCATAGCTCTCCTTCCAGGGACTCCAACTCCTCTTACCTACTCAGGCACCTGCATTCACTCGCACATAACCGTGCACTTGCAATTTAAAAGAAAAAAATTTTAAGATTAACTTTAAAAAAAAAAAGTATTTTTAAAAATTCCTTTTTCCCAGGTAAGTGACAGAGAGGCGAGTACAGTGTACTTAACCAGGCAATACAGCTGCATAGAGGAGGGGACAGTGGACGACAGAACGGAGAAGATGCAGCTGCAGAGATGGCTCAGTAAAGTGCTTGCTGTGCAAGCATGAGGACTCAAGTTTGGATCCCCAGAACCCATGTAAAAAGCCAGACATAGCTGCATACACCTATAACCCCAGCACTGGGATGGAAAGACAGACAGATTTCAGCCTGTCTAGCTGAACTGGAGAGCACCAGGTTCAGTGATTGCTTTGTCTCAAAAGAATATGGTTTTTAAAAAGTGATGGAAGAAAACATCCCTAGCTCAGTCTTGGCTTCCACATTGCTGTCACAAGCAGTTGTGCCTGAACACACATGTACACATATGCTTGATAACAAGCAATTAGACGTGGACAAAGAGAACTTGCTTACCAAACTAGTTTTCATGTTCACTAGATAATCATTTGTGGTGGTTTGAATAGGAATGGCCTCCATAGACTCATGTATGTGAAAGCTTGGCCCATAGGAAATGGCACTATTAGAAGGTGTGGCCTTGTTGGAGGAAGCGTGTCACTCGGGGCAGGCTTTGAGGTCTTATAAGTCTGCCCGGTGTGGCACACCAACTCCTTCTGCCTGTGAATCAAGGTACAGAACTCTCAGCTCCTTCTCTACCACCATGTCTGCCTGCATGCAGCCATGTCCCACCATGGCAATAGTGGACTAAACCTCTGACACTGTAGAAACTGTAAGGCAGCCCCAATTAAATGTTTTCCTTTATAAGACTTACCATGGTCATGGCATCTCTTCACAGCAATAGAAACCCTAACTAAAACATCATTTATACTTGCTGACCTTCAATATCCCATTTGTAAATGGGTGTAAAGCATTGTTGCCAGCAATAAATGAGATGAAACTACAGAAACGCACTGTTGGAAAGCACACACATTCGAGAGGCGCTAAGCACAGTGAGAGTTACAGGACTGAGAAATTAGCTATGGCAGAAAAGGTCTAGTGTGATGCCTGGTGGCTCTTATCTAGCGTTTGAAAGTCTTCTTATATTTTTAAATGTAAAAGAAAAATATGTAATAATGCCTAAAGTATTTATCTTGGCCTTCTACAAAATAAGTTGGTCAAGCCTCTTGTAACAGTATAGGAGCCAGTAAAATTCCAAAGAGAAACTGATGGGGAAGCATGGTACCATGAGCATATGCAACATTACCACTAGCATTCCGCACAATGTGCGCTCCATTAGACCCACATGTGCAAACAGCGCTTACTACACACAAATCCAGCTACATTTGATGGGAGTCCTTTTAAAAAAACTACCATCCCAGCACTCAGGAGGCAGAGGCAGGTGGATATCTATGAGTTTACAGCCAGCCTGGTCTACAGAATGAGTTCCAGGATGGCTAGGGCTACACAGATTTCTCTGTTTTGAAAAACCAAACAACAAAAATTAAATAAATTTAAAAAATGTACTATCCATTTTAGGCTTTGATTCTTTCTGGCTTATCTGTCTGTCTGACATCATGTTGTAGTTTTTAAAATCTCCTTGAATTTCAATATTCCTGTTTCATGATGCTATGGATATGTTTGACAGTAACATTTTGCCCATATATTACTCATTAGAAACATATTCTCTTCCATAATGAAACATACCTGTTCCCATTTATTTTAAATTTCCTAAGTGTCTTTTTCTCCCTTCATAGACATAGAGATATTATATTTTCTTTGCATATACACTCTTATATATGATATAACAGTAGAACCAGGGCTGTTTTAGAAGGTGAAGGGGTTTAGTGGGTGGAAGAGGGGAACAGGAGACAGTGGGGGACCCTGGCTTAAAGTACAGAATATACTGGAATTCATATGTTGCCATGAGGGGTGTGGGGATGGCACAGTGGTTTAGCACATGCTGTGCAAGTGTTAGGATCTCAGAACCCAGGTAAAGCTGGACTTGGTAGGACATGTCTAATCACAGTGTTCCTATCAGATGGGAGGCAGACACAGGAGAATCCTTAAAAGCTCACGGACCAGCTAGCCTGTCTACATACTAGTGGGCAAGAGACAATCTCAGGCACCCAGCACCCAAGGTTGTCTTCTGACTTGGACACAGCACCATGGCATACCACGCACATACACAAGGCCCACAGGTTTTTTAAAAAGTCATTATGAAAACCATCACTGAGTACAATGAGTACATAGTCATTTTAAAAGGAAACACTCCACTTTCCTCTTGCCTCTACTATAAGAAAGACAGCAGATTTCAGAACTCACAGACATTAAAAGAATGCCACAAGCAACCATACATGGTGAAATTGGACAACTTAAATGACATGGCCTAATTCTTCCCAGGCTGCGAACTACACAAACTCCCTGAAGAAGAAGTAGCCTGAGCAGACCTGGGGCTCTTTGTAAAAGTTGAATGTGTAGTTTCAGATCTGCCAAAAAAGGAGTTTCTAGGCCTAGATGATTAGCAAATTCTTCAGATTCTTAAGGGAAAAAAAAATACCATCAATCTTACTCTCTGTTCCAGGAAAATCATAGAGGAAAAAGCACTATTCTGAGGCATGCAACACTTTGATACCAAAACTAGAGATGGAAAATAGAAGAACAGTATTTCTCATGAACCTAGACCTCAAAATCCCCAAGAAAATACCAGTCAACTGGGACCAGCACTGTACAGGAAGAGCAGTCCTATCCCCAAGAGCGTACCCCAGAGCACCACAGTAAATCCCCAAAGAATCTCCAAAGCTTACACACCAGGCCGTGACCTCTGTCTAGAAAGAGTCTAGAAAGCCATCGTGAGTGGATGGCAGAGGTTCGCAGGGAGGAGGGCATAACTGCAAAAGGATAACATGAGGTTTTTGGGATGATGGAACTGTTCCCTTTCATGATTGTGGTGATAACATGTATGTATACATATGTGAAAAGTCATAAAACCAGTTACAAAATCGATGTTTTACTATAGGCAATTAAAATAATAATAGCCCCAGATGTAGCAACCGAGAGTAGTTATCACCTTGCCTCATACCGGGACATGCTATGCAGCTGGATGCATGTCCTGACCAAGTCACTGGTCTATTCCAGCTCATTTTTGCCACGTGAGATCAAGGACTCAGCATTGCTGGATCTTTTAATTTTTCACGAAAAGCCAGAGACCAATTTTTGTAAGAAATGTAATTTTTGAAGCATTGCTTAATCATTTTTTAAATGCTATGCTGCCCAGTGTAGTTCTGATAATTGAACATTAGATACCACAGATATAAGTAGAAAACTGTAGGCAACTTGGTACCGAAGAGGCCCTGAGTCATTGCTGGAAGGCAGATGAGCATCCTTAACGTGCTCTTAGGCATGGGAGACGCATATGGTGTGTTGATGGTGTATGTGGATGTGTGGGTTCCAGAAGACGGTGATATATTTAGATGGTAGAGTGTGTTGGTTCCCTTATCCTGTCAGATGAAAATTGTTTGCATTGGAGAAAACTTTGGGAACATAAAGACATTTTAGGGGAGGAATCTCCAGTTTAAAAAGTAAAATAGTTTGCATAACATGGGAAATCTGGTTGGGAATACAGCATGTGCTGAGCATGCATGAGGACCAGATTCAGCTCCCAGCCAAGAGACAGGCAAGCAGACGAGACAGACACTGACTCATTAATGACACTGGCAGAGAGATTAACAGAGTGATCCTCTCCCAGGGAGGGGCTCAGTGGGTGGGCAGAGTGAGGATAAAGGTGAATGAGGACGTAGGAGAAACAGAGAAGCAGGGGCTTAGGAGTCAAGCCCAGGGGTAACCTGTTGACTGCTTTATCTTTCAAATGCATCTGAAGTTAGATGCTTTTCCTTAGTCTGCAAGGTTTTATTTACCTCAGCTTCATCTGGCTTTCTTATGGCTAGTACTTTGAGCTGAGTCATTTGTGTTCTGCTCCAGGAAGCCATTCCTCATCTCTTCCCTAAGTGCAGCTGTCTTCCTAGTGTTCCCACATCACCTAGTACACATTCTTGCCTGAGCAGTAACATTTGGGTTTTAGATTACTTAAATTCCCACTGTAAGGTCCATAATCTTCTGGACAGAGTATTTTAGTCATCTCTCTGCCCCAGGCAGTTAGCATAGAGTTGGTATCAATAAATATTGACAGATGAATTAGGCCAGCCCTAAGTTTGATTGCAAGATGCTGAGGAAAATTCAAGGTTTTTCTCTGAGCCTTCGTCCACTAGGTTTATGAGTTGGTTATTATTAAGTCTGCTTAGGGAAAAGCAAACCCCACTGGCCAATCAACAAGTTCAAGTTAAGGGCAGGGATACTTTTATTCCCAATGCAGTGGCAGTCTTTCGCAAGTGATGAACAGTAAGGGAACACCCTGGCATTTACATTTGGGCACCAGGATTGCGGGGGATGCAGTTCCATGGTCACGGCCACAGTATTCACCGCACCGCATTCTTGGTGTTTGTCTTTGTAGGAAAGTTTTGATTATATTTCTTGGTTTGTGGCCAGTATTCTCAGTAAAATCTAGGTTTGATTTTCTGAGTTTATCGGTTGGCAGTTTGTCTACCAAAAATATTTATTGACCTTTTCAGTGATATCTGAAAAACTTTTTCTTTTTTGTGTTGGGTCATTCATTATTTAATTATCTGTAGCTGCTTAAACCATTTCTCCTGTTTCTGTCCTAAAAATTAAACTTTTCAATACTGTTATTTTACCTCTGAGGTATATTCTTTAATTTTGTTTCTCTTGCCTGTTAGGTTTTTCTCAGTTGGCTTTTCAGAGGACTGAAGAACTTTTTTTTAGATTTTTAAGAGAAAGAGATAGGGAGTGTGTGTGTGTGTGTGTGTGTGTGTGTGTGTGTGTGTATACGTACGTACGTACGTACACATACCACAGCATGTATGTGAAGATCAGAAGACAGCTGCTAAGCGCCAGAGTCAGTTTTCTTCTTCTACCTTAACGTATGTTCCAGGGATTGAACTCTGGTCTCCAGGCCTGCTTAGCAAGTGCCTTTACCACTGAGCCATTTTACTGGTACTGAAGAATGTTTTTAACAATGTACTTGAACTCACAGAAATGGAGTTCTAAGGGAGCTTTGTCTTTTCTTTTGAGACCAGGTCTTGCTGTGTTGCCCCATAATCCTAGGCTCTAAGGATCTTCCTGCATCGCCCCTCCCCCCAGTGCTGGACTACAAGCAGGAGCTCATCTCAGGCACCGAACTTAGTTTCTCCTCTTAGTGTTTTTCATCTTTACCTCCAGCAGGACGGTAGGAACTTTTTGTGCCAAGCAACAAACAGTAAGAATGCAAGCAAACGCCATGTCATTTCTTTATCAGAACCTCAGACATGTTAGACATCAATGCCATACCTATGGCACTGTGCTAATCAATCTGTAGAAAACTAGAGAATATGGTTCATGCCTTCAAGGGATGCATAATCTGTCAGTGTAATAAGTAAAAGATTCAAATAAGCCTCTGCCCCTTACATGCTGGGCATTACTAGGTGTGTACCACCACATATGGCCTCTGTTTTTCCCCCCTTATTCTTATAGTTAAGATAATCTAAATTTCTGGCAGAGTAGTGTCATCACTGAAGTATGTCTGAATGAGGAACACAGCACTTTGCTGGCCTATAAGAAAGCATTCAGTAACTAGAGGTTGTATTGGTGGGTGGATAGAGAGTAAGGAGAAACAGGAGGAAGGCCGTGGCCTTGACATCTTTACCCAGACATAAAGAATCAAGGCTGGAGTAAACAAAGCATACAGCAGTGAATAGAGAGTGCTCAGAGGAAACCAGAGGCAATTGGTCTGTCTCAGAGTGATGGAGGAGTCCTGGGAGCCTCGTGAGAAAGGGTTTTGAGGTAGGCAGAAAGCGAGAAAACTTAGTCTTATGAGGAATCCTGTCAGGCGAGGAAATCTTAGTTACTGGAGGCGGAAGAAAATGTGTTCTGTTTCATTCTCTTTCAGGTCTCGCTTGCCCTGGAGCCTCTGTCAGAAACTTATGACAGCTACAAACCTCTTCCTACCACTGAAGTGACAGAAAATGTGCTTTTGTGTGAGCGAGAACTCAGAGAGAATACTCAATCTAGCAACAACCAGTCTATGGTTCCGTCAAGGTCGTGTAGAGCACCTACCATCAAGGTCGATGGGAAAGAAGTAGCAGGCAGCAGCAGCAGGTCAGCCACACCAAGGTAATGGTCACATCTCCAGGTCTCTACATCCACCACTCACTGTTCTCAGTCTGTGTCATCTGTGGTAGACGGAAACCTGAAGACGGAAGCGCAGTCACTCTCTCAGCAGGTAGATCGTAAGGTCCCACGGCCAGCCTGGCTAGATACCAGGGACTGGCACGGAGTGAACAAGGTACAGCTCCTGAGACTCAGGCAGATGCATACTTAGCATGCCCCAATTACAGCAGTCACAGAGCCACTGTTTTTAAGGACTGCTCACAGTCTATAGTAGAGAAGCCAGTGTACACATGTGACTAAAAAGTTTGCTGATACTGTCTGTGAGGGGAAAGAGGAAAAGGGAATTATTTTGTGAAACAAAATGAAGTATGAGAAACAGATATTTATCTTAAGTGATCACTTGTGAAGCATTTGCATTGTATCAGAGTCTGTGTAGACACACACATACACACTCCCTTTCTCTGTGTGCTGGTCTCTATTTTGTATCATTTAAGGAACAACCCACAACTGTGGTCAAGATTTTTTTTCTGCAAGGAGATTAAAAGCAGATATATAAAATCATACTGTAAAAGAAGCCACCTGTTCCAAGGCCCCAGCTTCAGTGCCCTCACTGATCCCCAAACTCTGACGAGGTGGAGTATTTCCAAGATGGGGTATAAGCTGCTGGCATTCTTTCTTTCTAACAGGGGAAAGGACCACTTATACTTTGCAGAGAACTCTGATGCAGTAAAGAGTTCTTTGTATGGACTACAGCATCACCTTAATCAAGGGACAACTGTAGAGACTCTAACTCTGAGAGGCAAAGCCCCACAGAAGCAGCTGTCCCTCCTGAACAGTTCCGAGTTTCAGCCACAAATTACTACAGTTGCCAAGAGTCACAGTGACTCATGCATCCTGTCTTCAAACAACCCCCCTACAAAGGACCTTCTTTCAGGTATGTGTCTATCTGTTACCTAAGACTATGCTGCATTTATTGGGTTTGCTCTGCTTGTTAGCCAGGCCACAAACAGAAGCAAGACTTCCCTATGAACTAAATAGCCAAATAAAAGTGTGAGACTTGGTGTCATCCAGGGACTCATGTAAAGGCAGCTCTGCTAAAATGCTAAGTGACTACTACTTAGATGTTTTTACTTTAAATTAGTAAGTGGCAATGGTGCATGTTTGTGGGCTACAGTATGATGTTTTAGGATGTGATCATATCACCTGACATGAGTCATCTCAGACATTTATCATCTGTGTTAGGAATATTTCAAACATCCTTTATGGTGCGAGTAAGACAGCTCAGCTTCTTCCGCCAAGCCTGGCTGACCTGATTTTGACCCCCGTGACCCACATGGTGAGAGAGAGACTTGGCTCCTACAAGTTGTCCTCTGACCTCCACACACATTCAGGGGACAGGCCCCTCCTACCCACTACAGGCACACATGCTCAGGGGACAGGCTCCTCCTACCCACTGCAGGCACACATGCTCAGGGGACAGGCTCCTCCTACCCACTGCAGGCACACATGCTCAGGGGACAGGCCCCTCCTACCCACTGCAGGCACACATGCTCAGGGGGCATGCACTGATGTAATTTTAAAAACACAAAATGTTCTTTACCAACTGTTTTGCTCCATTCATTTGTCAACTGCAGTTAGCCTGTGACGTTATAGAACACTCGATACTCCTCATTCTGAGCTTGTACCTGCAGTCATCCCCTCCCTACCCTCCCTGTATGCTAACCTCGCTTGTATTGTCTGCTTAGGGATCAACTGTCAAGCTTCCACAAACAAATGAGAAGATAGGATATTTGTCTTTCTATGCTTATTTCCCTTGAAGTCCTCTAGAGACGTGCTATTCACCCATGTGCACCTGAGAATGTGTAAATAGACCCTTACTTTGCAAGTTTGGATATGAGGCTAAAGCTCTTCCTACAAGATTAGTGTTTATCTGTCCCCAAATGATTTAAGGCAACTAGGGTGGTACCAAATTCATTTCACATTTGAAAAACTGCTATTCTTCACGATATTCAGTGCTTAAAACTGGGGTTAAATTCTGTTTGCAATACTACAGAATACCACAGAAGTAGGAGAGAAACCGTTTACCCATGCATATGCTACTTTCCTCAGTGCTGTGATCGAGTGATAGGAAGGTTGACTTCGGTTATGTTTTAAGAAAGAATATTGTTGATCATGGCAGGGAAGGCGTGAGCCAGCTGACTGCACTGGGTCCTGCGTCAGGGTGTAGCGAGAGGACAGGAAGTGGGTCGCGCATATATATATATGTATATATATATATATACATACATATATATTAAGCCATTAGTTTTAGTCTTTTAAAGAGTCCATTTATAAGGAAAAAAATCATCGCTACACTTAGCATCTGATCATCTCGTACCTGGACTCTTTTGTATGGACTTATGCACAGACTTTGAGGAAGGCACTTGTTTGTTCAGTAAGTAGGCATTTATATAGCAACTACAACATGTCTGGCGCTCTTCTTCTATATGTCAGGGATGTAGCAGTTTAAGTTTTTCTTTAAAAAGACAAACTAGGTAAATATATATGTTAGATGTTGGTAATAACAGTAGAGGTAGATTAAGCAAGGACAGTGAAGGAGAGGATGCTCGTTTTACATGAATTGGCAAAGTAAGGCCTCATTAAGGAAGGAGCAGAGTTGGGTGTGGTAGTGCATAGCTTTAATCCCAGTACTCGGGAAGCAGAGGCAGTCAGATCTCTGTGAGTTCAAAGCCATCCTGATCTACAAAGTAAGTCCAGGACAGCCAGGGCTACACAGAGAAACCCTGTCTCAGAGGGGTTGGGGAGAGAGGGAGGGAGAGAGGGGAGGAGGGGAAGGAAGAAGGGGAGAGGGAGGGAAGAAAGCAACCGATCTGAAGAGAACTAGAAGCTTAGCTCAGTGGTAGGCGGTTTGCCCTGCATGTGTGAGGCCCCACAAGCATCACAAAGAGAAGGGAATGCAAGTTCCTTCTAAGGAAGTTATGGTACAAGAGCCACCAGGAGGAATTTAACCTGAAGGCAACAACAGCTCCCACTCACTAAGCATCACATACTCGCTCCTTGCTAAGTGTTTTAGATTCAGAATTTTATCAATAAAACCACATGTGGTAGAGATGATTAACCTCACTTAAATTTTCCTTTTACATGTATTTGTGCTTGTGAGTGCAGGCACACACATGCTATGGCACATGTGTGAAGGTCAGAAAACCACTTGTAAGAATTGTTTTTGTCCTCCAACTGTGCAGGTTCTGAGGATCAAACTCAGACTGATAGGTAGCACAGCAAGCACCCTTGAACTGTCACAATGGTAAATCTGAGAAGTGAAATAGCAATTGTGAGACTCAGAAGCAGATAGAATATGCAGTGTGTCTAACCTTAGGTAAAGGAATGATTCTGGTCCAGCACAGAGAAGAATGGATTAAAATTTCATCACACTACTCAGAATAACACACAAATTAAACTTGGAACACAGAGTCTCCATTTTTTTTGTCAATGTTTCTTGGTTAAGACAATTAGAACTCTTATAAATAAGAGAATAAGGTATCTGGTTATAAAAATGAATCATATTTTAATTTAACCCCATTATGTACAGACAGCAGTTGGGAGGCATAACTCCCACAGTAAGATCAGTCTCTCTGTGGGAAAGAGTGTTTACGCCTTGATGTAACATCTCTAAACACAGGGCAGAAACCAAGCAAACAATGTTGTTAAGCGAACATCCTCAAGGAATTGCCAGGCTAATGGGAGAAGAGATGCAGAGGCCACTGCAGAGTCGCCCCTAGGAGGACAAGTACTGGATATTGAAACCCTTCCTGCTGGACTTCAGATGTTTGCATTTTCTGTTTTTACTGCCTTCAGCTCTGTTAGAACAAGGCAATAAGCTGCGGAATGCCATGTTGATTTCTGCAATGAACTCCAGCCCTGACGCTAGTATGCTGCTGGACAGAGTCCCTCCTCCCACGGCAGAAGGTGTTCGCAGGTCAGCAGCACTGTAAGTTAGGGACATGCGCAAGCCCGCAGCTCACTGCCTGCAGCTCACTGCCCAAGCTGTTGGCTTATCTCTTTTTTGTTGTTCTGAATGGGATAATCTCGGAAATGTTCAGCAAATAATTTTTAATGTGCTGAGCCTACAGTAGAAGGCTAACCTAACTTCTGTGCCTGCTAAGTATATAAATGGATAAATTCTTCACTCTCTAAACTTGAATACCTGTATATAAAATGAAGATTTTTTCCCCTCCCTTCATAAATGAGATAGGATTCTGATGTTGGGAAGAACTTTGCAAAGTGTAAAGCTTTATATACTTTTAAGGCAGATAAGTCTAAAAATGCTAAATTTTCTAGGTCAGACTAGTGCCTTGTATTCTTTCTTAGCTTGGTTAGGATTTAAAGTTTTGCTATCTGTTAGCCATTCATGACAGTATTTTCCCACACCTTGGAACTAGGAACTCATCTGAGAATCAATTTAAAGGCCACGGTGCAGACCACCTCCTCCCCTTGGCTGACACCAGGGCTATACAGCTGCTGTTGGGCAGGTGAGTGTCCTTTGTAGCTTTCTTTCATTAAAGCTTCTTCCAATTCATTGAATACATTGTTAGCAATACTTCCTTGGCCTCACTCCTTTCCAGGTCCTTAAACTGTTTGCCCATTAAATAAAAAGCCAGTGGTTGGCCTTTTCTTTGGGCTAAGCCAGTAGAAAGCCTATTTTTTGGGCTTTGCTTACAAAACGGCCCCCAATCCAGCTTTCTGTTCTTGTCTCCTGCTCTTCTCATCCGTGTTACTGTGGTGTGATGAGGAGAGCATGAGTTTTAATTAGAGTCAAGTTGAAATGTGATGTTTGTTACTTAGCGTTGAGGCCTTAGGCAGTTATCTCAGCTACAGACGTACCAAAGAACTTGCAGACTTTGCAAAACTGCAGTGAGGATAAGAAATGATGTCATATAAAGGAGTTAGTACAGTGTTAGCACATAGCAGTATGACTGTTGGTAGCTGCTGTTGTGAATATTAACATGTGCACTGAAACCAGACTCATCATGTATTGTCTCTTGAATTGCTACATAAACATTACTGTCTTGGAGAGATAAAAGCAGTACATACATATATGAGAAACTTCTGATTAAGAATGCACACTTGCCAAGCGGAGATAGTGCACGCCTTTAATTCCAGCAATTGAGAGGCAGGGGCAGGCAGATCTCTGAGTTTGAGGCCAGCCTGGTCTATAAAAGTGAGCTCTAGGATAGCCAGGGCTACACAGAGAAACCCTGTGGGGGATGGGATGCACATTTTTGGTTTTGGGGCGTTTGTTTGTTGGTTTTTTTAGACAGGGTTTCTCTGTGTAGCCCTGTGTGGTTTTTTAGACAGGGTTTCTCTGTGTAACCCTGTGTGTTTTTTTAGACAGGGTTTCTCTGTGTAGCCCTGTGTGGTTATTTTAGACAGGGTTTCTCTGTGTAGCCCTGGCTGTTTAGAAAAAGGCAGCGAGGAAAGTACAACCCGTGTGATTGTTCTCCTATGTGTCATAAGGACAAATATAAGTCCCCTTAGATGTAAAGCAATGATTTGAAGATGGCTCACATTTGAGCCTGAAAGTTTGTAAACCCAAGTTGCCTGTGGGACATTCAAATGTCGTTGTTCAGTAAACACCAGGACAGCAGAGCTTAGGAAAGAGGATAGAAACAGAGTATCTGTTAGCTCCACAGCAGTAACTGAAAGCTGGAGGGCGCAAGGTCACCCAGGGAGTACACAGCCATACTCCATGTCCACTTACTGTTCAACCGTAGTACAGTGGTGGCCAAAGACTAGAAGAGGCCGGAAATCAAAGAACTGGAAAGGAGATGAGAGCAGTGAAAGTATCAGTAAAAATGTCTGAGGTGAGAAGGCAGTACTGACCGCCATGCTGATGAGACCTTACAGAAGGTGGAGCTGTCTCCTGCAGTCTCCACAGCAACTACCATGACATGTTGTCTGGATTCAGTGGGTTAATTCTTGTACACATCATAGAATAATTTCTTGGTAATGTTGACTGTTGTAGTTCTGCTGTCTCCCCCACTCCCCAGAAGTAGGAGGACTGACATTCCCTGCCGCTAAAGACTGGACAGACATTATCTGTAGAGGCCCTAGACTCGTGGTGGCAAGCCCAGCTGAGGGTAGAGGTGAGCAGCGTGCTGAAGGAAAGGAAACTGAGATAAAATATGTACGTGGGATAATGACCCATCCCTCTAGCCTCCAGCCTCTAGCCCTCTTTTCCTTCTTGACACCCAAGCACACTGACAGCCATGTTACCCCCCAGGCAGGAAATTGTTCTGGTCAAGATAAAGGAGGTTGAGATACCTCAGACTGAAATTTACTCAACAAAATGATCCAGCTTTGTCCAGTTGTTTTCTAATTAAGCCACCAGTTAACTAAGGTCCTCCTGACTTCTAGCCTGTGTATTGAGCTTCTAGTCAGCATTCAGAGCCTGGATTTGAAGACATGAGGAATGCCTCCAACATCTACACAAAAACCAAGATTCAGTAGGATATTTAGAAGAGAAAAAGAAGGAGAAAAAAAATCCCAGAAAATTTAACAAAAAGAATGAAACTAGAAAATATCAAGTAAAGTTAAAATTGGAAACATTTTCAACAGATTTAATGTCTAGATAATTGAAATTCCAGAAGTATATGTTAAGAAAAATAAAGGAATCATGCTGAGAGTGGGCTTGTCTTATGGCTAAGAAATGCAGGCAAAATTCAATACTGTAATAAATCATAAACAGGTAAGTTAATTCAAAGAAATAATTGCAAAAATGAAAAACAAAATATGGAGGACTACATACTGAACAATAGAGATCTCTAGATTTGTGTACAAATAGATGGCATAGCAAACAGCCACAGTAGACAGCGTAGACCCTCAGTCCTTAGTAAGCATGGGCAGGAGAGATGGCTGAGCTGTTACACGCACTTGCTACTGTTGCAACCTGAGTTGCTTCCCAGCACCCACAGGATATGATTCCTTCTTCTAACCTCCACAGACATGCGCTATATGCAAACACAAACATCAGACAAACAGACAAAAAAGTAAAAAATTCAATTTTTTAAAAAAACCATTATATAGAAAAAAGAGCAGTAGTAAAGTTCCAAGAGGCTAGCAAGACAGCTCAGCAGATAACGGCTCTTATCAAGCCTGTCAGCCAGAGCTCCATCCCTGGAGCCTGTGTGGTAGGAGAGAACCCACTCCTACAGGTTGTCTGCAAATGTGTGTACATGCTCTCACACACTATACACAAAGAATAAAAATAAAAAATGTTTCAAGTATATACAAAAATAGTCTCATTTGAAAGTAATGATTGTGCACATTTTTTTAGAAATTAAAGGAAAACAGTAGTAGCTTAAAAAGGAAGCTGAGGAATCATAAGTTCTAAGTCAGGGATCAGCACGCAACATTTAATATTATTGCTTTATTACTAATAAATGTTCATTAAAATATTAAGTGTTACTGTAAGAGAAAGAAAAAGTTAAAAATGAATTATTCCTTAAAATATGAGTTTATAGTTATTTATATATTTGCCTCCTTAGTTTATAAACTCCTTATAATATTTTATTCATTTTTATATTCAATATAAAATTAATCATGTCATAATAATTCCTAAGTACATGTGTTTGCTTCATTGAAGAAGGTGTTTTTGTAAATTAGCCATTTTTTGATAAAAACATTTACTTTACAAAATGATAGGTACCATTTTTTTCTGCCTGTCAGAGCACAGACACCATAGGAGCAGAGCTGGACCTAGGTTAGCCATCTCTATGGCAACCATAGCACATAATGACCAACAGCCACTTGCTGAATGAGAGCACAATGTGTGTCAGTAGTGGGATTTGAGTACTCGTTGATGTCATCCCAAGAGAGAGGAAATAGAGTTGTAAAATGTCACCCAGCAGTCAGTTTAGAATGCATCCTTAGCATACGTTCTTTCACATTTAAAATGCTAGAGAGAGTTGTTCTGCTGAACCTTCTGTTAAAGTCCTTTGGCTTTGTTTTTCCTGTCTCCAGTGCTGAATTATCCCAAGGTCATTTCTGGAATGGACTAGGCTCTCCTCCAGATTCCCCGTCTCCTGGGAGTGATGTGTATTGCAGCAGTGACCTGACTGATCCTCAGTATGACCAGAGTCTCCTGGAGAACTTGTTTTACACAGTGCCTGTAAGTCATTGAATCTGAAGCTCTACAAATGGAGACCACAGCATTTAGTAGACAGTCCTAATCCTTGCAGGAAGCCATTCATTTTACATTTAACTTATTTTAACAGCTGAGAAGAAAGTATTATCATTTTATGATAAAGAGACAGGCATACAGGGCACAAGCCCTTTGTTCCAAGGATGCGTAGCAAGTGTCAGAGCCAGAATCAGATACAAAGTCTTCTGCATCCAGAGCCTGTGTTGCAGTATGTCACAGGCTTCCTCAGAGCACTGCTAAGAAACAGCTAGTACAGGCATGCGTTGGTATCTATACAGAAGAGTCCAGAACATTTCTACTCTCAGGTGACAAAACCCTCTTGTTGGCTTGTAAGATAAGGAATTGTTTTCAGGCGGTTCTGCTTTATTCCAACCTTTTTTTTTTTTTTTTTTGTCAAGCCAAATGATCTGTTGCTGGTGTAGCATCTTCTAGACTCTGTAGATAATGAGCCTAATCGCTTTCCACAAGTAGTCCTGAAGGTTGCTGTCATGTTCCTCATAGAAGTCCAGTTTTTGTTACTATAACAGAATACCTGAGATAGGCTAACTTTATAAAAAAGAGAGGTTTGTATAGCTCAGTGTAAACTCTGGTAAGGACCACATTGGCTGCACCATCTCATGGCATATATGAGAGAGGAATCACATCACCAAACTGGAAGCCATCATGGCAGGACCAGGTCCCACCATCCCTTGCGTAACAGAGCTAAGCATCTCCTCCTATGAAGCCTGACGTCCTCCTGGTCACTGAGGGCCAGGCTTGCACTATAAAAGCCTTTGGGAATTCACTCTACTGTGTCCAGACCACCACGCTTCTCAGTTTCCTTCTTTGTATGTCAGGGAAAAAAATGACTGAAAAACGAGGTAGTTTATTCTGGATTTGGTAGTAAGTCAGGGAGGGCTCCCAGAATTGAGACAAAGCAGGCAGGCAGAGCATGAGCAGGCATAAAAGATCTAACAGACTTGAGAGTTTTGAAAGGCAGAGAAATGACTGACTTAGTTTGCTTTCTGTTGATGTGGTAACACTAAGACCAAAAGCAACTTGGGGAGGAAAAGATTTATTTCAGCTTACAGCTTACATCTTCTATCACTAAAGGAAGTCAGGGCAGGTAGTCAAGCAGAGAGAGCAGAGGATCACCACTTCCTGGCGTGTTTCTGGTGGCTCACTTAGCCTGCCTACTGGGAGCCTCCTGGCATGGAGAGGGTAGTGGCCAGGGGCACAGAGTAGGACTCTGGTGATGGCTTTAAAGTCTGAGGGTCTGAGGCGGATCTAGCTCTCTAACTGTACTGAAATGCTGATGATAACTTCTAAAAAATCCTAAGAACTTTCTTGCTCTTTCTGAGGGTAAAAGGCTGCTAGCTTAGGAGACTGACACCTGTAGCCTAAGCAGCAGGGGATTAAGTAATGTGGCCTTTGTTCTAGCTCAGCAGGAACTGCACAGCTCTAACTTTCAGGAAGAAAAGGGGACACTTAGAAAATGACTATGGCATTCATTACTAAGTTGTAAAAGGTTTCCTATGAAAGCTCTCTATGGGGAAAAGTGGAAAGATCCTAAGCAGGAAGGCAAGGGAGAAATTCCTTTTTCTCATCTCTTTGTCCTCAGTACTTATACATCTTTCAGAATACGTGATCACATATTAAAAAGTTCATCACAAGTTCACACACACAAAAAATCAAGTCATAAATTGAAATAGAAGTTTACAACAGAGAATGTTTACATGTATATCCATTAGGAGTAATTATCTGGCTAAACATCCATCACCTGTCACAGCTCCATAGGTTCATAGGTTGAAAACCATAACTAAATTTTTAGTGAAGTTTTGTATAGATAAACCCAGTCAATATTTTATCTTCTGTCCTAGCACCTATAATAAATCATTAGTTCCCTTTTTATGACCTTTGGTTAATTGTTTTACAACCTCTTGGAATGTGCTCTTGAGTAGGAGAAAGTCTGGTTACTAAGAACAATTAACTGGTGACACATGGGAGACTGACAGTTTACATTGCAGTTTTGACGATCAGAAAAGGACCTAATAGCAGTCCCACTATAAAAGAGCTTAATAATCACTATATCATTTTAGGAATTCTTATAGGATCATCATTAAGACTTAAGTCATCTATTTGTCTATATAGCATCACCACAAGACAGTACATCTTCATAGATTTGCAGAGATATGCTCAAAAGGGGTGTGCTAATACCTAGTGACATATGTTTACTAATAACAGGAAAAGCATATTAATAACAGGAATCTTTCCTAAAATGAATTCTCTTGGGCCTTGCCGATGAGAGTAAATCTGTCGTGGATTATATCAGAACCCAAAGCAGACCATCTCAGGAAGATCACCTGCTAGTTATTAGCTTGTCCTATTATGGCTCCCGACAGTTACCTTTTTATACAACCTATGACCACCTGTCAGAGACAGTATGGGCCTTTCACTTCAATCAGTAATCAAGAAAATACCCCATAGACTTGTCTGTAGGCCAGTCACAAAAAATCTAACCAGCACAAGGGTGTAGGAAGAAAGACTTTAATAGGAAAAAGGATGTTGTGCGTATACTTTTCCTTTTCTGCGTAGTGCTGGCGACTGAACTCAGGCTTTGTGTGTGTTGGGCAGGTGCTCTAGCATTTGGCTGTATTCCCAGTCCAAGTAAAACTGGGTCTATGCACTACAAGGAATCCATTAACTAAATGACAGTTTCAGGAGAAAAGAGAATGCAGCACTGGCCTAATGCAGACAAAACCTTGACTATGAGCCTCAACACTGGGGGGAAATTAGTTGATAGACTAGCCTAGCACACTGGGGGGAGGAGGAAATGATAGGGTTATAACCAGATAGGAGCAGAATTAGAGGCAAGTAATCAGAAGCAGGTAGGAAGCTTTTGGTTTCTTGGGAGAGGAGTAAAAGGTGGAATTAGTATCAAGAAAAAAAAAAGAGTTTGAATTGGAAAGGCACCAGCTGTTAGGATCCCAGGACTTCCTGTTTCAGCAGCCATCACTGGTAACTATATTACGTGTGAGACAGAGAGATATCTGTTTAACCAAAGTTCTGTGTGCCAAGGCCTTTACATGTTGTCTGCATTAATTATGAGCTATACCAAATGTTTTTAATTCATTTTTACTTCAATTTAATTCTTTTACTAGACCCATGAGATAGTACTTTCACTGTCTTACCATAAAAACAGCTTAGAGAAATTATATACAAGGAAGCTAGCCTGTGGTGATATACACCTATGATCCAAGTACTTGGGAGTCTGAGGCAGGATCCAGAGTTCTGGGCCTACCCTGGTTACAGAGCAAATTCAGGACTGCATAATCAGACTCAGCTTTAAAAAATAAAAACATTTGCTGGACAGTGGTGGCACTCAACTTTAATCCCAGCATTTGGGAGGCAGAGGCAGGTGAATCTCTGAGTTTGAGGACAGCTTGCTACACACAGAAAACCTGTCAATAAATAAATAAATACTTTGTAAGCCGTTAGGTGGCAAAACTGGAATCCTTACCCTAGACATCACCAGAGTCACCTGTGTTCTTGCTATCCCACACTCTCGTAAGCTTTAAGCCTGACTCTAGGACCCTGCCTCAACTTACCTGCCTGATCTCATGCGCCATTTTTATTTTGACTCACTGATGTCTCCGCTCTGGCATCTCACCCCACTCCTCAGACATCCCAGCTCTTCTTTACCTCCCTGCTTTTCTTTCTTCTGATCCTTCTGCTGTGAATTTGGGAATGTTCTTATGGCCCGTACAGCAAAGGCAGTGAATGAGTAAATGACTGTTTGAAGAGTACTGAGTAGTCCCCCCCATGCTACGTGAGCCAAGTAACTTCAGAAAGCATTTGTTGATGGAGACATGGGACCAGTTGTTCTGTAGTCTAGGAACTGCTACACAAGCCACTTAGACGCTAATCTCAGTCAAATAGGGATGGTTTATTGAACGCCACACGCCAAACCTGGTCTATTAGGGACATGGTTCAGGCTCAGAAGCTGGACCATGACCCCGAGTTAAGGTTCTACAGGATTTTTAAGCGCAAAATCCACAGACATCTGTGCCAACTTATTCCACCAATCAGGATTTAGAGATAGGGGGATTTCCCTTAGGAACATGTCTTTGTTGTACACTTATGCTGCTCCCATTGGTTAGGGTATTCAACTGTGTCAGGGGGCTTGCCTTGTCTAATATCCATGTCCTAACTTGTCTACCAGGATGAGACTTGTCTAACATTCATGTCTTAACTTGCCAATCAGGATGTCAGTTGCCCAAGTAGGATGTCAGATCCCAGGGAGGTCTTGGGAACTTATTTACTGGACCACTACTCAAAATGGAAGACTTATTCCAAATAGTTATAGGTGTCCCTCTTATGTTGGGGTCCATCCCAGAGGCGGCTTATAAAAGCAAATAACATAAAGCTTATAGACAGGTGAAGGAAGTGCTGCTGGGTGGTTGGTTCAGATCCAAGCTTATTGTCGGTAACTATCCAAAGCAGTTCTACTGACTTCTGTCATGATTGGGTTCCAAGGGCACAGAACATAGCAGAGTATGTGACCAATCTTGGCATTAGAAAGTTTCCTAGCAACAGCAGAAACATATGAGAAAGTTTCCTTATAATGACAGGCTAGCCAGGTAACAGTTACCTAGGCCTTAACATTCCATGTAGGCCTTAATATTTTACCTGGACCTTAACAAATTGGTCATGAGGCACCAGGAAGACCAAGAACCTAACATGTTCATGTTCTGCTCCAAAGGCAATGTTTGACATTCTAATATTGAATAATTGTCACAGCTTAGAAATTCAGCATTATCAATGTGTGGTTTTGGTTCCTGGTATTCCAAGCTTCTTAACAATCCAATTTATATTTGCCCCAATTAATTTTAAACTATGAGCCTACTTAGATTTTGATTGTCTTATCTGTAACCATTTTTATTGTTTGTTTTGTTTTGTCTGAATCAGGGTCCTATTATGTAGCTTTGGCTGGCCTGGAACTCACTATACAGACCAGGCTGGCCTTGAACTCATAGAGATCCACCTGCCTCTGCCTCTCAACTGCTGGGATTGAAAGCATATGTCACCATGCCAGGCATACTCATTTGTAAAAGAGTAAAGGTAAACTTAAGAGCAAAAAGCTTTCTCTTTGGTCTTTGAGTTAATTTGTCCTCCTGGTCATGAGTCAACAGAGTACACCCCCAAAAGTGCTGAAAGGCAGAAGCTAGAGAAGACAGGCTTGATTTTTTTTTTTTTTTTTCTCTGTGTAGCTCTGGCTGTCCTGGAACTCACTCTGTAGACCAGGCTCGAACTCAGAAATTCGCCTGTCTCTGCCTCCCAAGTGCTGGGACTAAAGGCGTGTGCCACCACTGCCCGGCGGAGAAGACAGGCTTGAGCAGCAGGGCTTTCCTGATCACATGGTGTTAGCATACTGAATGAGTGCCCTTTTTAATTTGAAGCCAGATAATTGTCATGCCCCCTTCTTTTTATTTTGCATTTTGTGATACAAGAGGCTATTTAGTCAATTACAGTAGATGCCTTTAATCAAAAACAAAAATAAAGGGAATTTTTCAACTGATTTCTTTCATGAAGGCAATTTGCGAAATATCATTGATCTTAAACACAATTAAAATCAGAATAAATAACTTAGAACATGGCGATAGGAGGAGACAGTCTTTGCAGCCAGCTAGGCGACATCTACAACCACTCTGCCTCATTTCTGCTGTGACAGAAAACCAGACTTTCAGAGCGCATGGAGATAGAAACGTGGAATCGCCCTCATAGCTGGCAACCACAAACAAGCTACCTGGGTTTTTCCAATTGTAAAGACAATATAAGGCACCTGGCAGAAACGTGCTGGATACTTAGCTGCATGTGCAGTGCCTAGCACAATGCACAACACAGCAGGCAGACAGTGCAGTGTCTCCCTGAGAACCTTCATGTCTTCCCTTGATTACTCTGAATGGAATAGAGCTTATCTTTGTGAAGTGCAGATTACTTTTATAAAACCAGGAACAATATGGAATATGCCCCTGCTGTCAGTTATCTCTGTAATAGAATGCTGATTATGAAAAGAAACTCTGCTTACTTTTGGAGAAACAACTGTAACTGCCTTCCCTGAATCGTCTTTTCAGTACCATGCGTTCTCTTTATCTTCCCCTAGAAATCTGATGGCACCAGTGATTTCCTCAGTGAAGATGATGGAGTGGAACCTTCTAAAGCAATGAACCAGTCCAAAGCCCCTGGCAGATCTAAGGTTGTAGGGTCAAGTGAGCGCAAGCTGAAGAAAAAGGCAGCTGTCAAGCAGAGTGGGTGAGCTGTGACTGTTGATGCAGGGTAGAACGTCAGGGCCTTTCCTCGGGGAAAATGGCCTTGATTTGGCCAAGACTGCCCAAGTGATTTGTTATGGCAACTCACTGAAGAATCTCAGTCCTTAAAAAGGTAATGCACAACTTAACAGGCAGAGGTAGGCAGATAGGATTTCTATGAGTTCAAGGCCAACCAGCTGTATGCATAGTGAGTTCCAGGACTACATAGAGAAAACCTATCTCAAAAAGTCAAAACAAAAACAAAAACACGCATGAGAAGATGGGTTATGGAGAAAACAGAGCAATGGTTGTGGCGTGTTGGCTGTGACGTCTCCTATATGGAAATGTGAAAAGGGACACACCAGGGCATGATAATGAGATTAGGACAGTGGGCAAGCCAGAATAAGGTAGACTTCCCTTCTGGAAAGATCTAATTCTGTATCCGTTCCTGCACTTGGATGTATTAAAGAATATTTTTATACACTTTTAGATGAGGACCAGATTCACTTCACAAAAGCTGTTTTCTGACCCAGTGTAGAAGTCAAAAAAGGATCAGGGGTTTCAGACCAGCCTGGGCTTCATAGTAAGACCTGTCTCAAAGGATAACGCAGAGCTATTCCTACTTAACTTGAAACAGAAATCCTCTGTTCCCGCCCTCTTACCTCCTGTGCAACTGGATTGTTCCAAATTGGGCCTCTAACTCCCGCCTACCTGTCTGTGAACTTGCAGAAATCCAGTTGACCAACAAGTACTCTCAGGAATTCCAGGACATACCCCAGCGATGTCACTAAGTGTGGATAGACTGGCTCTTCTGGGTAGAGTCCATTCAGTCAGAATCATCATTGAAGCCATGGGAGTCCCTCCAGATAGTCCCCATATGACACCAAGCAGGAAGACCTTTGCCGGGAAACCGCCAAAGCCAGCAGCAGCGAAAAAGCGGTAGGTCCAGCTTAGTAAGAAAGCTAAGTGCGGCATTCGAGGACAGTGTGGCTGGTAACAGGAAGTCTAACTTACCATTTGTTTTAAAAGTGATTTGAAGTTCCCAAGAATGAGGGTAAATGTGGAATAAAGAAAAGTGGGGTGGAAGCCCTCCTGCAGCCCTTACAGTTATAGTAAGAGCGAGGAACACCTAAGATGGTTGTAGCTTAGTGCCTCAGAGCCCAGAGACAGAGTTTGTATTGAAAGTGCTATGGGTTCTCTCAGAGACAAGCTCTGTCCCACATGGCAGATGATGAAGGCTCTGAGGGACAGTGATTGATCTCTGAGGCAATTTGATCTTGAAAATGGGAACTTCAAAGGCATAAATTATATCTACCTTTTGTTTGGTTTGTTTTTGGATTGTGTTTTTCTTTTTTATGTGTATGGATAATTTCCCTGTATGTGTACCCCGTATGTGTGTCTGGTTCCCAAGGAGATCAAAAGAGGGCATTGGCTCCTTCGACCTGACCTTAAAGACAGTTGTGAGCCTCCATGCGAGTGCTGGGAACCTAACTTGGGTCCTCTGCAAAAGCAACAAGTTCTCTTAATCTCTTTTTTTCTTCCAGCACTTTCTTTGTGGAATATCACTTTCCTGTGGGCTTTTCCAAAAGTGGACTGGGAAAAACAGCTTTGATCACGGAGGTTGTTCGACTTGCCTCCAGTAAAATCACAGATGGAGGTAAGAAGCATGCTGGTTTTCTGTTGATCGCTGCCCCTGGCCAGGGTGCTAGAATGACGTATGTGTGCCATTACCCCGGCCTGGTTGTTGCCTTTTGACATGGTCTCACTGTGTAGACTGGGCCGACCTCAAACTTTCAGGCGTCCTGCCTTGGCTTCCCTAGTGCTGGAATTTAGGAATGCCACCATGCCTAGTTGTAGATGTGTTTACAGTAATATCTTAGAATTTGTATTGTTATGGCGAAACACCGTGAAGAGAAGCAAGCTGAGGAGGAGAGGGTTTATGTGGCTTACACTTCCTCAAGTTAGTCCACCATCAAAGGAAGTAGGGACAGGAACTCAAGCAGGATAGGAACCTGGTCAGGAGCTGTTGCAGAGGACAGAGAGGGTGTTTACTTGTCTCAAAGGAAAAGACAGAGCTGTTCCTACTCTTTGAACAGAAATCCTCTATTCCCGTCTTCTTTCCTTCTGTGCAACTGAATTGTTCCAAATCAGACCTCTAATTCCTCCTGCCGGCCTGTGAATTTGCCGAAATCCAGTTGACGAACAAGTGCTGTTAAGAATTCCAGGACATACCCCAGACATACAGTTTGACACTCAAACTATGTGTCAAAGTGACATAAAACTAACCAACACAGCAGTGGTTGCGCACGCCTTTAATCCCAGCACTTGGGAAGCAGAGGCAAGCGGATTTCTGAGTTCGAGGCCAGCCTGGTCTACAGAGTGAGTTCCAGGACAGCCAGGGCTATATAGAGAAACCCTGTTTCGAAAAACCAAAAAAAAAAAAAAAAAAAAATTAACCAACACAAGTATAAAAGTTTGTTGTTGGTGTTTGGATGTTTGTTTGGTTTGGTTTTTGGTTTTTCAAGACAGGTTTTCTCTGTAGTCCTGGCTGTCCTAGAACTCACTCTATACACCAGGCTGGCCTCCAACTCAGAGATCTGCCTGCCTCCCCCCCCCCCACACCCCATCCCCAGTACTAGGACAAAAGGTATGGGCCACAACCTCCTGGATAAATTTTCTGTTTGTATGTAGTTAATTTTATCTACTTTTCTTTTGTTGCTTGTACTTTGGATACCTTTTATTTTCTTTTTTATTGTAAATATTTACAATACCAAAAAATATGTTCCTGTAACCTGATATTATAGCTGCTTTTTTTTAATTACATTTTTTTCGAAATTGAGTTTTGTGCGTGAAGGTGTGTGTGAGGTGCAGCAGCAGGCACAGAGGTCCCAGCGCGGCTTTGACTTCTCTCCTTGTGGTGTGGGCCGGGGGTCAAGCTCAGGTCACCAGGCCTGGCAGCACAGGGAGCCTGCAGCCTCTGAGCACCCACCGTCGGCTGGGAAGACTGGGTCCTCAGTTTGACCAAACACTAACTGTGTGATCTAAGGAGTGTGCCCAGGTAGAAAGGACCGTTCTTACACCAAAGGGCGACGGCCCTCGGGTTGTACGCAAGAACTAACACTGGGCCCAGAGTCTCTCCAGCTGTTCCCTCAGGTGGCCTTCGTTTCCAGTTATCACAGCCGAGAAATTGATGTCAGTCATGGTGACTGTTAGTTTTCTGGGCACAGACCTTTTGACCTGTGTATGGATCCAGATAACAAGACCCATATCCTGCCTAAGAGCAACAAAAAGATGAGAGTCAAGAATTACGATTGCTAGAAACCAACAGAGAAAATTAGGTCAAAGGCGATTTCAGTGAGTGAATATTCAATGCCAGATCCTCTCCGTAGCTGAGCTGTTGGTGTTTCTACAGACCTACTGGAGATGCTTAGACGGGAACGAAGAGGAAGATCATCCTACAGTGACAAAAGGATTGCAAAAGGAGCACATCTTTGATTTTATTCTCTGACTTTTTATTCCTTTTATTTCCTAGATGAAGCTCCATATGAGTGAAGATAAAATAAACAAACACTGTCACTTGATCTGGTTTATAACAGAATTACCTGTCTGTGTGTTCAGAGACAGACATTCCATCTGACAGGGCTGACTGCTAACCTGAGTAGTTGATATCCGCATTCAGATTATCTGTCCATTAGCCAGAAAATGAGCTTAGTTTTATTGTTGGAATTTTTATTTCATTCTTCTATGAATTCATTTATCCCTCATCCTCCGTCTAGTTAATGTACTTTTTCTGTTGAGCCACTTACCTACCTGTCTTCCAAAAACAGTCATGTTTGCTGAGGCATAATAATGCACACCTTTAATCTCAGCACTTGAGAGGCAGAGGCAGGCAGATCTCGGTGAGTTCGAAGCCAGCCAGGGCTTTATAGTGAGGCCTGATCTCAGAATAAATAAATAAACATTTAAAAGATCGCATTGCCTTGGCCACAGTGAAGTATGTGGGTGAGTCTCCTCATACCCTGTGTTCACATGTTCGATGGTCATTTCTCAGAGCACAGCCGGACAGTATTACTCTGCTCACCTTCTGCCTCCGTATGGAGTCACACTGACCCAGGTTCCTAAAAGAACTTGGAAAGGGTACATGGAGTCAGCGCATGGATTGGTGATGACTGGTGGGGCTCTGAGACATTGCCTTTTCTCTTTCACAGCGGTGAAATTCCAGCAGCGATTCGTGTGTCCGGTCGAGTTTGGTGGCCCAATGATCGAGCACTGGTGGAATTCTGACCTCACCTTCCAGATTTATGCAAAGAAAACCCCACAGAAAAAGGTAACTCATTTGAGGCTTACCATTCACACCAGACACTCTCCTAGATAAACCAGATTTTTGGGCTCAAGTAACACTGTCAAATCTAATAGTCCCAACAGCTCTGTGAATTAGGTCCCTTATCATTCTCATTTCATAGAAGATACTAAGTCTCAACAAAGTTCAGTGACTTGTCTGAGATTCCTACTCTAACAAAAGCAGAACCAGAGCGTCATGCAAGTTCTTGGTCTGCTCTGCTCTGCCCTGCTCTGCCCTGTCCTGCCCTGTCCTGCTCTGCCCTGTCCTTCTCTGCTCTGGTTTGGGGTTTTGGTTTGGTTTGTTTTTGTTTTTTGAGGCATGGTCTCATTTACGTAACCAGCTAGTCTTGAACTTGTAGTCCTCCTGCCTTAGTCTTCTAAGTGCTAGGATTGCAGGTGTGTGCCATCCATAGCTGACAGCGCGCATGTCCTGAGGGCCCATTCACAGTAGTGCAGTGGCAGTATCAGTATAGGTTTTAGAGAGGCCTTAACTTGAAGTTCTCTTTTTCATTTGTGGGCAAAGTACTTGAATTACCCAGCCCACACCCAAAATAATAAATGTGTCGGGAGTTCCAGTTTATAAAGTTCACTTGCAAGTGACCTTGTGGGGATGAGTAGGCGGGCCGCGTGCAGCTCCTTCACTGAGCAGCCCAGGTGACCCGACTCCATCTGTGCTATGATAGGCTAAATGCACCTTTTGTTTGGTGCTCCCCCCACCCCAAAATATAAACAGAAACTCTATTTAGAAAAGCAGCAAAACAGAAAGAAGAGGGAGTAAAAATCACAGAATTGATCATCTGTGAGAAAACTCCAAGACAACCTCTGTGAACATTTTAATAATCTATATTGCATTTACCTAAACCCAGTTAATGGCTTTCTTTTTAATTATAAAATAATTTTATATTATTTTAAGAAACTTGAAAAATGTTTTTCTATTTGATTACCACCCACCAAGAAGGCAGAATTTGCCCATAGCCAAGGTAGAAACAGATGGATCTCTGGCGTTATTGTGTGTGTGTGTGTGTATGTGTGTGTGTTACTAGGGAATGAACCTAGGATCTCTAAAATGGTTGACAAGTACTCTACTACTGAGCCCTAGACATATTTTCACTTTTTAATCTTGATCAGGTTCTCACTAGGTTACCCAGGCTGGTCTTGAACTCACTGTCATCCAGGGAGGCACTGAACTTTGTACCCTTCCTGAGCCTGCTAAGTAACTGAGGTTTCAGATCTGTGGGCTAGACCCTGCTGGTGTGTTTTTCAACTGAGTACAATATGGTACATAATTTTGTATGTATCTTTTGTTTGTTGGGTTGTTTTGTTGTTGTTGTTGTTGTTTTTCTTTTTTATTTTGTTTTTTTTTTTAATTTAACATGTGTCGTGGGCTTTTATTTCATTTTTAGTAAAATAATTATATGTTTGGGGATTTAGATACTATATGTAATTTGTCAACCATAACAAGTGCTGCTCACATTAAGCTTCTAGTGAGCTGGCAGTAGTGGTGCATTCCATAACACTAGCAGACGGAGGGCAGAAAGATCTCCTGGTGTACAGAGCAAGTCCAGTCCAGACACTTACAAAGTGAGACCCTATCTAAAAATAAGCAAAATCAAAAACCAACAACAAAATAAAACTCTTTGTGAACGAATCACTTTGATGACTGCCTATCATACATTTTAGCATATATGGATATGCTAAAATTAGCTTAATTGTTATGTATTAGATCAATTTCAACCTTCCTAATACTGAGATCCTTTAATACATTTCCTCATGTCGTGGTGACCCCAACCATAAAATTATTTCATTGCTACTTCATAACTGTAATTTTGCTACTGTTATGAATCACACATCTCTGATGTGTGACCCCCCCAAAGGGGTTGCAACCCACAGATTGAAAATCGCTGCATTAGATGTTATTTCTCTAATGTAAATTCCAGAATTGGAATTATTGCAGCAAAAAATACAAAGCTTCTCATATTACTTCCACTTTCCTGTGTGAAGGTGTGTTAGCGCTATATTCCAGCTTGTTCGTATGACAGTCCTTTGCTCCTTCATAGCCTCCATAGCAGCAGGCATACCAAGTGTGATTTTCCTAGTCTTAAACATTAGCTAAGGAACCTTACTGAAGAAATCAGTATGTGAGGAGAACTAAGTTTTAATAGAGAAAGATATATTTTGTGGCTTATGGACTCCTCTGTAAACCCGGAGGGAGAGTGGAGGCTGACAGGGTATAGAAGCACTGTCGGCCACATCATAATGGGGCTCTGTGCTTCATAAGGCACTGTTCTCTCACAAGCCATCAGAGTCACTTCAGTCAACACCCACACCCCCATCCCGTGGCTCCTCCTTACCCTTTTTCTTTTCTTTTTCTGTCAGCCAGAAGTCATTGGATCTGCATCTCTCCCTTTGCGAGCTGTCATTCAGTCAGAGCTGCTTTCTTTCAGTAGCCAGCTTCCGGTGCAACAGGAAAATGGTCTGTCTTCACTTGGTCCCCTAAAGGTACGTGGGTATACATCCAGAAAGCCACAAGCATGAACTATTGCCTGGCACTGAAAATACAGCTGTGAACAAGAACAAGTTTCCTGCAGTTGGGAAACCTCTGTTGAATTGAAGCAGAGCCAGAGCACATTGAAGAAAATAAGTATCTGGGGGAACAAGATGTCCAACAAGCTCTCGCTAAGGGGCTGGTGTGTACAGTGGTTTCTGAAAAGGAATGCACATGTAAAGACTCTAAAGTGAAACTAATGATTGTTACCACAGGAGAGCAAGCAAAAGTCAGGTGGTAGAGAACAGAGTTGTCCAGGCAGGTCAGAGTGAAAGCCAGATCTTTTTAGGTCAAAGCAGTGTTCACATTTGAGCCTGTGGGCCACAGAAGGCACCAAGCATGGGTGACATCTCTCCTTCTGAAATCTTTTCTGTGTGGATGGTATACTATAGGGGCCGTGGAGGGAGTGAACACTGAGAAGGAGTGCTGGATGTTGGCTCAGAGCAGAGCTGTGGCAGGGAACAAAGGAGCAGCAGTGCGTGCCTGGAGGAGCGAGTCCTGAGGAAGGGTCCTCTCCCTGGGTTCAGCAGCATCCAGGTATCCTAGGCAGGCCTTGAATATGTGGCTTCAGAACAGCTTTGTTAGCTATTGCATTAAGTTTTTTGGTTTGGTTTTTGAGACAACATCTCAAAATGTAGCCCAAGGTGGCCAGAAAGTCACTTTGTAGTACAAGCTTCCTTTAAAACCTGCGTCCTCCTGCCTCAGACTACTGAATGCTGGCCACCATGCTCAACTCTAGTGAGATTTTGAATTTCCATACTTATGCCCTAAAACCTTCTCTTTGCTTCTAACCGCACAAAGGATGATGTATAAAACCCAGTATATCCCCTCCCTTCTCCCTCCCCTTCTCTACAGATAGCCAAGCCAGACGTGATCCAGGCATAGCCAACCCATGCCCGATGGTACATTGGAGCCAAGGAAAACTGAATGTGACCCAGCAGGAACAGTAAACTGATTTAAAACATGAGGGGCTGTTTGCTTGTTTTTATAACTCACCTGCATGGTCTTAGTCATGAATTTTATAGATGACAACGTCATGTGGTGATGTTAAAGAACTGAACGTAAATCACCGAAGTACCATGCTGGCTCATGCTGCTCGTCCGCAAACTCACCTGATTTTTGACACAGCATCTCCCTGTATAGCCCAGGTTAGCCTGGAACTGATCATTCTCATCCACGTTTTACTTCTCACCTGCTTCGTTCATTCCTGTCTAAGGAGGGCAATACATTGGATTAATGGACTGGAAACTGTTTCTGTCCGTGCTCTGCACTGGTGGTTCTCAACCTGTGCGTCATGACCCATCAGGGCTGATTGACCCTTTCACGGGATCGTGTATCAGATAGTTAACAGTAGTAGAATTACAGTTATGAAATAGCAACAAAAATAGTTTTATAGTTGGGGATCCCCACAACATGAGGAACTGTATAAGCGGGTTGCAGCATTACAAAGTTGGGAACCACTGCTCTAGAAGGTAGGAACTGAGAAGTACCAAACAAGATGAAACTTGACAGAGTTTGGCTGAGGAAAACAAGGGTTTCAGAGAAAAGAAACAGTGTGCGCACTCTCTCCTCAGTAATTCACGGTTGTAACCAGTGGCCACCCCTGGACTTCAGAGCCATTCACTGTTACAAGCACTGCTGACCCTGCTCTGCTGGAGGCAGGCTGTCATTGTAGCTGACCTGAAACTCACTCCTCCTGCCCTGTCTCTCTCACTTTTTTTTTCTCCCTCCATATATGCACAAATATATAGTGTAAATGTACAACACACATGAAGAGTTTCTAAACTATTTGAGAATAAGTTACATCATGTCTGTTTCCCTCTGAGTCCTTCACGTGAATTCCATGTATTTCCTGAAAACAATGTCATATTGTACTTGAGTTTGAAAAACTCAATTTAACACATATGATATATCCAATCTATAGCCTGGACTCATTTTGCCAGGTGTGTCAATACTTTTTTCCTTTCTAGCAGGGTTCTTCTAAAGGAGAATTAATTTTCATTTCTCTCCAGTTCCCGAGGGTTGAAAGGGTTCCATAGCCCTTCTTATTTCAGAATTTTAGTAATTTTTAAGGTAAACCAGTTATCTATTTTGTAGATTATCCCTCTACTGGTTTACCTAAATTAATTTTTTATTTTGCTTTGTTTTTTGAAACAGTTCCATTACATAGTCTCAAATTCTTGATCTTCCTACTTCAGTCTCCCCAAGTCCAGAAATTACAGGCGTACTCTAAGTAACTAAGCCTGAATCATGTTATTAAGACAGGTGTAAAATGGTGATTTCTTTGTTGTTTGCTTCTTGGTTTTTTGTTTTGTTTTGAGACAGGGTCTCACTATGTAGCCCTGTCTGTCTTAGAACTTACTCTGTAGACCAGGCTGGCCTCAAGCTCACAGAGAGCTGCCTGCCTCTGCTCCTGAGTGCTGGAATTAGTGTGCGCCATGATGCCTGGTTTAGGATGGTGCTGTCCAACTTCGTGTTCCTTGTGTTTTTATTTTTTCTTCAGTAGTAGGAGAAAAAGGTGTGGATATTGGAGCTTTGTGCCCATTAGGCACATGCTTTACCACAGAGCTGCATCCAGTTCTCTGAACATTTATTGATTGGCATTAGTCTGCATAATGATAAAGACAGGTTACTGCTCCTTTCCAGGTTAATTTTGTGTTAGTGTGGACTCACAGATCCTGACATTATTCAACAAGTTATATAATCTGATGCTCTTACTAATTCTGACTTAGCCAATAGGAGCCTCTTCAGCTGGAGTCTGTCATTGTACATGGCTCCATCCTCTCCTTAGCAGTCCCTTGTTTTCTGGTAGAGGATGGTTTTCCAGGTCATCATGGACTGATAAATAATCTGCCTGGTAATGTCTGTTAGTATTTGAATATGGATGGATTCATTCTTTAACTTGCTGTCAGCTTCAACTCCAAACATTCTGATTGCAGTTCTGCAAGACGTTCTCACTGATGTTTCTCCTTTTGTGTTTTCTAGGTCACCATGGAGCTTGTTTTAGGCAACAAGGATTTCACTGGTACCAGTGCTAAGTTAAGTAGCAGCACCCAACCTACTCCAGTTTCTGCTACTACATGTTCAGATGTGATAGTACCAGAAACAGGCCAGGATACCACCTGTACCAAAAATCCACAGAGCTCAAATAAAATTCACGAGGAAACTACAAAGAAAACACAGAATTTAGTGCTCCCCGACCCTGAGTCAGCAAGCTTTGAAGCCTCAAACTCTTCCATCTTCATGGCTATGCCACCTCTCAATGTAGTCCATCAAATAAATGGCTCTACCAGAGAAAAAGGTTTGCTATTACATGTGCTGTTGATGGTGCCAGATGGGAAAGATTTTGTTTTTGGAGAACCGGAGAAACAACCATCATGCAATGTTTATTTGAATTGCAAGCTTTTCAGCACAGAGGAAGTCACCAGATCTGTCGTCTCGTGGGGCACAACACAGCCTGTCTTTAATTTTTCTCAGGTAACATACGTTTCCTGTCCAAGAGATAAATGTCTCCTAGCTAATGCTTCTGTCTTAAGTGTCAAGTCTTCGTACTGGAAGATGCTTTTGTGGTGATCTGATGTGCTGTAGTGAGGGGAGGAGTCAGGGCACTGCCAAAAGTTTTGATCTCTGCTGCTGTTCTGTTTTCCTAGGTTCTAGAGTTCATTCCTTTCTGCTACTTTTAAAACTGTATCAGTTGGGGAGACCTCTGCCTGGGTCACCAGGGCTCCATAGCCAAATAGCGCAGGGAGAAAGCTAGACTCCTAGGCCCTTAGGACACAGGGACTGAGGAAAAGCCAGGGACATGAACCTTCCGGTTTCCATCTGTGGCAGGAGACCTCTGCCTGGGCCACCAGGGCTCCATAGCCAAATAGTGCTGGGAGAAAGCTAGACTCCCAGGAGTGTGGACAAGCCTGTCTGTTCAGAGGGACCCACCTGGAATCCCAGTACACAGTGACTGAGGAGTGGTCTTCTGGTTTCTTTCGGTGGCCGGAGGGCTGATCCTGTGACACAGGGCTCCATACTCAAATAGTGCCAGGAGAGAGCTGATATCCCAGGAGTGCTGAAACACCTTCGAGCACTGGAAAGACCACCACTTCTGTTCAAATTCACTGGATCAAGAGGAACCCATGCAGAGCCATCAGGACACAGGAAGCAAGGGATACCTGGGGACAAGATCTTTTTGGTTTCTGTCTTCACCCCAGAGCTGACCGTGTGCCACAGCTCTCTAAACCCAAATTCCTCTCAGAGAGAGCTGGTCTTCAAGGATTATTGACACAGAGGCTTGCAGGAGGGACAAGCCACAGCCAGAGAGACTAAGACCAGCTAACACCAGAGTTAACCAGATGGCGAAAGGCAAGGGCAAGAACATAAGGAACAAAAACCAAGGCTACCTGGCATCATCAGAACCCAGCTCTCCTACCACAGCAAGCCCTGGATACCCCAACACGCCAGAAAAGCAAGACTCAGATTTAAAATAATTTCTCATAATGATGATAGAAGACTTTAAGAAGGAAATAAATAACTCCCTTAAAGAAATACAAGAGAACACAGGTAAACAACTAGAAGCCCTTAAAGACAAAACACAAAAATCCATTAAACAATTACAGGAAAACACAAACAGACAAAGGAAATGAACAAAACCATCCAGGAACTAAAAATAGAAATAGAAACAATAAAGAAATCACAAAGGGAGACAACCCTGGAGTTAGAAAACGTAGGAAAGAGATCAGGAGTCATTGATGCAAGCATTACCAACAGAATACAAGAGATAGAAGAGAGAATCTCAGGTGTAGAAGATACCATAGAAAACACTGATGCCAGGCA
>CM052703.1:93403965-93459551 GCA_028551405.1 Uromys caudimaculatus | reverse complement strand
GGCGTGCGCCACCACTGCCCAACTAACTACTTTTTTGACATTGTCCTAGTATTCATGGTCCGTGTTCATATGCATTCATAACATGGGATAGCGGTCCGTGTTCATACGCATTCATAACATGGGATAGCACATTCATGCAGTTTATCTTTTCTTTGTGTACTTTGCCACTTGTGTTGAGTTAGAGAATACGCCAGGGCTTTCCTAATCGATGGCTTTGGAAGGTTTGGACAAGATTTCTCAACAAAGTGTCTTCCGGGTGCCCTCTGGCCATTGCTTCAGCACTTCCATTGGAGAAGCAAGTAAAAAAACATGGATTCATTCCTGCATATCCTTTGCCTAAATCTACCAGTTATTATAAGTCCTTCTTTACATGCTTATTCATGTCGGGGGGAGCATTAAGGGATTTGCCTGGAGCCACCTCAATAACAAGTGCCAGGTTTAGGATTCCAACTCTAGTCAAGCATGGTGGTACACACCTGTAATCCCAACACTTGGAAGCCTGAGTCAGGAGGATTGAGAGCTCAAGGCCAGCCTGGGGTACTTTATGAGACCCTCATCTCAAGAAAATGAAAATGGTGGGGGGAGACCAGAGTTTCTCTCACTATACTGCCCCACCCTTTCATCACTGATTTCTGATCATCTCCAAGAACTAACTCGACAAGGTGGGATTTTGCCTTGTTTGATCTCATCTGATGGGAAGGAGTGTTATCATTCTGTGTGTCTGTCTACCAAATGCTACCAATGTATTATTTTAGAGTTCAAAGAAGAAACTTATATACAGAATATATTAGAAACTCTTAAAAATGATATTTAACAAAACAGGGCTAGGGATGTAGCCCAGCTGGTAGAGTGCTTGCTTGCCCAGTATGCACAGAGCCCTGGGTTTGTCCTCAGCACCACATAAGTCAGACCTGGTGATGCTCGCAAGTAATCCCAGCATTTGGGAGGAGGAAGAAGGAGGATCAGAAGATCAAGGTCATCCTTGGCCAAATAGCAGGTTTGAGGATAGCCTAGGCTCCTGAGAACCTATCTTAAAAAAAAAAAAGTTTTCTTGGGAAACTGAGACAGGAGGATCACATCTGGAGAGATGGACAATCTGGACAACTTGGTGTGAGACTATCTCCAAATAAATAGTCTGGTGTACACCTCAGCAGTTGAACACAGACCTGGCATGTTAGAAGGCCCCGGATTTAACCCCTAGTACCACAATTAATTGATTAATTAATTAATTAATTAAAATGGGCTAAAGAGCTGATTAGAATTTATCCAGAGACACACAAATAAGTACTTAGAAAAGTACTATATTAGTCTGTTTTGCTGATAGAACAAAATGTCTGAGACTAAAACTTTCAGAAAATAAAAGAGGTTAATCTAGCTCAGTATTAGGGATGGCATGTCTCCCATTGCTTTGACCTTTACTGAGGACCCCCTTCGCTGTGTCACGATGATTGATAAGCCAAATCAGAAGGCCATGTGCCAGAAAGGCCAAGTCCATAGGATGACATTACTTTGTACCAACTTATTCTTGAAAAACATAATTTAGTCCAAAAGACTAGCATTAATCCATTCAGAGAAAAGCAGTATTAGTGGGCTTGCTACTTCCTTCCAGATCCTGTCTCCTATGTTGCCCCCGCCTCACAACATAGCCACACTAGGGGCTGAGTCTGTAGCACTTGAAGCTTTGGGGAACAAATTATAGCCAGACAATGCGCATCACCAGTCTTTAAAGAATGCAAATCAAAGCCTTCATTAAAACTCCTACCCACAGAGACGGGTATAATTGTTTAAGAGACTAATAAGTATTTGAAATGACATGGAAAATTTGAACCCTCATATACTGTCCGCCAGAAAAGGGTTCTGTTCAGGATTATCATGGTACTTACTGGACATAGCCGCAGAGAAATGTTAGTTGGAAGACACGTTTGTAGCAGAACTGGGACCTACTATCTAAGACCTTCAAGGTGTCCATATCCTCATCTGTGTCCTCACAGAAACGCGTGAGGACAGAGTTGGATGATACATATGTAAGGCGCTGTGCTTCACGTAAGCACTCAGTGTTGTGTTCAGTATTCTCAACTGCTTGTTTCTCTCCTGAAGGCATTACTCTGAAGCCCTTTAGAACTTCAAACACACTGTGTGTCCCAGATCCCATCTTTAATAGTGAGCACCATCACTCTCTCCTGTTGCCAACTGAAGTTCCAGTGCAAAGGCTCCTGCTAAGTGCCTTCTCCTCCCAGGGCCTGGTGCCTGGAGGTGGAGTCCAGTTTGAAATCTGGTGCAGGTACAGTATGAACAACCCTGCCCCCATACATAGGTAGGAAGTGCCCAGTCATAAGGCCCTGTCCTTGGCCAGGTAGAAGAAGCTCAGCAGGACCCCCTTGCTTTACATTCTTTATATCTTACAGTAGCTTCTGACTGGAATTTACAATATGTTAAGCTCTTCTGAGCAGTTATGTCTATACTTGTTGTTAGCGGTCTGTCTAAACTCCTCCCCACAGTTACCTGGCAACAGCCAGGTAAGCTCCTCCCCACAGTTGCCTAGCAACAGCTAGGTGGGCCTGGCCCACTATAAAAGGGGCTGCTTGCCCCTCCCCTCTCTTTTTATCTCTTGCTCTTGCCTCTCTCTTACATCCCTTATCTCTTACCTCTCCCCATTCCCTTCCCCCCCTCCACGTGGTCATGGCCGGCCTCCACTTCTCTACTTCTCTACTCTCTCCCTCTCTCTGCCTTTCTCTGCCTCTACTACCCTCTTAACTCCCCTCCCCGTGCCCAGAATAAACTTTATTCTATACTATACCATGGTGTGGCTGGTCCCTCAGGGGGAAGGGGTGCCTCAGCATGGGCCCACTGAGGCACACCCTTCCCCCACACCTCCCCACACCTTCATAGAATGCATATAAATATATATCTTTATCTTTTTATAAACACATCATTGGTGCCAACTACACCCATAGAACATATATATATATACATATATATATATATATATATGTATATATATATGTTTATCTTTTTATAAACACATCACTTGTACCCCTATAGTAGGAGCAAAAGCCTACTTGCTTTACCTCCCACTTCCCTTTACGGATAGAGTTCACCATTTTTGGTATTCTTTCACCACTGTGTTGACTTCGGGTCTTTATTATCTGAGGCCTAACTAGTGTGACAGCCTCCCAGCTGTTCTCTCCACTTCTAAACTGTTCTTTTACAGTCACTGGTAGGTTTCCAGGAAGGATGCTGGTCCAATTGTAAATTTTCAGCCCTGCCCCAGTATCTGTTTACACCTCCAGGAAACCTACTAAAGTGATTAAGAGAATGCAAATAAATGTAAAGGAAGGAGAATAGGACCACAAACAGTACTGTCACATAACAGAAATACTCTCTACAATCAGGTAGAAACCAGACACAAAATAGATTTTTTTTTTTTTTTTTTTACAACTGTCTAGCTCTGGTGTGCAGCATTGTGGCTTAAGGGATTGGTGTGACATGGAAAGGAAATAGTGTGGGTACCAACAGAGTCTCATCCTACCGCAAATCTGAACGGAGGGTATGGATGTACAAGGTTGCTTTCATGTGATGGGTAGTGGATCCAGCCAGCCCAGCCACCGTCTATACCACCAGTCCCAAACAGCTGGCCTCCAGCGATAACTAGCTGCTAAAAACTGACCACTGGGGAGACTGCACATCATCCACCCAACCGTTCTAGCTGGCATGCTGTGCTTTTGTGGTTTTCAGATACTATTATCCTAATGTAAGGGACCAGATGGTTGCCAAAGGAACCTTGCCATTATCAAGGATCTGTGCCATGGTAACCATGCAGCACCGTGAAGATGTGGGAATGCAGAACTTTAATCTCCCATTAACCCCCAGACTTGAGAACAGCAAAGAATTGAAGAGCCAGTCATCAGGTAATTGAAGATTTAATATCTCTTTCCTTTTCAAAGGCAGTGTATATAAATATCCTTTCTATTTCTGAATTAATGAGTCTTCACTTTAGGGCTATTTACCTTTTTGAGCCTTACCCACTCTTAGATGAGTGTAGAATATATATATTGCAACTTTGCATGTAATTTTATAAAACTCACAGTTCCGTGGACTCTGTATAAATGTTGCTTGTCTCATTTTACCTTGAACTCTTAAGCATTTAAAAAGCCCTCTTAGCATAAATGTTCAACACTTTCTAGGTACACTAGAAAGTTATTCTAAGCCAACATGAGCAGAAGCGGGACTGATGGGATGGGATGAGCTTAGACTGGGAATTGACGTAAAGGAGACGGTTAAAAACATTGGCGTGTGTATTACACGTGGGGGTGCACCTGCTATGGAACATGTGTGGGAGTTGAGATTTTATTTTATGTGTGTGGCTATTTATGCCATCCATAGGACACCATATGCATACAGAACCCTCCAAAGTCAGAGGAGGGTGTCAGGTCCTTTGAAACTAGAAATTACAGGCAGTTGTGAGCCTCCACATGGGTCTAAGAACTGAATGTGGGTCCTCTGCAAGAGCAACAAATGCTAAGCCATCTCTCCAGCCTCAAGAGAAGGCTAACAAGATGGCTCATCATCTGCTGCCAAGTCTGCTAATCTTGGGCAGACTGCCATTGATCCACTTAATTATTCTAGCTAGCTTGTTGTCTGAGCCAGCCCCCAGGACCTAATGGTACAAGGAGAAAACCAACTCCCACAAGTTGTCCTCTGACTTTCACACTTAACCTCAACCTCTCCCTACCCCAGATAGATAGATAGATAGATAGATAGATAGATAGATAGATAGATAGATAGATAGATCTTGAAAGATTAGGTAGAACTTGAAAGAGCTTAACAAGAAGAATTTGGCATTTTAAATGGTATTACAAGCCGATGGTTTCCAGGAAGGCAATCTGTCCTGCAAGATTATCAAGATTAGCTTCCTAGGTCAAGTTACTGTGATACTTGTTGAAGAGTATCTGCCAAAACCAAAGGTCTTATCTTTTCTTTAAGATTGAGTTGTTCCTCCTGAGCCCCTATGATTCAACTTCTTGAGTTCTTCCTTTCTTTCTCTGGGATGCAGCTATAGTGTGGAAGACTTTTAGAAAAGATGGTGCATAGTTACATATAGCACACTATATGACGTGACTCCTGTTACTTGCTGTGATTGCAGTCATCCTCCTGTCTGCCTGGCTAGGAGCTGATGGTTTAGAGGTAGTCTTTTTCTTCCTGTTCTCATTCATCAGGTTTCCTGGATGTGAGTTTGAGGTACCGGCGTAACCCAAGAACAGCAGAGGGCGTTCTTGCTGCCCGAGCTGTCTCCATCTCAGTCCAGATTATCAGAGCCTGTGGTCTTCAGGCAGCGGCCAAGTAAGTCCACCTTAGAAACATGCTTCTTAAACCTTCCTGTGGTGCAGTCTCTACAGCGTGATGCTCCCACGTGATGACTGTCTTGTGAAAAATTTCCATTTCACTAACCATGACTTTCTGTTAAAGAAAGCATTTCAGAATTTCAGGAAATCACTTGTAGACTCTTAGACTATTATTGCAAATTCATTTCTTCATGTTGCAACAACTTTGGGTTCTCCCCTTCTTAGCCCCCTACTACAATGGTTATGCTCTATGCCCTCAAACCATGCTGTGTGCCTGCGGCGTGTCCTTTATAAACTCATGATCACGTGTCCATCTCTCTATCACATCCTTCTTTCCTGTCTTGTACTCTTCCATGTGTTCTCAACATAGTGATCAACAACCTAGTAAAATTGACTACAACCTTGACCATGTATCTACTAAAAGAAAACCACAGTCCTTGCAGTGCTATAAGGGTCCATACAACTTGACTTCTGTTATCTTTGTCACCTCTGCTTCCTCCACTCCAGTCACTGGCCCTCTTGTTGCTTCTGAACACATTAAGGACGTTTCCCCACTCGGGTCCCTTGTCTCCTCTTTATTCTGCCCATTCTCTCTCTGTAGGGGAACAGTATGGCTGTCTCCTTCAGCTCTCTGCTGTTATTCCTCTGGGCCTTAAATATTCTTCTAATCTGTTTAGATTCTCACTTTCCTTGATGAGTCTGTAGCATCTCTGCAGCCCTCCTTTCCTGTTAGCACCTAGGTTGTAACGCATGCTGCTGTTTCTATCAGGCATGCATTTTCCCACACTAGATGTCAGTTCCTCTAGTTAGATACTTTCTGGAATCCTCTCTGCACCCCACATATCACATGGATGAGCTCTAGCAGCAAAAGGCACTAACAGAAGTGGACCAGGCTCCTGCCTCAAACTAGCTCACTTCTGATATGACTTCAAGAAGCAAACAAGTTTCCCTAACTCTTTCTCAATGTGACTGAGTCAGATTGTTCATCTGAACTTTACTGGTCTCTAGATATGTAACTGGGTTACTGCCCATATGAGGTCTGATGCTGGAGCAGCTGATAAAGGTTCAGTCTAATAAACCACTCCTTACTAAACTCTCCAAGTATACTTTTGCTAAGTACCCAGCAACACCCTAATGTTTGTCTAAACACTTGCAGGGGGCAGCAAAATGGCTCAGTGGGTTAAGTCATTTGTTACCAAGCCTGATGATCTGAATTTAATCCCTGGGATGCACCATATGGAAGGAAAACCAATAATAGAAGTTGTCCTCTGACCTCCATGGGTGCACACACAAAAATAGATAAATAATGAAAATGTACTAAAAATAACTTCTTTCAGGCAATATTTATCAGTTTTATTTATTTGATCTCTCTTTTTTTCTCTCTCTCCCCCCCCCCTCTCTCTCTCTGTGTACCATGTTCATTCAAATACCCTTGGAGTTGAGAAGGTATCTGAACTAAAGTTAGTTATAGGCAGTTGTGGACCACTCAATGTGGGTTCCAGGAACAGAACCAGGGTTCTTTGCAAGAGCTTGATGAGCTTTCTCTGACCCCAAATAAAATTGGTAATATTCACCTGCCAATAACAAATGACACTAAAGGCTCTGCACTAAGATCACAGTTATCAATTTCATTGTACAAGTTGGGTTTACTGCTAGTTGCAATGACAGAAAGTAAACACCAGGGGGAAGCAGAGAGTGTCTTAGTAAGAAGTAGAAGACTTGGAGCATCCAGCTGGGACTTGCTCATCTGGGAAAGGGCTCAAAGGAACAAGACTAGGCTGCATTGTCTTTCTTAGTAAATTTTATCCAGAAGGAGAGAAGGCAAGACTAGGGTCAAAGTTGAACCTGTTAAGCTACAAGGGTCACCCGGTCTATGCAGAGTATTAGGTTTACAGAGTAATCTTGCTTTGGTGTGTTCTAAAGTAAGATAGTAAAGAAGTCTAGTATTTGTCTCACTTTCTCATGGTGACAGGGTAACCTTACGTCCAGCGCCTCAGGGCGGTTTTTAATCAGGTTACTCCCTACATTAAAACTTTTGAGTTTCCCATTGTCAGTAGCAATGGTCTCCCAGTTTTAACTGAACATGTTAATTTAAAAGTTAGCATATTTTCAAGTTGGGGTGTGCTTTTTATATGTATAAATTATCTTCAGGTACTTCTATATTAATATGGTAAATACATTAAGAAAAATGTCTTACAGATAGAGAAACTTTAGTACATATATAATAACAAGTTTTAATATTTTCTTCCAATGTCCCAGGTTTTTACCCCATGAACCTCCTCAGGGCCTGCTCCTCTTTAGGAGCACTCCATGCAAATGTGTAGTCATCTGTAGGTTGCTGAGAAAGCACATTGTGGCCCTGCCAAGAGCCTAGACAGAGAACTGTTGATAAGCATGCTCCGGGTCTTGTGAAAATAGCAGAGGTATTCCCTGGGCACGCAAACTGACTTCTAATACGTTGGGTACCTTCTCCTCATTCCCTCCTGTCCCCTACAGGGTGTTGGCTGAGCAGGAGCCCGCTCTACAGTTTAGTGCTACCGTTGGAGTCAATGCTTCTGTCACCACCCATCTCTCATTTCTGCCCAAGGGGGAACAGCGCCAAACCCGCCCTGTGGCCTGCTCCTTCTGTCCCGAGTTCTCCCATCACATTGAGTTCCCGTGTAACCTGGTGACTCAGCACTGTAGTGGAGAAGCCTGCTTCCTGGCAGAGCTATTAGAGTTTGCAGAAATTATTTTTGCTATCTATCATGAAAATACCAAATCAGGTAAGCACCAAATGACACGAGGCTCTCTTTTGGATGGCATATTCCTTCCTAGGCAGTACTTGAAAATTTAAGAAGTAGGAGTTATAATCTTTACAACTCCCAAAAGGCAGAGCAAAAATAAGACATGCAATGTTCATGGGAGAGTGTAGAGGGAAACAGCAGTTGTGTTCAGACGTTAGTGGGTGAGTGTGAGGGAAGAGTAGATCTGTGCTCGGGAGGTGTGTGCACTTTCCCTGTGCCTGCACAGGAAGGTTTGATTGAACAGTCTGAAAGACTCTGACTAGGCTATGAGCAGGATAATCCCTAGTGCACCAGCTCAGCCCTAATGTATGTGTAGAACTGAAGTGTTCTAGGAGTCTACCGTAAACAGGCCTCAGTCCCCAACAGTAACTCCTCATTTTTGCTTCACTTAACAGTCAGTGATATAACCAGTCTCCAGTCATGCAAAGAGTATCTGCTTGGAGTGGTAAAGGTTCCAACGAAAGATCTGCTGGTCAAGAGATCTGGTAAGGATGCTGCCATGATGAGGTAATCCTGCTTGTGTGTCCCCTAAGACATGCTGTGAACTCACCCAGGTACCCACAGTTCTCTCAGGCATGGTAAACACTGTCTCAGTCACAGAGGTCATACTTACCCTACTTTAGGAAAAGTGGTGACATGCTGAGAAGACTGGCATTACTTCTGCGTATATGGCGTGATGTGACGTCCCCCCTCAGGCTTAGTTCCCTCACAGTGAACTTCCAGCAGGATAAAGAGGCACTGTTTTCATTTGGCAGATGAGATAATCCCAAAGAAGCTGATTGGCCAAAACCACACAGCTATTGCATTTCACAATTTGCAATGTAGTCATCATTTGACTCTCCTGTCCTCCACTACCATGGAATAAAGATAACTGCATAGAGGCCTGAACAAACAGGCCTGGCCTGGCACTGGGCCCGGGATGCAGCTTCTTGCACCATTCCCTTTCCTTTGCACTCACAATACCAGGGCAGCATTTCGGATCTCTCTAGCACTTCCCTTCAGAGCGCTTCCACAATCAGTGTTTCATTCACCAATACATCAACCTCAGTAAATAAGATCACTATGGGAGATTAATGACTTATCCAGAACACACCACTAGTTTGGAGTCTAAACCAAGGAAAGAACTCAGATCTTCTAATTTCTAGACTTATCTTTCCTGTCTAATCACATTGGGTCTCAGTGGACAGAGAAAGACAGGCTCCCAACCTAGTGTGGGTATGTTTTCTCTTCAGCATTGGTCCAGGGTAATAGGGAATCTGAGATGTAAAGAGGCTGTGTGTTTTCTCTTTGAAGACAGTGATTGAAACTCTTCCTTTTCCTTGTAAGGGATCACAGGATGGTATCCTGTCATTTTACCAGAAGACGAAGGCCTGCCTCGGGACCTGGAATGTATGCAGAAGATTGTAGGAGGCCTGGAGCTTTCTGTTTCCTTCAGGCATCCTGGAGACAGAGAGCGGGTGTTGGAAGCTGCTAAGCTGTTGGGCTGGAGCTTTGAGAATACCCCACAGGATCTTGTCAAGATGGAAGAAGAGGTGCCAGCCACTGTCACCATCTCCACCCCAAGACTCTGGCTTCCTGTCCACTGTGTACTGCTTGCTGGCCATAAGAACATTCATAAGAATACATATTGCTACCTTCGGTACAAGCTGTACAATCAAGAAGCCTTCTGGACTCCTCTCAGGAAACCTAAGGAGTCTACAAACAAGAATCAGGTCCTGGTTACTTTCAAGGCATCCAGAAGAGCAGAAGTCACTCGGAGCCAGTCACTGCTGTGGTACTTCAGGGAGGAGAAGTTAGAGGTCCAAGTGTGGCGAGCTTATGGCAATGATAATTTAGAGAGGCCGCACCAGACCGACAGCTGGATTGGCTCAGCCTATGTAGACCTGTCCAGACTTGGGGAAAAATCACCAAGGACACTAACTGTCAGTGGTGAGTGAAGATTCAGGTTTAACTCTGTTTGAGCACCTTCTCTGTACATAAATTTATCTGATTTGTACATGTAATAAGGTGCCTAAATTATTATAGCACTTAATTAGCATATATAAAATGAAGTTGAGTGAATCTCCTTGACTAACTCTAACAGGTGTGTCAGAGCCTGTGTGATCATTGAGGGTGATGGTTTATTTGCTGCATTGAAAAGCATACCTTCCAAGGATATTCTTTTCCCTGGGTAGTTTCTGGTAAGCACCTCTTAGAACTGGTAAAATGACAGGGGATCATCCTGTGACCCCTTACGGGGAACGGGAAGAGTTTCAGTCACTGCCTTCCTAGAGAGAGCACACAGCCTCTCTACATCTCAGATTCCCCACTACCCTGGCCCAGTGCTGGAATGAAGAAACTCTCCATGCTGCTAACTGGTTCAGAGGCAGAAAGGAAAAGAATGCACTGCTTACCCCTGTTACATCCATGTGGTGTTCAGTGCATGAACTTGGCCCTGGGAATTCAACTATGAGAAAGAATTCATCCCTAGCCTGGCTGTATCTATATTCTAATCTAATAGGAGAGTACAACTGTAAACAATGAATGTGAAGTAAGAGAGTGTTCTCAGTGGTACAGTAGCCAGTCATGGTCCTTGAGGTTTGATTAAAGGACAGAATCTCATCTGAAGTTTTAGTTTCAAAGGATTTAGGGGAAAACAAGAGAATGGGACAAAGAAAAGTATTTTCTTTTTTGTTTTTGTTTGAATCAAGGTCTCTCTTTGTAGCCCTGGCTGTCCTGGAACACACTTTGTAGACTAAGGGTGGCCTCAAACTCAGAGATCCACCTGCCTCTGCCTCCAGAGTACTGGGATCAAAAGTGTGCTCCACCCCCCAACCCCCCCAGCTAAAGGTGTTCTAAAGACAGGAAGAACAAGTGTGCAGGCACAGAGGTATGGAGTGGTTAGGTGTATTGCAGATGCTGTAAGCAACCTGGATCTGCTCAGGTTGCACTTCGATAAAGCCAGGACAGTGGCCGAGAGAACTAGTCCCATCAAAGCAGAAGTATTTGGTCTTTCTTCTGGGAACTATGGAAGGTTCTTACAATACAAATAGGTTCTGGAATGAGAAGTCAGATCTTTGCACTCTAGAAAGTGAGTCTAGTGACCGTAATGAATCGAAGGGATCTGACCAGTCGGAATTACAAGTGTGGACCACCACATCTTATTTATGTGGTGTTGGAGATCAAACCTAAGGTTTCTCATAAGCCTGGCAAATACTCTGCCAACTGAGTGCACATCAGCCATGACTAGAGTCTGTACAAACGTGGCACTTGCTCAGTTTAGCACTCCAGTAAGGTGAGTTATTTCCCTACTCTATGCAGCTAAAGGAATGAGGTCATGACCCTGTTTTACTTCTGTTTTGTTTGGTGGTGGTTGTTGTTGTTGTTGTTGTTGTTGTTGTTGTTGTTTGGCTCTTGTTGTGGGTGTGTGGTTTTGGTTTTGATTTTGTTTTTGTTTGTTTGCCTGCTTGCTTGCTTGCCTGCCTTCTTGCTTGGTGTCTTTGAAACAAGGTCTTACGAAACAGGCTAGATTGGTGTAGAAATAATGACGTATCTCTAACTGGCCTTGAACTCATAGTCTTCCTACTTGAGGTTCCCAAGTGCTGGGATTATAGGCATACGGCTCTAACCCTATTGTTGGATAATGGCCCTCTCTAAAATAGGAGAAATGAGTGAGTTTGGGTGATTTCCCAAATTGTTGGGTTCTTTTGGGGCCCAGCAGATACAAGTCTAACCCTATGGAGTATCTCATCAATGCTACATTGCCTATTTATCTAGGCCAGTTCAGGTCACTATCAAAACTAGAGAAAAAGTCTTTGAAGCAATCCAGGCTCACTTGAACTAACTTTTTTTTAAAGAGAGGCTTTTAACTTCGCTGCTGAAGAGAACAGATCTGGGACAGAGCCAAAGGGCAGAATCCCATCACAAATCCACCCTTTTACCAAGTGTTTCCAAAGAGCCTATTGAACTTTCAGACTGTCTGTGTCAGTCATATCCCGCTAGTTTAAGGTTCGTACCCTCCTGTACAAAAGCCCTATACATTTGACGTGTCTGTTACGTGTGTCAGCCCACATCCACTAGCCGGCCAGCCTGTCCATGCACTGTGGAAATCCCTGAGGATAAGGAGGACCCGCTGGGCTGCATGGAGTGCCCTCCTCTGCAAGCACCCTCATTTTATGCTTTGAGAGCCATGATAATCTTTGTATCAAGAAGAAAAACGGCTATAAAAAGACGAAAAAATTCAATCTTATTGCCATCTATGACAGGCAGCACCTTTCTCTTCTTAGGAATGAATCTAACAAAGCAGTCTTTAAGATTCAGAAGTAATTATTGGGGCTCTAAGTAATCTCTTTTTAAGATCCAGCAATCCAGTGAAGTTCAAATCCACTGATTATTGGGAAAATGATCTTGACAGGTTCATTGACCCATCTGAAATTCTGTCACAGAAAGGACTCGGCTGCTAGTATCCCTTACCCTCCTTGCTCCTGCCAACCCCTCCTACCCCCTCCCAGTGGATCCTTGGGAGTGTTGCCAGTGGGGAGAAATCTAAGTGGGACCCTGTATCATGCACAAGAAGGCTCCTCTTGTCTTTACCTAGTTCCCTCCGTGTATGAATTTTCTCCCATAGCAATGCTGCCTGCCTGCAAAGCTTGTGGTTCTGGCTTCAAATCAGAACTGTCACCACTTAGTATTATTGAATGTTACTGGTCATAATAGGGCAAGGGCAAAATTTTTCTATATACCAACTTCAGATTCATTTGGCAAATTGCTGTGTTGAGACCTGTGGTCCTATCACAGGAAAGAGGCCAGTAAACGGCCTCCATCCAGAAGGTGCTCTCTCATGCAGGCTTTTTACCTCCGTTCTCTTGCAGGTGTGTACCCTCTGTTTGGGAGAAATGCTTCCGACCTCTCTGGGGCTGCTCTGCGCATTCATGTGGTTCTTTCCCCCCTTTCCCCGCACACTGAGCCCACTCGTGAGCTGGACTCCATGGACTGCAGCAGCCACAGTGAGTCTGAGCAGCTCCCCAGAAAGAGCGATGAGCTCCAGCTCTCTCCTCCCTGTGTGCTCCAGAAGTCTCCCACCTCCACCCAGGTCCACAGCAACAGCACTGCAGCGGAAGTGTGCCCCGCCCAGGAGGGCCCTCCCGAGTTGGATGGGACTTTTGCAGTCAGCATCCTGGTAGAGCGAGCCATGCACTTGAGCTTGAAAGGTATGCACTTGAGCTTGAAAGGTATGCTCTACACACTTACCCACAGCGGAGTCCAGTTCCTCGTGAGGGGTACTCTGTCTTCACAGAGCTTTCAGGTTATGTCAAGACCTACAAGTATGCTTAGTTTTCTTGGTTGATAGTTATATTCTCCAAGCCTAAAGGCTGAAGTAACATGTAAACCTTTCTAGTTAAAGCCAGCGTTGTCACTTGCATTGATGCTGCAGATCATAAATTCCTGTCCCGAAATCCAGGTGTCATCGGCGCTTCCTCTCCCTTATCCACTGTCCAGGCTCCACAGCAAATAAATGGTGCTATCCTTAAACTTCCCACAACTCTCCTCCTCCTCCGCCTCCTCCTCCACCCACTCAGGTCCTCAGGATGCACCCAGGACTGGGTGTTCTTAGCACTGAGTCAGCAAGTCCCCGGGAGATTCGTAAGGAAAACTCAAGAGTTGGTGATACTACTACATACGAAAAGAGTTGTGCTAATAGTGGTGCGCGCAGTGCTGTCAGCTGTAGAAGCCACAAGCATCCCGTGTCATTTCATACCTCGGAATGCCACCCTGTTCTTACCAGCTCTTAGAGCTTGTAGGGCTTACAGCTAGGTCTTATTAATAAAACATATACCTTAATATCACAAAGTTCTAAGTTTTGATAGCTTCCGGTATAATTGGATTTCTTTATAATCCAATGTGTTTTGCATTATAAATTTTTAAAGAAGCACTATTAAAGAGGCCCAAACACTTCACCAGACTGCAAAGGCGTGTCGGAAAACAACTTCCCCCCCCAACCTTGTTCAGCCTTGCAGCTCCTCTGAGATTGTTGCTTTGCTATCATCTCTCCTCTTTAGGCTGCTCACTCCAGCTCCACCCCCAAGGCTTAGGTCTAGCATTACTGCGGACCAGAGTGCTGCCTGGCATAAGGCTGTCTGTTCCCTCACTACCTTTCTGTTATCACAGTGTTAGCCAAATGAGGGTCATTTTCCCTGTGGTTTTCTTCTCTGCTAAATAAGCTCTGTCAAGAGTAAAGGCCTTGTACTTGTGTACTCTGTGTTCATTTATTCAACAGTAAGATGAGCAGTAGAAGCTGCTGTGTAGTAGGCAGTCTTAGTGCCAGGGATAGCGTGGCAAACGCTTGTATTCATCCAAGTCCCTGACACATGGCTTGAAGAAGAGGAAGGACTTCCGCTCACGGGTTTAAAGGCTCAGTCATGGCTGCGTGGCCTTAGAGGGCAGGGAAAAGCACAGGCTTTTGTTCAGTTCTTGGCAGAAGATGCATAGAGAATTCGAAAGAGGAGCCTAGAACAACCTACAGCTCTCAACGACACACCCCATATCATATCCTACCACCTCCAGCTAGGCCCACCCTCCAAAAACAGTCCCTCCAACTGAGAGCCAGGCACACAGCACACGAGCGTGGAAGAGCGCTCATTCTCAAACCCTGACACTCATTCTCTGCCCTGGTTGTTGCTCCCAGTGCTCCCCTCCAATGTCTTTCTCATTCTGCTACCAGGACTGCATGTCTGGCCAAAAACCTGACCTTGTCTTTCCATCAGTTAAAATATTTGGTTAGTTTTTTGTCACTTGCAACCCCGGTAACAGCACACAAAGTCCTGCCCATCTGGCCTCACCGCCTCACCAGCTTCATTTCTCACCGTGTTCACTCACAGTCAACAACTTTTGTGCCCGTGCTCTGTTAGGTCTCAAGACTCAAGCCTTGTGCTATTTCTTCTGCTAAAAACGCCCCCCCCCCCTCATTTGTGTGGCTTGCTGCTTCCTCTTCTTAAAAGAGTAGGCTAAAGGGATGCCATCACTCTGAAGCCACCCTGTCACCTATTAGCAGCACACCTGCTTCTCTGCACCACCACCACATTCTCACAAGTCATAGAATTTTGTCCTAAATACTGTCTCTGGTTCTAGTCCTCAGATCAGTGAGTGTGTTACTTATTTCTGTGTCCTAACATCCTGACTCTCATGATGCAGCTAAGCAAATATAATCTCCTGGTCTGTGACTATGAGGCATAGCCTCTCACATTTCTGTGAGAGTGAACAACTTATTTTTTTTTGTTTTTAAAGATTTATTTATTATTATATATAAGTACACTGTAGCTGTCTTCAGACACACCAGAAGAGGGCGTCAGATCTCATTATGGATGGTTGTGAGCCACCATGTGGTTGCTGGGATTTGAACTCAGGACCTTCGGAAGAGCAGTCGATGCTCTTAACCGCCGAGCCATCTCTCTAGCCCGTGAACAACTTATAAATCACTGTTACTTGGCCTCTTGTAACAGCCAGCTCCTGGCACATCAGGGCAGACACCTGGCTTTAGGAGAGTTCATTTGCACTCAGGCACTGCTCTTATAGTGAAGATCGCTTGTAGTCCTTTCACCCATACACTTGTGTGTGCATCAGCCAGGTGGGGGAGTGCAGACTGTCTCTGGTCTCAGCCCTCTCTGTGATGTCAAGGTAGGACTAAATACCTGCATAAAGATGCACTTTGCAGTTCTGATAAACGTTATTCTAAGCCAGGCAGTAGTGGCTCACGCCTTTAATCCCAGCACTTGGGAGACAGAGACAGGTGGATTTCTGAGTTCGAGGCCAGCCTGGTCTACACAGTGAGAATATCTATCTATTATGTTTCTGGCTCTGAGTTTGTCACTGCCAGCTGATTCCTTTATCACCGACTGCTGGGCTAAAAGCTCCTGAACTATTTCTCCAAAGTCAAAACAGTAGTTTTATTTCAAGACCTCTACAAATAGTAGTTTCATAAGTAAAGCTCAGGATGGAGCCGGGGCGGTGCCGTGAGCCAGAGCAGGGCAGTGCTTGTGTACATCTAGAATTAGACTTTTATTATGGGAAATGATTTGATAGCATGTGTTCAGAGGAGAAACCTGAGGCCAGGGAGCCAGAGTGAGATGGCAGGAGTAGAAAGGTCACCAGTGAGCCAGGCTTGGTGGCATATGCCTGTGGTCCCCAATACTAAGGAGGCTGAGGCAGGAGGACTATAAATTTGAAGCCAGCTTGGGCTATGCACTATGAAGGGAAGACAAAGGAAATGAGGGGAGGGGTTGTGACAACATGTCAGACAGAAAGAGTAGCCCAGACAAAGACCGGAGATAAGAGAGCTGGACACAGTCCTGCTTACGCATATGTGAGGCCCCTTCAGCTCTCTCTGATACCCAGGAGCTCGGCTTCTGAGCCTGTGGGTCACAGCTAATACAGATTGCATAACAGTGTGGGAGTCACGGAGCATTGCCAGCAATGAAAGGTTTCTGATCGTGCAGAGACCAGAAGTTAATTCAGAATCAAGCATTAGCAAATCTCAAGTGTTTATGGCAACTTACAGTGCTTGACTTGATAGCAGCCTTGGTGCTGAACTCAAAGCACCCACATTTAACACTGTATAGGCAGTCACCACTCAAGGCCAGTGCACACAGCCTGAGAGCCTGCTGCTGATTTTAGACTGTTACTTGTTACAGGTTACAATGTTTATACCAAGTTCTCTACTTTTTAAATTTTGAGATAGGTTCTCACTATGTAGCCTTGGCTGGCCTTGAACACACAGAAATCCACCTGCCTCTGTCTCCCATGTGCTGCGGCACCCAACAATTTAATTGAGAAAAACAAAAGCTTTTAATATTTTCTCATCACTATTCTTCAGCATGCTTCAAATTATTTTATCTCTAGGTCTTAGTAGAATATTTGGCTTTTTTTCTTCATTGCTGAACTGTAAGGGAGGAAAGAATCTTTCCGTGAGTTTTAGCTTGGGATTAGGGCAGAATTTCCAACATTTTTCTGAAATGGCCCTAAACATGTTTCTGCCGTAGAGTGTATCTATGCAAAATCAGACTAAATTAACCACATCCTGCAGTATCAAATATTCAACCAAGATTTAATTCTTTATGTAAAAATAAACAAGCACATCCATCTCGCTAGTATATAGACTGCTTTTATCTTTTATGACAGAAAGTTTATGAGTATTTTAAATTTTATTTTTAAATGAATTTTTTATAATTTGCTCTAAGTAAATATTGATTTCTATGGATGCTTTAAATTTATATGCCTGCCCACCCAAGTCACATATAAATTTCTTCAGATAAAAAGTGGTCCCAAGTAGATAGTTTAAGATGTTCTGCCCTAAAATACAATCACCCCCACTGTGTTTTCTTTCAGGGAGCCCCTTGACAGATCGGAAAGTATCTGTACCCAACTGCTGTGTATCCTTTGCCACAGCCACTGAGCCATCTCCTGTCTACACCCACGTGGTTGAAAACTCCGATTCCCCCATCTGGAATTTTCACCAGCAGTCAAGGTTTGTATTTTCTGATGTTTACCACCTGTTTAGAATCAGCTCTTTGTTCCAGGAGACAAACTCAGAGCCAAAAATATAGTAGACACCATAATGTGTCAGCAGAACTACAAAGCACGCCTTTATGAAGTTATTTAGTCCCAGTGTTTATGAATTCATGGCTATATAGTAGACACCATAATGTGTCAGCAGAACTACAAAGCACGCCTTTATGAAGTTATTTAGTCCCAGTGTTTATGAATTCATGGCTACCAGTAGTTAAAAGGTTTATTGCCGAGTTGTTGGGTTTTTTTAACCTTACTGCACTGGTGTGTGTGTGTGCATGTGTGTGCATGTGTGTGGAGGTCATAGGACAGACTGTGAGAGTTGGTTCAGTCCTTCCCTTGTGGGCACCAGGGACAGGTCGAGTTGTCAGGCTTTGGTGGCACGCGCTTTCACTTGCTAAGCTATCTTACTCACCTTGTTTCCAAGTCCTTAGCTCTAATTATTGCTCAAAAGAATAGTGAGAGATAGATATGCCTTGCTCTGTTGCATACACTGGGAATGAAGATGAGTAAAGTTGTGTCTACCATTAAGTTGTGGTCATCCTGGGAAGAAACATAAACATTAAAGGTTATCCTCAAGTGTGGCAGTGGTGGAAAAGAAGTAAGTCAGATGCTGGTAGTAAGATGGCTCAGGGATAAAAGATTATTTAAGCCAATCTGGAAGTCAGAGTGTGCTTCATAAATAAAACTCCTTGGCTAAATATTAGAAGGCTGTATACATAAATTATGTAGATGCAGAAGTCAGGGATATTGGTGGTATTCCAGGCAGAGAATTAATCTCAGTAAAGGAGAAGACCTTTCTTTAGTGCAGAGGAAAGAACCTGATCTTTGTCATCAGAGAAACTCTGCATCCAGCCACACCCCTGACATATACTAGCTGTGGGAATTATTAAGTTACCTAGTGTCTCCAAACATCTGATTCTTCATCCTGAGGTGGATATGACTTATAGGTCACTGTAAAAATCTAAACTAGATGAGCTTCTTTTGAAGATTGCTTAACCAATTTTAATAACGGACATAAAGCTCAGAAGATTGATATAATCATTATATAAAATACATATCTGAATACTACCTTTTAAAATATAAAGTTGCCAGTCCTCCTGGTATATCCCTTTAATCCCAGCAGTCAGAAAGCAGAGGCACGTGTAACTCTGTGCATTTGACGTCAGCCTGGTGTACATAGCAAAACTGTCTAAAACACACACACACTCACTCACTCTCACTCACACACTGAGGTGGGAGGTGCTGTTTTCCATTGAATATAAGGGTTTTTTTTTCCTTCTCATATCGTTTGGTGACCGGAAATCATCATTTATATTCAGGCTTATTAAACAAGCTTTTTATATTATAAATGTTTACCTTTCATCGGCTTCAGGGTTTATGTGGTGGGCACATGTTTCATCCAGGCAACCTGTCAAATCTTATCACACCCACCGAATGAACGCCACCCTGGATTCTAAGGCATTGATTTCTTCTTGCGGAGTTTTCTTTGCTTCTTCTCATATTCCTTGGGTTTCTCCTTGAGAATGTGTAATGAAAACATCTCTAATCTGACAGGGTATGATCTGCAGATCTAAGTTCTGCACTGTAGAAGGTTCCCATAGCTAACTCCTGGTGATTGATGTTTTTTCTAACAGGTTATCAAAAGAGCTGCTTCTGGACCCACATCAAACCCTGGTCTTCAAAGTGTGGCATAAAGGAGGTATGAGCCCTATTCTGGGATTTTTCTTTTCCAGCTAAGCAAAGCTATGGTGTCTGGTAGAGGAGAACATACAGAAGACTACATTATTCTCTTGTGGAATTTAAATACTTAGGAACCTTTTTTTTTTTTTTTTTTTTTTTTTTTTTTTTTGGTCTACTGCTTAATGTAGGAATTCAATTACATTTGAGCCATTCCAATTTTATCTGCCTTTAACTATAATGTACAGGATTCATATAAGTCATTTCCCTCCACTTTGCATGATGTTAGGCCTTCTGTTGGTTCTGGCTTGTCAAGCAAGACCAGTAGTGTGGAGGCCAGAGTCTGACAGGTTATCCTTACTTGTTTTAAAAGCTTCCTTAAGAGGGAGTGCTGATATCATAGTCCTTGAGCCTACCTTTACTTAGCTACTATAGGTTTTTGACTGTCTTGAGGCAAGGTCTCTCTGTAATCTGGTCTGTTCTTGAACTCGCTACCCTCCTGCATCCAACTCCTAAGTGCTGGGATTGCAGGTATGGGCCACCACTTAAGATGCGTAGCCCAGGCTGATGAGACGGCTCAGTGGGTAAAGCTGCCATAATACCTAACAAGCCACATGGTGGAGGAAGAGACCCAGTTCCCACAAGTTGTGCTCTGACTTCTCTCCACATGCAAGCTGTGGCACATGCATCCCCCACCCTCAAAACATAAATAAATATAACTTATAAAAGAGTAGTTCTAGAGGCATCGATTCTGAAGCCAGACTCTTGATACAAGCATCAGTTCTGCCCCTTAGTGTTGCAGTGTGTTCTTGGACAATGGCCTGACTTGTCATGTCTGTAAGGCAGGGATAACAGCAGTGCGTCCGTCCTAAGGTTTACAGAGATGTAAATAAAGTCCAGGTGGTAAATGTGCTGTTGGTTCTCTTGCACCTGTGAGGCGAACGGCAGTGTGCTATATATATGCTCAACAAACATCTCTATCCCGCAAGATAAAAATATAATCTGCCTTTATAAATACAACTGGGGACATGGCTCAGTCACGAAAGTGCTATGCAAGCATGGCAGCCTGAGTCTGGATCCCCAGCACCCACACAGAAGCCACTCATCGCACTCCAGAGGGTGAAATGGTGCGTCCCCACCAGCCTAGGCAAACTGCTGAGCTCCAGGTTCAGTGAGAACTCCTGTCTCAAAAAGTAAGGTGGAGAGTCATTGAGGATGCCGCCAGCCTACACACATACATACACACAGACACACAGACGTACAGGAGGGGGGAAGGGAGAGGAGAGAGGAGAGTGAGTGCTGAAGCACAAAGAACACAGTTCTGACTGATATAGCTATCACTGCAAGAAAGAGTGGATGTCGCAGGTAAATAAGATGACCAGGGCACCCTATCTTCTCACAGCATAGTAAATTTAGCCTCCTTAAATCATCCCTGTAAATCCAGCTCCTTAAAGAATCTGCTAGCTCCTGGTTCCCAAACATTCAGTTGTTTGGAGTCACCCACAGACAGTGTTTAGTTTCAGTATTGACTACAGCCAGAAGAAGAGCAGGAGTGCCTGGGGCATGAAGGACGTTGGCCAGCCTTTTCCTGCTGTGGGAGGGCCGCTCTGATTCTGGGGTTGAGGGTGAGTGCTGAGCTACTACTTTACACTCATGTAAGGCCCACCTCCACCAGCCTCGTGGGTGTGGAGGACTGATCAGAAGTCAGCTTCTCTCAAACTGCATAAGTAATTCCTGGTGTGTTTAACTGGGCTCCATGCTCTTCCCTCCTTTCTTTCCTCCCTAAGGTTCTATAGGAATTTCCACCAGACCAGGGTTCACCTCAGTGCAGTGGCAAAAGAAGAAGAGTGAGCTTTGATTTTATGCAGACCTGGGTTCAAATCTTTATTTGCCAACTGAGTGACCTGAAAGTAGACCGTTGTGCCTACTTCTGATCTTATACAATTAGTTCTTTCCTTTTCGGGTTGTGTGAAAATTAGAAATAATATCTGTAAACTACTTGGTATATAAGTGCTGCTCAGTAAATGGGGCCACTTTCATTATGTTGCTACTCTGCTAGGACTACTGGGTATGAGAATAAAACTCCAGTCCTTATCCTCAGGGCCCTAGTGGGACCTGTAAGCTCATGTTATAAATGGGGGTAAGGGAAATGCCTAAACCAGGCAGCTAAGGCCCATCTAACCATCTCTCAGCACGTGGAAGAATCTCTCCCTTCCTAAGGCCTGCCCACGAAGATCCAGCAGATAGCCCACAGAGTGCCATTCTGTGTTTGGCAAGTATTTGATTTCCTACCCTGCCAGTCACTATGCTAAGTGACAGGGATACAAAAGTAGAAGGGGGTAGGTGGCCCCTGTCTTTACAAAGCTTACAGCCATGGAGAACACAAGAAATGCAGTATAGCATGCTGGGACAAGTATAGGGCCTGCAGGAAGGGGACCTTTAACCCAAACTTAGGATATCAAAGTGGCTTCCTGGGACATACCTCAGCCAAAGCTGGATCAGAGGGACAGCAAACAGTATTCCATGCTGTTTTATAACTGGCTTAGTTGGTTCTTAATTAACTGTGATACATATGTATATCTTAGAAAATGTGAGAAATACAGGGAACTATAAATAAAATAAAAGTTTTTGAAATTGCATAATTTCAAGAGTAGCCCTCATGGGTGAATGCCTGCGTGTACACACACAAACCCCTGAGAAAAATCATGGAGGCACGCTAAGTCTATGGAAAGTAGTATATGGGTTTATAATTTTTTTCTAGTTGCTTATATCAAGAATACAAAGCACAACTCTGCCAGCCCTTCTCTGATACACCAAACCAGGGGGCCTGCGATGTGCTCAGCTTGTAGAGTGCTTGCTAAGCATGTGTGAAGTGCTGGGTTCAGTCCCCAGTGCACACAGATACAGCATGGTAATACAGCTGTATTCCAGCACATACCTGTATCCCTAGTCTCAGGAGGCAGAGGCAGCACGATCAGAAGTCCAAGGTCACCCTTGACTACACAGCAAGTTCAAGACCAGTCTGAACAAAATTTGTCTCAAACAAGGAAATGGTGTCTGGGTTAACCACAGCACAGAAAAGGACTTCATAACAGGCTCTGACTCCTGGCCTCATTGCCAGTCTTGTTCGGTGGCTCTAGTCATATAAAACAGCTTCTCCTCCGTGTGCAGCCTCTAACCTCAAAGGAGAACACACCCAGCCACACTACCCAGCTCTTCTCTTTCCCCACAGATGAAGAGAGGGTGGTTGGCTTTGCCTCGGTGGACCTCTCCCCACTACTGTCTGGCTTTCAGTTTATCTGTGGCTGGTACAATATTACAGACTTCAGTGGAGAGTGCCAAGGGCAAATCAAAGTTGCTATTTCACCTATGGAGAGTCTGATACACTTAAAAGAAGAAAGACAAGCAAGACGCGGGATAGAGACTCCGGGATCACTGGTAGGTTTCCTTGTCCACACCTAGGTAAAGGCTCTCCCATAAGAAGACCCTTCATACTGTTTGGAACTTTGAGCTTACAGCCCACACTTCATACATACAACAACCTCCTGACTTGGTGGGGGAAGGAGGGGTGGTAAAAGAAAGGGAAGTTTTTCAGACTGTCCGGAGAGGGGAACTCCAGTGCTGTAACAGATCTCATTCATGTTTGCCTGGCACAGCATGGAGTCAGTAGGTATTGAATGAGTGAGTGTGTGATGAAGTGAGTCCCGTTGTAAGACGTCTCCTCATCAGATCTGGTAGTTACCCTGTCCAGCCTGGGACCTGAAAGAATAAGAACATAAATATGAGAAAAGCAGCTAAGGCAGTCTGAGGGCATAGGCACGCTGTGTGGAATAAGAGTATCCGTACCTACCTCACGGGTAACTCCTAAGTTTAAGTGGCGGGACATATTGCTTATAAGAGCCCTCACATTGGTACACAGCTCTGTTCTGAACGGCTCAGTGGTAACCAGTGCACCTTTTTCTCATTGCTGCTCCAGATCCCGTTGTTCAGCCCCCTTTCCTTCCCTGCCTCTACTGTGTGTAATGCGTTCCCTGGGCCCATTGCAAGGCACACCCAAGGCCGGCTTGCTCACACTTCTCCAAAGGAGGAGGAGTTCTCCTCCCCTGCAAGGTAATGGTTGATGGGAAGAGGTACGGTCAAAGAAAGGATGCATGCGGACTGTCTTGTCATCTCTCTCTCCTTCATTAGAGGAAGAAACCGGAGATAAGGAAACACTTCATACACAGACACACTGATCTTCAAGATCTCCAAAAACAACTTTGTAAGATAGGAACTAGAGTGTTTTTACTGCCATTGAAAGAAGAAACACTCTTCTCTTTTCCTGAGATTCCTTTAGCCTTTTATGAAAATTACATTGTCTCTACCCATCCCCTCCCCACAAAGAAAAAAAGCTGTATGTCAGGTTCGGTTTAAAAAGCAGGGCTATAGCTCAGGTGGTAGAGTGCGTATGCAGGGCCTCAGTCCAGTCCTTAGCACCACGGAACACAGCAGTGGTGGTGCGCACCTGTGATCCCAGCCCTTGAGATGTGGAGGCAAGCGGATCAGAAGATAAATCCGTCCTCTCTTATACTGTGAGTTCAGAGGCGACCTAGGCTGCATGAGACCCTGCCTAAAAATCATTAAAATAAGTTTTAAAAATCCAAAGCCACACACATGATTGGCTCATTCTGTTCACTCAGCTAGCCATGAACAGCACGTGTGGGTTTCTGAACTAGAATATGCCCCATCCTGTTAGAGAGCAGGGCCCAAAGTAAGATTGTTCTTTCTTCCTCACTCCTTTTCAGGCCTTGGTGCCCCCATCTTTCTCACACCTCAGCAAAAAGAAAAAAAAAAAAAAAAAAATTTAGTCTCTCACAGGGCACAGGCTTTTAATCTAAGCACACAGGAGGCAGAGGCAGGTAGATCTCTGAGTTCAAGGCTAGCCTGGTCTACATAGGGAACTCCAGGCCAGCCAGGGCTACAAAGCAAAACCCTGTCTGAAACAGAAGAGTCTTCTCTCAAGGCAGCTGCTTCTGCAGTGGCCTTTACTAAGTGGGCCCTTATTCAGAAACTCCTCACTGCTTCCCCTCGAGTGTCTGTTTTAGTGCTTGGTCACCATGTGAAGATAATCCTCTGTCTAGAAGCTCTGTATCTCAGTTCCTGTGTTCAATGTTCTAGGCTCCAAGCCTTGCTTTGATTGTAGCCAGTCAATGACACGTGGCTGAGGGTTTTGTGCTTTGTTTCGGAGTGCCCAGTATTTAGTAATTTTAAAGCTAAGAATTTAGTGATTTGCTTTTTATCCACATAAAAATGCCCTAGTTACTTCAGAAAGGCTATACTGGCATGTCCTTATTCTGATCCAACCATCCATTCCAGGTTGGACTCTAGTCCCTCCCTAACCACCTCCGGTTGTTTCTGAGCCTGCCTTCCTCCAGGGGCGGGGTGTGAAGTATGTTTGAGGTTTGAGCCCTAGCCTAGCTGTTGCCTGGACTAGCAGATAATTTATGCTAATTACTTTGTTTCTTTTTTAATTTTATTTATTTTATGTGAGTGGGTGTGTCACCTGCATGTATGTCACATGGTGCTTATGCCCTTGGAGTCCAGAAGACGGGTGTGGGATAGATCCCTGGGAAAAGAGTCATAGACAGCTGTGAGCCACCGTGTGGGTGCTGGGAATTGAACCTGTGACCTGTGGAAGAGCAGCAGTGCTCAAACTACTGAGCCATTTCTCCAGCCCGACTTTGGTTCTCTGAGCCTCAGCTTTTTTTTTTTTTTTTTTTTTTTATGTATATGAGTACACTGTAGCTGTCTTCAGACACACCAGAAGAGGGCATCAGATCCCATTACAGATGGTTGTGAGCCATCATGTGGTTGCTGGAATTTGAACTCACAACCTTCGGAAGAGTAGTTGGCGCTCTTTTTTTTTCGAGACAGGGTTTCTCTGTGTAGCCCTGGCTGTACTGGAACTCACTCTGTAGACCAGGCTGGTCTCGAACTCAGAAATCCACCTGCCTCTGCCTCCCAAGTGCTGGGATTAAAGGCATGCGCCACCACTGCCCGGCTAGTCGGCGCTCTTAACAGCTGAGCCATCTCTCCAGCCCCTCCAAAATTCTTATATAGGTTCAACATAATGCATATCAAAATCCCTGTTGGTTTCTTTCTAGAAGTGAATAAACCAATTCTAAAATTCATATGGAAATTCAAGAAATACAGTATAGACAAAACAACCTTTTAAAAGAACAAAGTTTCCAATTCCACAAAGCTACAGTAAGCAAAACACAGCACAGGCCAGAACTACAGATCAGTGAAATAAAATTAATATTCCAGAGATAAAGTATATTGTGTGGTTCCATTTGTATGAAATATGAATAGACAGATAAAAAGACAGAATAAATGAGTAGTTGCCTCAGCTTGGGGGTTTTGAGAAGAAATGGAAATGATTGCTAATGGGTGTAGAGCTTGGGTTTAGGGGTAATAAGATGTTCTAAAACCGATTTTTGAAAAGAAGTAGATAACTCTGAATATACTAAAATCACTAAAATATATTTTAATTAGGTTAACTAAATGCTGTATGAATTACACCTCAATAAGGCTGCCTTATTAAAAGAGAAAAAAAAAGATTGTTGTGGTCACAGTCTTGAGTACCATGCTTAGGAATTAGAGATTTGTTCTTTAGATTATAAAAGGCAGAACTAGAAAGGAATGGTAATGGTGAATAGAGTAATCCCTGTTGAATCCTCAAGGAAGGCTCCATATGTGCTGCTGTTTAGAAAAGTCACTCCTGGCCGGGCAGTGATGGCGCACGCCTTTAATCCCAGCACTTGGGAGGCAGAGGCAGGTGGATTTCTGAGTTCGAGGCCAGCCTGGTCTACAGAGTGAGTTCCAGGGCAGCCAGGGCTACACAGAGAAACCCTGTCTCAAAAAACCAAAAAAAGAAAGGAAAAGAAAAAAACCAGTGTGATCCAATCAAGAGTAAGCAAGCCAGAACTGGTTGCAGTGGTGGGACAGGTCTGCAGTGTCATTTCAAGAAAATGACTCAGTTGTCACACTGAGAGTTCTCTCCTTGGTTAGGAATTGACTTCACTCCCGATTTCCCACTGACAGAAATGGTACCATCAGAAGCCAGGCAGCACGCCATGAAGAGCATGTGCAGAACATCCGCCGGTTTCACGAGTCCTTACAGCATGGGGAGGCAGTCTTGACAAGTGATGAGAAACTGACCACAGTGCCTTCTTTCTCCCACACCTCCATCCTGTCTTCTCTCAGGTGAGAAAAGGCACAGGGAGCCATTGTGTGTGGCACAGGTGAAGGAGCAATGACAACATGAAGTATCACTCTCATTAATTGTCTCTTCTCTGGAAGGTTATGTGGAATGGGGTCTCATGGCGTTAGTGTTGAGTTGGGCCTCGGAGCCTCATAGACTTTCTCACAGATGAATCTCTCAGTTGGTGCCCTATAGTCCTTCAAAAGGCTCTGGTACTGATCAACCTGTAAGTCCAGGGACTTTGGCCTGTTCACCAGAGCTTATTGATAGCCACCCTCACATGCACACAGCATCGCATCATCACAACGTAGGAAGCCTCATCCTGTCCATGGCCTCATCTTCACAACCGCATCCTTATTCTGGTATCCACCCGGCCATGTGTTGGTCTAGATAGCAAAGAATCACTGTGAGAATGGAAGCATACTGTACATCAGCGTGAGGTATCAAGTAAGAAATCTGTGCAGTGGAAAGGACTGGACTTTACAGTTAAACAGGTTTGACCTCTAATCCTGCCAGCCACAGTGCAGGAGATAGTCATGGCCAGATAATAACAGTACAGGGGAGTGACTGCTGTGTTTCCTATGCAAAAGCAGACAGAGGAATGAGTAATCCAGAAAGGTGGGCATGGGAAGAGTTAAAACAGCACATGTGGGCTTTGAAAGAAGCTAATGAGTGTGAAGGCTATTCTGTGCAGAAAGAAATCTCCAAATCCCAGAGGCATGGAGTATGTCAAGACTGGGGAAATGCTGACTGTACAGTCCAAAAAAAGTTGAGCAAAAGATGCACAGGGTAGGCCAGCAGGATCCCTCAGCAGGCAGAGGCACTTGCACACATCCTGAGTGCAGTCCCAGGATCTCACACTGCAACAGGAGAGAAACAACTCCCAAGAGTTGTCCTCAGCACATGCGCACACTAAATAAAAATTTAACCGTGGAGAATAGAGCAGTTCTTTAGAAGTTAGCTCATGAAAGGCCTTGAATAGACTGGAGACCCTGTGTGACCTGTAGCGCAAGTATTGGTAAACCTGTGTCACCACAGAAGAGCAATGTGGTGTCAGCAAGTGTGTGTGCCCTGACTCTGTGCCAGAGCCACTGAGAGAACTTCTGGGTTTGCAGGTTTTCTAAAGCTGTGCCAAGTGCACTTGTGCTTGCATTTTCCTGCTCAGGTGTTCGCCTGTTCTGGATGTAGCCATGTAAATGATTTGCTGGACACCTCCAGCATTTGATAGACTGAATCCTCTAGGGATAGAACAAAGATGAGCTCTGTCATTTGGATCTGACTCAGGCTGGCCATGGAAATCCTCCTGAGCATATTCAAGGCAGCAGACATGCTCCTCAAGTATCTGTTCCCAGGTACTCATGGCCTAGCTAGAGACAGTGAACGGAATGCCAAGTAATGAAAAACTGACATGACTGAGGACGTGTGCTAGAGTTGAGAGTGAAGGAATTTAGGCGGCAGGTGGCCCAGGGATTTCAAATAATAGACTTTGAAAAGAAAACCCAGGAGCAGCAACCTTAAAGGATGCACGCAAAGAAGAGAGAGCAGGGAGTAACTTGACTCGTTTGTTTTATGATCTGCAGGGGTGTGAGCAGCAGTAGACCAGGTTGGGACAGGGCCTATCTAGTGTAGTAGAAAAGCCTAAGATTTGCAGTCCCAGCGTCGGAATAGCCACATACTACTTCTTACCTAGACAAACCACTTAAATCCTCAGAGCCCAGTATTCTTTTTTTGTAAAGTAATTATTACTAAGGCTGGAAAGATGGCTCATTAGTTAAAAGCACTGACTGCTCTTTCAGAGGTCCTGAGTTCAATTCCCAGCAACCACCTGGTGGCTAAAAACCATCTGTAATGGGATTTGATGCCCCTTCTGGCGTGTCTGAAGACAGCTACAGTGTACTCATATACACTGAATGAATAAATGAATTTGAGTGAGTGGGTGAGTGATGCTGGGTATAGTAGGTGTAAGAAGTTATCACTGAGTCACAGTGCATGGGGGAAGTAGATCTGAATCAGCAGGTGTAGTGATTGAGAAATACAGGAAGCCCTGAGATGGAGTCCTGGAGCCATCCCGGGGGTCCAGGGCTGGCTCATCAAGGGCCAGGAGCAACTGAGAGGTAACAGGAGTCAGGTAAAGCGAGAACTGCCAAGTGACAGCTAAGAAAGAAGGCTTGTGTGCTACCTGTGACGAGTGACGCTTGCTTGTCCTCTCAGCTGAGGCAGGACTAGTAAATTCTTTGAAAACATAAAATGAATATCCTAGCAAAAAGAATGGTTCCTTCTGAGGACGTTGCTAGATATCAGAAGAACGAGTCCGACAGACAGGACAAACCTGGCTCTGGCAGTGGGAGGGTAAAGGGTAAATGACAGGTTGAAGAGGATAGTAGGTCTATACAGCACTAAGCCAAGGGAACAGTATACAGTCCTGCTCAAATGTCACTCAAAGATTCTTGTAATGGCTATTAATGACCTCTGTCACCCTTCCCTTTCCCCAGGAAGAATCTGAATGAGCTAGATGAGATCCAGAAGTACTTCACCCAGAAGCTCAGCAAGCCTTTCCTGCCCTTCTCCTCTCAGAGCTCCCCTGCTGTCTCACAGAGCCAGGAGAGCCATAGGGACCCTGTGGTCCCAGGAACCAGCAGCCGAGACCCCGAGAGCCAGTGCATCCTGGAGAAATCCAGTAACCTGGTGTTGCAAGTCAGCTCCTTAATCTCAGGTACGGCTCAGAGCTGCTCCTGCTAGTCACTAGATGCCAGGTCAAAGGCCAGCTGAATGTCTACCCTCAGATAGGCCTCCACGACAGAGACAGGCAACAGTTTCCACATCCTTTTCTTTCTTTGCTATCTTCCTTTAAGAACAGTGATGTGGACAGGAGCTTGGGGCAATGGAAAGAGCCCTGGGCTGAGAGGCAGGAAACCCAGGTCCTTTCTTGGGCTTTTATTCCCCTAACCAAAAGCAGCAGGATGGAATTAGATGACGGCTCCCTCAGGTTCTAATCCCAGAGTCCAGAGTGTGCAAGGGGTTTTTTTGGTTTTGGTTGGTTGGTTGGTTAGCTGGCTTTGAAGCAGGGTCTCACAGTGTAGTGAAGGCTGCCCTCAGAGTCACAGTAATCTTCCTGCGTTGCCCTTCCAAATGCTGGATTGCAGGCATGTGCCCACATAGCCTGCACACTTAAAACACTGTAGAAGATTCTGGATGTCTCTATAGTTTACCTTTCCAAAAAAGTCCCTAAGAGCAATTCTCATTTTGCTTCCAAATTGGTATTGGGAGGTACAGGAGGGTAAAAGCCTACACGTCCTGAAGACTTCTGTGTTTGCTCTGCAGTGGATATCTGCTCATTCACTGCATGCCCATCACCATCTCAGCCAGGCCAGACAGTTAGGTGTCTCTGCCATCATAAGCTAATACTCTGTAGTCTGCCAAAGAAACCTCCCAAGAAAGAAACCACTACACAAAACAAAAGAGGCTTCCATCCAAGAGAACTCTTAAAAACTATGATAAGGACACTGGAGTGTAGCTGTCCCCAGTTGATGGCTTCTGGCAGGGATGCGGGTGAGGAAGGACTCAGTTTTCTTTAAGGGACTTGCCACCAGGAGTGTGACCGTGCTCCAGTGAGTATATGGGCAACACAAATTGAACTTGGTTTGTTTTTGTTTTTGTTTTTTGTTTTTTCCTCCTTTGGGGTGTGGGGATGTCATGAGGGTAGGGGCCCTGGGAGAACTGGGAAGCGAGTGTGATTGGGGGGGGGCCTTGGGAGAACTGGGAAGCGAGTGTGATTGGGGTGCATGATGTGAAATTCCCAAATAATCAATAAAAATATTATGCTGGTAAAAGGAGAGAGGGGCTTTATCAGAATATATGTGGCTACAAATAGGAGAATCCCTTACAGGAATGTAGTAAGAGAACAGAAGGATTAAAGCTGGCCTCGAAGTCAAATTGGATTTAATGCTTACCCAGAAAGAAAATACAGATGCAACTCAGTGGCCAAACATGCGCATGCCCCTAGGTTCCACCCCAGTACCTCAGAGAGAAAGAGGGAGAAAGAAAAGGAGTTCTTAGCAAGGAACTAACAGAACAGAACTGGTTACACAAGGGGAGCAGAAGCCCGCCCTGTGTTCATCATGCTTGAGGACATTTTTCTGGAGAGGCCCCTAGACCGGTGGGTATGAGGGAGCTGCAGGTGAGGTCCCCTGCATCCTGCATCTGTGTGGTGAGCCTTTGCTGACAGACATATGGTAATTCCCCAAGCTGATAGGGGAAGCAGAGCTTTACACCGTAGGGTGCTCTCATGTGCTTCCTCGTGGTACATGGTCACATGGTGGAACTTTCTAGCTGGTACATCTGGGCAGGCTTCCTAGAGATGTGATGAGCAAGAAGCATTGAAGATAAGCTGGTTTATAAAAAGAGAATTGTTCCAAGATAGTAATTAAGACAAGGGCCAAGTTAGGCTGCCTTGCCTGTTCAGTTTACAGGTATACTCACACATAGGCACGCTCTCCTCTGATGTCTGAACCTGACGACTATACTAAACAAGGCCCTCCTGTTAGTTAACCCCGTCAGTGAGAAGTGATAGCCCTTAGCCCTGAAAATCAAATCTGTCACTAGTTTCTGACACTTCCTCTAAACGAATCATGCAGATGTGTTATTTATTATGTCTTTGTCGTCATTGTTGCTATTCCTTTTTTGAGATGAGATCTTGCTGTGTTGCCCAGGCTAGTTCCAAACTCGTAAAATGATTTTCTTGCCTCAGCTTTCGGAATAGCTAAAACTGAAGGCATGAACTATTATGCCAACTTGTTTATTAATTTATCCATCCTCATTTCACCCAAAAATAGAATTGACTAGTACCTCTCCTTACGTGCCTGCACGTGCACCATGCAGGGTGTGCCCATCTCTCTCAGGCTCAGAGGGGACAGTTTGCGGGTGACCATAAACTACCGTGGAAACTGCACCCAAAGCCCTCGTTCTTCCCAAAGCCCTGCTGCCCCATTCTTTTCTTTTGTTATGTGTTAATAAGATTTCCTTGCTTTATTTTCCAATTAAAATAGATAGTTTTAATAACCGTCCTCGAATAGGTAAATGAGTGGATTCTCGTTTTGGTTTTAATATAGGTGATTACTGAAGTAAATGGAAGCGTGAGCATGCCCGTCAGGACCCAGCTCCCGAGAGATCTGAGCATGAGCACTTCCACAGGTGTCTCCACAACTACAAATAGATTAGATTTCAGCCTCTATTATTAGAATAAAGTACTAGAAATTGTACTTACTGCTTTGAACATAGTTTCACTGACTCCTGGGTGAATTAACTATCGTGAGGTTCGCTTAAAGTCTGATCACAAGGATACTTGTGAAGCTAGAGTCCAGTGCGGGAACCTGAGTGGTCTGCAGCCCTGCCTTATAGTAAGCGTGGTATCTGTTGCTATTCAGATCTGCAGACTATCACCAGAGATTCACAAGCAGCTTTGACTTCTCACCAAGCCAGGAGTAGAAGCAGAGCAGTCACCACCCTCCCAGATGCTCAGGACACCGAGACTGTTAAAGAAGGAAGCACCACTCCGGAGGAGCCACTGGCAGGAGCTATAGAGGCGAGCCCAGATTCCCTGCCTCCCCCTGTTGAAGAGCCTGCAAAGGGAGGAGGGGTGCGCCATGAGCCGCTGGAGCAGGCAGTGCCCATCACGAGGGTGCAGAGCAGCGATGACACAGAGATGGGCCTAGACGACAGTGATGAAGACTATGAGGAAGACATCATTGAGCCCAGGACCCTAAATGAAATAACCACAGTGACAGACAAAACTAGCCCCTGGTCCAGTTTCATGTCAGACATGAGTGAGGTCCTTAGCCCTCAGCCCAATGAGGGACAAAGGGAAGGCTCCTCCTGTCCTCCAGAACCTTTCCCCAGAGAGGAACTGAAGGTCAGAAGTAGCCCTCAGAAGGCAGTCAGCCCCCAATCTGCACAGGGCTCCCCTAGCCGAAGTGTTGTTTGTGAGGGCGGAGCCTATAACACCAAGGTTGAAGGCCTTGTCTCAGCCAGGCCTCGGCTTGCCCCAAACCTATCATTCTCAGAAGCCCAAGAGAGCAGTGATTGTGTTGGGTGGCACTCATCACAGATAAATCGGGACAAGAAGCCCGGGCCAGAGATCCTGGCTGAGAGTGAGGCTCTCTCCAGTGAGTTCAGTGACTCTTCTGAGAGCTTTGAGAAGTTTCCTCTACACCTACCCTCCCAAAGCAAAAGGGAAGACCATAAGAAGCCTCCCATGGACTCCCCTGCTGTGAGGCAGAAGCAGATAACAACTGGGTCAGAGGTGTCCACAAGGCAGAAGCTCCTTCTGTATCCTTTGCTGTTTCCCACAGTGGGTACTTAGGCCATCCATCCTGGGCATTTGGATGCTGTATTAGGCTAACAGAAAGTGGGTGTGACCTGTGTGCACTGAAGGGTGTTGGGTATGGAAAGGCTCTTCCTTCAGAAGGCTCACTTGTGTGACTAGTATTACAAGTCTACCACTGAAGTCAGGCTTGGTGGCCCGTGCCTATAATCCCAGCACTTGAGGGACTGAGATAGGAGAACTGTGAGGTCTAGATCAGTCTAGATCAGTCTAGGCTCCATAGCAAGACCTTGTCGGTAGTAATAATAATAATAATAATAATAATAATAATAATAATAATAATAATAATAGAATCTACCATTGACACCTGCCCCTTCAGGTGTAAAACACTGAATCAGGCTTGGGGGCTTGGGTGTTAGTACATTCATAATAAACTTGACTGACTTCTCCACTTTAAATGTGCAATTCCCTTCCCGAAGACAGGGTTCAGGACCTCAGTTGAAATAAAAGGGGAGGCTGGAGCTATGGCTATAGTCTCTTGGGAGAACACTTGCCTAACCTTGGGTTCTATCCCTGGCACCACAAAAAGAAGAGTGGGCATGTAAAGAGAGAATATTACCGTTGATTTGCATTTATTCTATGCTAAGAATTTCTTTTTTAACTTGTCACAAGTCTCTTAGATCGGTGTCATCTACTCTGCATGTGAGGAAACAGGCTTACTGATTTTTTTTAAAGATTCCTTCATTATTAATTTATGTATATGTGTGTTTTGCCTGCGTGAATGTCTGTATACCATGTGCATACAGTAACCATGGAGGCCAGAGAGGGTGCTGGATCTCCTGGAACTGGAGTTTACAGACAGTTGTGAGCCGCAGTGTGGGTGCTACAAATTAAACCTGAGGTCCTCTAGAAGAGCAGCCAGTGCTCTTAACCACTGAAGCATCTCTCCAGCCTTCATGAATGCATTTAACCAACTGAGCTCCACTGGCTCAGTAGGCTGCTTTCTAATACGAGATCTTCAAATCCTAGAAGTCAGCGGGCCTGACTTTGACCCTTCAGGCCACACATCTTACATCTATGAAATCAGGTTTAGCCTTTCTGAGCCTGTTCTCAGATCAAATGGAGGAAATGATCCCTACCCCCACCAGGCTTACAGGCTCCTCAGGTCAATGTCTTTTTTTTCCCTGTTCACCCTCACCTAGCATTGCGGAGTAGAAATCATTAATACAAATTAAACTGAAGTATCATGGTTTCATAAGATAGAGTCAAATGAATGGAAACATTTGTATAAATCATTATTCTGTGTTTGTGTGCATGTGGTATATTCATTGCGCATGTCCTTGTGTATGCGTCATGCATGCTCACTGCATGTCTGTGCTGGTGCATGTGGAGGCTAGAGCCTCCGTGTTCTTCGCCTTATTCTTTGAGGCAAGGTCTTGCACTCAGCCTGGAACTTACCAACTCAGCAGAACTGCTCCAGGGATCCTCCTGTCTTTGTCTCCTCAGCACCAGGATTACAAGCAGGTGTCACCATACCTGACTTTATTTAGGTGCTGGGTTTCCAAACTCCGGTCCTGCACAGTGAGCATTTTACCAACTGAGCCATGCCCCTACCTCACACACACACATGATTCATGATGCAGGTCAAAGAAACGCATAAGGACTGTAGCAGGGATCAGGAAAGGCCTGTGGCTGGGCCCTCCCAGCAGGCCACCTCTGGGTGGAGTCGCTCCTCAGACTTATGCTGGGTGGGTCTCCTAACATTGCTGCTGTCGGTGTAGTTGTGGTCAGATTGTTGTCAGGAAAAGAGCTGCCACTTGTGCCCAGGCCCTCAGGCTGCTTCAGCTCAGGCCTTCCAGTCTTGCCAGAAACAGATGTTGCCACACCTTGCACTGAGTACCAAGGACAGGTTAGAATTAACCCTTACATCCAGCTCCCGGGTGAGTCAGGTAAACATGCAGTTGCTCCAAGTGCTTTGGTAAGAGATAGGAGCAGAAAGTAGGGCTACTTTAGGCTTCTCAGAGTATCAGGAAGAGACATGAGGAACGCGTTGCTGGTGTGGTAGGCACACCTGTTATTCCGGCAGTCAGAGGCTGTGCAGAACAGTCAGGAATTCAAGGTTAGCCTGGAAAAAACACTGTCAAAAAAGAAGAAAGCAAACACCAGGAGACCACCCAGGAAACTTGTACCAACATGAGATAGAGAACATGTGGCCTAAAGCACAGAGTGTAGGAAGAGAAGAGAAGATACAGGATCAGATAGAAGAGCAGGGATGAAGAGAGAAATTTGAAGTGTGACTGACATTTCTGTCACAGGTTATAAGTTGCCAATGTCTTTAGTAGATGGGAAAGCACATAGACGGTCTTGGAAAAAGAGATTTCCGTGTTGTTCGAACAAGTGTCTGAGAGGCATCCAGTAAGCATCTTAAATATGAAGACAGGCAAAGAGCAGAGCTGTGAGATGCTAGGGGTGAGCGCACAAGGAGACAGCATGAAAGCAGAGAGGTTGAGTCCTCTGGGGGATCTGTGAGCTTAGGAAGACTTGCAGTGGTAGGAGAAGACCAGATTTCAGTGGCTAAGGGAACTAGCAGAGAGGACAGCTACAGTGGGCACCAGTCCCCTACACCCTGGACCACAGAGCAGCAGGTTTATGATGTCAACTGCCACTCTAAGCAGGTTTTCTATATAATCCTTTAATCCCGAGTGTCAGCTGAGTCGTAACTAGAAGGGGATTTACAATGGGGATGGGAAGAGGACTGTTATTCTTTTCCTAAATGTAAGAACCTTGTACACTTTCATACATTGAGGAAAAAGAGCCTTAAAGTAGACAGTCATCCTGCAGAGCAAGCAGGAGAGGGCCAGCCGAGGAGAGCTGTGGACAGGGCCAGCCAAGAAGAGCTGAGGACAGGGCCAGCTGAGGAGAGCTGTGAACAGGGCCAGCTGAGGAGAGCTGTGGACAGGGCCAGCTGAGGAGAGCTGTGGACAGGGCCAGCTGAGGAGAGCTGTGGACAGGGCCAGCTGAGGAGAGCTGTGGACAGGGCCAGCTGACAGCTCCCAGCAATGCTACTGCTTCCCAACAGCATCCACTGACTGCCGTCTAAGAGTAGTAGGAGCAGCACCAGCAAACAGGCCCAGCCTAACTCCAGTTCCAGAGATAGCTTGAGTCAGAGGGTTCTGTTCCTCTGGGGCCTCTGTTCCACCTCACCTCTCTAAGAAAATCAAAGGCTTGTATACATAGGTGCAGGAGTTCGCTCGGGAGACATATATTGAACATTTATTCTGTCCCAGGTACTATGCTAGGTAATAGGAATGGGGTTATGAAAATGATGTCATCTCTGCCCTCTTGGAGGCTAATCCATCATAAAGAGAAAAACAATACAATGGGAAGCTGAGTAAATGAATTTAAGTCAGAGCCATACTTAGCTGCTTAAACAGAAACTCTAAAACAGCACCACAGCAGACCCCTCGTCTCCCTCAGATTAAGGCAGTCTGAATCAGTGCTGTGATTCAACAGATATTTGTAGAGCAGCATGCTTCCTGCAGCCGCTTAAAGGGTACCAAGAAGTCAGAGGTATAGCCCAGACCTTATAGACCTCATGTGCAGATCCGTCAGACCAGCTGCACCCCCACCCCCACCAGTTTTGTTTTTTTCACATGTTCAGAGAATAGCCAGTAGATGTCTTCCCAGTACCAGTCACCTCCGTGGTCAAGGCATTTCCCTGAAGCTACCTTTCCACCTCCCGATGTCTGTACATCACCACTAACCAGCAGGCCCTCAGCCAGGGTTCAGCCCTTGCTACCTTCTGCCTCCTGTAAGCTCTAGGTAGGTACTTGGGTAACTGAAGCAAAATGCTATTGAGAAGTTTGAAGAATGTTGAAGGAGATGTGAAAGTCTTGTGAAACTAAATAATTGAGGGACTGGAGAGGTGGCTCAGTGGTTAAGAGCTCTTCCAGAAGAGCGGGTTCAATTCATAGCACTCAACAATGGCTCGCAGCTGTCTGTCACTCCAGCTCTAGGAAATCTGATGCCTCTTCCAGCCTCCTTGAGCAGCAGGCATGCATGTGCTACCCAGACATACGTGCAGAGAAAACACCCATACACAGAAAATGATCATTTGAAGAAAGGTTATAATAGTTGAACATTCTGTTACAGACTACTTTCAGAATTAAAGAAAGGGAGACCATGTGACTAAGATAGGAAGTCTTCCTGGAGGAGATTGGGATGTGAACTCATTACAGTAGAGACTAAAGAAAGAGAGGGAAGGGAAGGAGAAAGGACACATTAGGAGGGGGCAGGGTCTTCCAGGGAGGGAACCACTTGAGCCAAGGAGTCATAGATGGGGGAGTAGGATGAGGAAGACACAGATGGTGTGACTGAGTCCATGGGTGTTGGTCTGGTAGGAGGGTAGACTTCTAGGTATTTTATTCCTTAACTGCCATTGCAGCCCAGAACCTGTTGTGGTGCCCAACTTCTTTTTGCCTCCCCAACAACTGGAGGCGTCTCTGCGTATGATCTCACACTCTCCAGCTCTGCCACCACCAGCCACAGCTGACCAGGTAAGAACAGCCACTGGTCTCCCTCTCCTCACATCAGCTTCTCTTCCCTAAAGCATGCAGCACACAAGCTGCTCTGGGCCATCCCTGAAGAAGCTGCTCCAGTGATCACTCTCTATGCTTGCCTGGAAAATATTCTGTGGGTCCTACACTGGGCAAAGAGCCCAGACAACATGAGGACAAGCAGAGCCTTGTCAGCTAAGACTGGCATGGAAGGGAAAGCCACATAGAAGTAGGAGCAAGAGTCCACAGCCAAGCAAGCGGGGTACCCCACAGCAGAGGACACCACAAATAAGGGGCGCATCCCTAGGGGACCATGACAGCCCAGTCAGCTCTGGATAAAAAGCAGGGTCATAGAAGTAGTATGTCTAGTTGCTATTTACAAAGCACCTTCATAACTATTCATCATTCATGAACGGCAGGCAGTTGGGACATGTGTATAGATCTTAGTTCTCCATTGTCTGCTCTGACATAGCGCCTGGTCTTCATTGCAGGTAGCAAGAATAATGGTCATAACATTCTGATATGATCGTTATATATAGATATATAATCTATACATACCAATTATATAGATAAATTATCTGGTTTTGTGTAATACAAATCCTAAACAAACAAGCCAGCCAGCCAGTTATGGTGTCACAGGCTATGATTCCAGCATGTGAAGAAAAGACTGTCAGGAGTTCTAGCCTAGGCTATGTGAGCTCATCCTTCTTCAAAAAGAGAGAAAGGGAGCTGTCCAAGGACCAGCCATACTCATGACCCTGCCCCGGGCTACCTTGCCATGTCCCCAGGGCCACTTGACTGACCTCATTGGGTGGAGCCAGGGACTGGTATGTAGGCGACACAGAGCAGCCATTCCAGAGCTCTCAAAACGTTTTTTCAGAGACAAATAGAAGTTATAAACAAAATGTGTTTACTTGTTCACTGTGGCTGATAGCTCCTGTTCAGTGCTTCCTTCACTTAGACATTATTCTAAGTACCGGTCACAGTCAGACTGTTTTTAACTCCCAGCATCTAGATGGGATAGCCAGATGATTATCTCCATTTAGTAAATGAGTATGTCAGAGTCAGTGCTGTGGCTGGCTACCAGACAGAAGCAACTTAAAGGCTTACTTCAGAGATCACAGTCTGTAGTCCTTGGCTGCACGGATGTGTCAGAAGGTACCCACCTTACAGCAGACAAGCAGGTAAACAGGGAAGGACCAGTGAGCTGAATGTAACCACCAAAGGCTTGTTCGCTCCCTCAAGCCACACTCCATCTTCTGGAACTTCCAGAATCTACCAAAATAATGCCACCAGCAAGGGAATTCAGCCTCCAGTACATGAAACTTTTGAAGGAACACTTAAATCACAACTGTGAGGGAACTGAGGCTCAGAGCTTCCTGTCCTCATCTTCAAGGCATTAGTGTATCTACACATGAAGAAACTGATGCATAAAGGCTGAGCCTTTTCCCAGAGAGCTTGAGACCCTCTGGAGTTCTGTCTCCAAGCCCTGCTCCTCTGCTTTCCGTGTGTGTGTGTGTGTGTGTGTGTGTGTGTGTGTGTGTGTGTGTGTGTGTGTGTGTGTGTGTGTTTTGCTTTGGTTATGAGACTGGGTCTCCAGCTGGCATAAAGCTCCTGCCCTGGGCCTTCTGAGTACTAAAGTTAGAGTACCACCACACCCAGCACATGGGGATGTTTCCCCAGCTTATCTGCCTTGGTTTAAATTGACTTCATTTAGCCGTTAACAATGTAAACATTTCCCATGTCTCTCCAGAGTCTGTGTTGGTAGGAGAGAGTCAATCTGACTATTGCTGAGAGCCCTGTGAGAGTTCTGTACTTAGTCACAGCTAACAGGCCAGGAGTCAGTTGTGTGATGGTTCTCGAGAAGCCTTGAGACGTCTGAACCATTCACTGGCTGTCTAACCCCTCTCTCCAGCCTCCCCAGTGTGTCTCCAAAACCTGTATTTGTTTGGAGGATAGCCTGATCTGAGGTCCTCCCTCCCTCCCTAGGTTGCTTCCAGGGGCAGAGATGCTGCTCCCTCAGGGATCCTGCCATGGTCTTATTCCTCCTCTGCTTCACCCCTGTCCTCTGTACCTCTTCTGACAGTACAATAGACTTTGGGGACTGTGCCCAGAACTGAGCATAAGCTTGGAATACAACGTCCATGGAACAGAACACTAGACCTGCTAGTGAGTAAGCAAAGGGTCTTAGGCTTGTGGCTTGACCTTACTGAGTCTCGGTTTTGTTCTAGGTGAGTTTTGTTTGAGGGTGAGAATTGAGTAGGCACAGTTGAATCCATCTCCCTGCCACCCTCTGGGCCAAGTGGGTGAAGGGTCAGTGAGTCATGCACCTCAGGAAGGGCTCCACAAGCCACTGTCACAAAACTGCCAGCCAGTATATTGTTCCTGTTTCTGTATTTGTGCCTTTGCGATGCAGTTCTTCCCCCAAAGACAGACTGGTTCAAGACCAAGTGGGAGAAGGAAGAGATGAGAATCTCCCTTCCCTTAAAGGGCACACTTTATGGCTTGCCCATAGCACAGTTCCACTGCTGCTGGCCTCAGGACCACTTCTCTCCTTAGGACTTCAGTCTGGGTCCCAGTTAGGAGAGCCAGTGTCATCACGGTTTGCCCAGTTTCAGCACTGGGAGGTCCCAGAACAAGAAACCCCAGGAGACAGATTTTGGCTAGAAGCCTGCTGATCCTGAAGCTGGATTGCCTGTGACACCAAAATGGAGTTGCCATGTCTTGCTCCAGCAATGTTAATGATAAAGTAGAAAGTTTTAAAGAAGGGGACCTTGTGCATGAGTACCCGATATGAAGAATATCACAAATGGATACCTTGAAGTGCAGCCTCACACAGAGAGACTTCTGTGAGAATATCTGCCCCTCCTTGAGTCAGCCTTGGACTGGGGCTGCCCTTATCGTCAGCCCTTGGACAGATACCCTTTTGTTATTCGTCCTTGTAGCCAGGATTGTTTTGAATGAATATGTCTTCTTTGTTGCCTTTAGAAGCTCCCTGTAAGCAAGGGTACAGTGAAACCAAACAAGACCACTCTGTGGGTGGAAATACTTATTTAAGATGCCAAGGCTTTCTCTTGGGGACAGGGGAATAGAAAAGCAACAACAGGGAAAGCCTTACCAGTTTAAAGAGGTTTGCAAAGGGAGGCGGCCTGGAAGCTGGAATAGCCTAGAGGAGGGCTGCTCTCCGAAGTCCAGGAGCTGTGTGGGGACTTTGATATGTGTTACAGGTGTGGTTAATAGGGAACTAGATGCCCCGTTGCCCGGGAGTTGCAGGCTGTAGGGGCACTTCACAGGTGCAGAGGAATGCTGACTTGACACTTTTATTTATCCACTAGCAATCCTTCTGTTACCCAGCCTGACCTGAGCCCATGATGTCACCTATGACATTGTCATTGGCACCGCCATCATGGGAAGGCCACACTGGATGCCATGGTTCCCATGGCACACGTGTTCCACATTACAGTTCTTCCTGCTTAGTCCCAAATAAATACCATCATTCTCAAACAGCTCTGTGTGCAGTTTGACACTAGTGATACAGGTACCCAAAGTTCAGAGGAACATTTTTTTTTAAAGCCTACAGCACCCGGTATTCCCAGGCAGTCTCCCATTCAAGTACTAACCAGGCCCGACCCAGCTTAGCTTCCGAGATCAAACGAGATCCGGTGCATGACTGTAGACTCAAATTAAAATTTTAAAGCACTGAAATAATTTTCCATGGGTTATCAGAACTTTGAGTGTCTTACATTTATTTTAGATTTAATTGAGAATTACATTTGAGCAGGAACACCATAATCATCTGAAAGTCTTAAAAATGGCCTCCATGGAAAAAGTACCTGTTGGACAAGCATGAGGACCCAGGTTCAGATCCTCAGCACCACATACAAGCTGTGTGGCAGGGCGCAGTGGGGGGAGGGCAAAGAACCAATGCGAGGCTCGGTAAACAGCTCGGTCTGAGAAGACAAGGTGGAGACCAATAAAGGAAAGCACCCTACCTCGGCCCCTGGCACACGGTACATGTACCTGCAAACCATGCACATACACCGTGGCCTCGCTTGAAGGAGTTTTAGCAAAGAATAGTCCTAGATAGTTTCCCACACACACGCTCTTCTCATGTATTTCATTCTCTCTCATCCTGGTTCTTGCTGGGGCAGTTCCCCTGAGCCCAAGTGCTTTCTTTAAGGTTTCATATCATGGACCTGCTGGTAACCAGGCCTCTCTGCTTTAGTGCTCCCAGGTTGATTTTGCCTTCATTTTGAAACTGATTTTCACTGGCTATAGAATAAATGCCAACTTGAATTTTAGCATTTTAGAGATGTCTCCCCAGGGTCCCTCAGCCCCAGCACCACAGAAACTGAACATGGTAGTGCCTGCCTGTAGTCTCAGTACTTTGAGACTGAGACAGGAGGATCAAAGGTTCAGGATAACCTCTGAGACTCTGGGAAAAAGCTCAAATAGATGTCTCCAATATTGTTGTCCTGGGTGTTATGCTGCCTTTATTCTTCAGCCATCTTGGCTTCTGATAGATGTAGCTCCAGTGTTCTCAGTTGTGGAGATGAGAAGGGCAGGCAGGAGCACGCCGATCATTAACTACTGACAGCATTACAACTCTTAGGCTGGAATTAGAGTTTGTTTTTATTGTGCTGCATTATTTACTTAGATTCATTGGTATGTGATGAAGTCACAAAATCTTATGTAATTAAGGATTTAATGATAATGGCTGTGAGTTTGGAACAGAGAAATAGGACTGACTAGCACAACTCATGAAGTCAAGGGAAGGCTTTCTTTTTTTTTTTTTTTTTTTTTTTATTTATTTTTTGATACTTTATTTACATTTCCAATGTTTCCCCCTTTCCAGGTCTCCTCTTTGGAAACCCCCTATCCGCTCCCCCTCCCCCATCTCTATGAGGGTGTTCCACCTCCCACCCACCCACCCACCCACCCATCCCCATATTCCCACCTTCACATTCCCCTTTACTGGGGCCTCTAACACCCTCAGGCCCAAGGGCCTCTCAAAGGAAGACGTTCTTATTTTTTAAGATGTACGAGTGTTCGGCCTACGAGCGTTATGTGTGTACACCACATGTGTGCCTGGTGCCCATGGAGGTCAAAAGAAGGGATTTGATCCTTTACAACTAGAATCACAAGTGCTGTGAGCTACCATGTGGGTGCTGGGAACTGAACCTGAGATCTTTAAGAGTAGCCAGTGCTCTCAGCCCCAGGGAAGGAAAGGCTTCCAGAGAACTGAAGGTGGAGATGCTACTTCAGAGGAGCAGGCCGGTCCCTGGGTCAGAGGCATGGGATCCAGAGCACGTGTGGGGCCTTGGAAGTGTGCTGAAGCAGATGGAAGCTGGGATTTGGTGACAGGATTGCCTACCTGGTGGAAACATGTGATTTCTCAGTGATGTTCCAGGCAGTGCTCAGCTTAGAGTGAGAAGGGAAGGGAGGGAGAAGTCCAGTCTTGTCTCTCCACTTGTGGATCCCATGTGTTCTGTCTCCTGTTGTGTGCAACAAAACTTCCTGGAGAGACAGAACACACATCTACTCACCCCAGATAGGTATGCCACAACAGAGCAAAGCTCGGATACCACCAAAGTCCAGTCTGGTGAACCATGAGTTTTACTGGGGGTCCTTACAGGAACATGGGTGAAGGGCTCCTTACAGGAGCAGAAATGACTCAAAGACAGCTGCAGCACCAAAGTCCTCTCCAGCACAGGGGACAGCTTAATAGGCAAGCTCCTGTCCAGTCTGTTCCTAAAGAACTAGCTCTGCTGTGGACCTGCAAGCTCCCCAGGGAAGGGGCCAGTGATTCTTCTCCATCTTTCCCTGTACCTAACTGGAACTATGGCCTTTTGAGTACCTGCCAGAAGAGGTTCACCAGATCATACCAGAAAGGAGGCAGGTCCAAGGGAACTTCCTAAAGCCCAGGGCCCTCATGACTGTGGCCCAGGCCTTATGGCTGAGCTGCTCCTCTTGTTAACAAAAGATTATGACCTGTTTCATTTTCTTTGAACCACCAAGTCCCTAGCTCTCTGCAGAGTTCAAGAAAAGACCTAAAAGACACAGGGAAGTTCTGCTAAAGGCTACCTGAAACCTTTGAAAGAAGATGAGCAACCTGGGTGAGGATATCCAGGAGTCAGGAAGAAGCCAGAACTGGCTGGTACCTAGCCTGACCCAAACCGCAAGTTGATGGGCGCCTCCCGGGAAAGGCCTGTAGACCTGTTGGCATGTGCTGTGCTTGTCTAGACCTGAGCAGGCTGGTGTGCAGCAGGATCCAGGAACTCTGCCAGGACAGTTACTCTAACCCATCTCTCTGGACTTTGGAAACTTCCCACTAGTCAACATTGGTTAGTGGGCTAAGGAGTCTGTCTGGCTCTCCTAAGCTCTTCATTGTGGAAACTGAGGGCCAGTGATGGTGTAAGCAGGACTATGGACTGGGCCTCTTAGAAATGGCTTCTCAGAAGGACAGAGGTGCCAGGTGGTAAGGCACAGAGGGAACACTTGGGTAGAAGAGCCCTGGAGGCAGAGTGCTAATGGGAGTGGAGAGTGAGCTGGAGTAGCCAACCATGCTGTAGCTGGGTTGAATAAATTTCCATCTTCTGCCCAGGGCTGGGACTCTGGTCTGAGTGTCCTATTCCCCCCTTCTCCCTACTCATAGCTGTGGCTGCTGACTTCTCTGCTGTCTTCAGTGTCTGGGAAGTCCTTGTTGCTACCTTAGGAGAAGACAGTGGGAGCCGCCCGAGAAAGGCAGCCAGCCAAGGGGGTGAAAGTTGAGCACAGCAGCAGCTGTGTAGAGCTCTCACACAACCTCTGAGGCAGCAGTCCAGGCAGCCTCGCTGAGCAGGGCAGCTGTTTGCTTTCAGTTTTATCTCTCCATGTTGTTTCTCACTTAAGGACACTGCTCTAGAAAAGAACAGAGCTTCAGCCATGAGCCCAACATAGAGATCACTTGGGGTCTTGTGGGCAGTTGTGGACTGGCCTAGCCAGGCTCGAAGCCTACCCTGGGGAGCTGCCAAACCCTATTCTGCTCAGGACCTGTGAGGCCTAGCTTCCTGCCTGAGATAAGAATGAAAACTTTGTTTTGCTCTGGTGTCTAGCCAGGGTCACCCCTAGCTCCAGCATAGCTCCTGTGTTTTACCCAATGTACTTGTCATGAGCCTCTGTGAGATCTCAATTTTGAGTTTCATAGTAGACCAGAGAGAGAAAACCAGAGTTTACTAGCTCTGCTAGATAGTGAGCACTGAGACTCATAAACAGAAAGGATCTTAGTTGTAAGCAAGTGAGATGGGTCATCTATACCACAAACCAGTGTTCCCACCATTCCTCCCTCTCCATCCCCTCTGAGGAAAGGCTAGAGAAGCTTACAGAAGACTAGAGGCAGTCACCTGCACCCACCACTCCCCAAGAGCACATAGCCTATGATGAAGTAAATTCAGAGGTGTAATGTGTAATGAAGGGGCTCTGAATTGAGATTAGACCACATTGCACACCAAATACACTCCTAGAATACATAAAGCCCTTGTATTTGTAAATTTTAAAAATAAAAATTTCACTGGGAGAGTTCAGAGCTTATAGTCTTTTTGTGTGTGTGGCTTAGTATATCAGAGTGTTTCTCCAAATTACAAAGGCACTCACTTTCTTTGCATATTCCTTTGGCTCAGAAATTTCACTTTTAAATTTTTGTGAAGGCCAGGAAAAGGTTTAGAGCTCACACAAAGGTAGAAGAAAAAAACCAGCTATACAAAGTTATTCTTTGATCTCTATACCTCCGCCCCCCCTCACACACACACACACACACACACACACTTTTACAGATCAGCTCCTTGAGGTTAAAGAGGAGTATGTCAGACTTTCCCAGACTATTTGTGGTTTGTTGTTTGCTTGCTTGCTTGGGTGGGTGGGTGGTTGGATGGTTTAGTTTAGTTGGTTGTTGTTTACTGATTGTTTTGTTGGTTTTGAGACAGGGTCTTACTATGTAACTTGGTTGGCCTCAAATTCCAGAGGTCTTCCTGCCTCTGGCTTCCAGGTGCTGAAACAACTCCCTTTTCCACGTCTGCCTTCTCTTGTGCTCCTCGCCTGCAGTCAGCCCTGCTGGCGACTGCTGTCAGCAGGGAAATTTCCTCTCCGCACGGTAGCTCAGGCCAAGCCTCCATTCGGCATCCTCTCCCTTCACACTATGTTCAGACTCCATCTTCATGTTTCTCTCTAGTCCCTCCTTGAAGTTCCCTTCCAGGGATTCCATCCACGCATGGCCCCTCTGTCCAGACCCTAAAGAATCCCTAAAGTTTGATGATCCACTTGCCATATGGGTCTCTCCTGCCTCCTCAGAAGAGGGTGGATAGCTCCTGCAAAGCACATGCTAGGCTGCTGGGTGCTTGCTTTGTTGTTTGCTGTGCAGCTCTCCTGAACAGGAGCATGGTAACATGTAGAGAAATGGCTAGGACATTTGAGATACATATCCCTCCCAGGACAGTTTCCTTCTGCCCAGACCTTCAGGGTTATGTGCTGTGGCAACTCTGATAAAGAGATTCTTTAGCACTTACTAATCAAGATGTTTGTTAAACCCTTTTAAAGTCAACAGGTACTACTGAGCATATGTATCTCCACCCCGTCTGCCCTGGGCCCTAGGCCTGGGCTATACAGATAAGGTCTCCCGGGTCACTCTCTGGGTGTGGGTGCTCTAAGGATGATAGGACCCCACAGCAGCTACAGGCTGTGTATGTGCCCTTCCTCCTACGGCTGGTGTCGCTCCCACCCCAGCTCCAATGAGACTCAGCCATCTTAGCTCCCAGCACTCGCTGAAGCCTGCCTGGACCGACTCAGCTATTACTAATGGCTCCTTTTCCCATGTTCCCAAGCTCCAAACCTTACCTCTGACTGCTGGGTAGGTCAGTGTTCACCTCCCTTCTATCTTGAGTCCTCTGCAAGGGCAGAAGCCATGTCTGTCTCTTGTCCACATGAGCTTATCAGAGGGAATAGATCTTAAACGTATAGGATGCTTGATGAGCCACCAGCAGAAGTCTGAACTGAGAAGAACTATGTAAGTCTCCAGAGTAGAGACATAACTTCTAACAGATGTGGAAACAAAGGTCTGGTTTTAGGATTTGACAAATGATCAAAGACCAGTTCCTCTGATCAGAGGTACATAGTGAGACCCTAGCTCATAAATAACAGTCAAGACCTACTTCCATCTGGCTTAGCCTCTTAGTTCCCTTTCACTGTAGCAGATAAAATGTAAGCCACAGCTAGTGACCCAAAAGATCTGTCTATGGCACCAATGGGATGAGTGTCCCCCCCTAAACACCAAACCATCAGGATCTTGGGATGAGGCACACAGAAGCTTAAAGGTCTCGCAGAGACCCTGAAGGATGTTTACACAGTGACCACAACCATCGGTTCTGGTGGAATGAATGAGACATTTACTGCAGCGGCAGTCTCCTCCCCACCTGACCAGGTCTTCATGACCCAGTCCTGCCCACTCACTGGTCTCACAGCTGCCAAGCCCTCATCTTGACCTGGCCTGCCTGGGGTTATATGTATTGAAGCTCTAGTTCATGCCCTCAGAAGTGCCTAGTCTGGAGCAGAGGGCAACATGGAGACACTGGCCTCTTGGCCCTCCCCTGGCCAGTGGTGTTATTTTAGAAGGAACTGCAAACTATTAGCCTAGATCTCCCCAGAACACAGAGCTGTACCTCCAGGCTCTGCCAAACAGCCCAGCCTGACTGCTTGTTCTTGGTCACCAGGAAGGCCTGCCTAAGGTGTGCTCAGCTTGTCCACCTTCTCTCAGTGCTTAGAGATCTGGACTGACAGCAATAGTCCTGACTATTTGCCCAGCCCCCTTGGTCATGGTTAGGAAACTAGCACCCAAGCAGCAGAGAGAGAGACCCACCTCTCCTTCCCCTTATCCCATTCTCTCGGTAGGTCACTGTCTCGCCTGAGCTGTGAAGCCAGGAACTGTTCTGTTCATTTCTGCCTCCATTTGACATGTATTGCTCTATAGAAAGGAACAGTGGGATTTCTGAGTGTGCTCAGCCAGACCTGTCTCCTGTTAGCAGCCTTACAGGGTACAATCTGTAAACACAAAAGTGTGGTAGAGTCTTATTGCTCCATCAGCATGGGAGAGGCTTGCGGATTTGGGGACAAGAAAGAGATCTTCCCATAGGGTAGGCTGTGCACTGTGAAGCCAAGTGCACGCCTGTGTTGACAGCCTCCACTTTCTGTGCCATCTCTTCCCTGCCTGGCCTCCATCTCTTCCCTAGAGGCCTTACTCAGCCCGCCAGGCAGCTTTGCTATATAGATCTGAGCCTCTTCAGCACAGGGTCCTGACAGGATGCAAAAAAAAGGGCGAAGCGAAGGAGCACATGGCTTTGTCTACTCAAGCGGGACTCCCACCTACCTCGGCTCTGCCGCTCAGAACCACACAACCTTGTACTAATTGCACCTGACCTGTGGGGAGGAAGGTGCCCCTCCCTACCTTGTGATGTCATGGCAAGGGTTCCACAAGACAGGGTGTGTGAGGTATTTGCAAACCAGGTACCTAGAGAAATGTTAGCCCAAGGACCAAAATCACCCTCTGCAATGCTATATCCTCAGTGCTAATCTAGATGACTTCCTTCTGTCCAGGACAAGAGTGAAGCCACCAGGGAAGCCCTTGCCCAAAGACCTTGTCGCCCCAGACCTTACTCCCTCCCTCCCAACCTTCCTGAGGAAGAGACTCGCAGGATTGCACGGATATTTTCTTCCCAGTATTCCCGAAAGACTGATGAACCCTGAGAGAAGTGGCTACCAGCCAGCCTCTTGACTCTGTTGAGCCTGCAAAAGACGCCAGGCCTGTTTCCCTCAACCCACCACCATCACCCTATTCCACGGGTATCTTGAGACCTAGTCAGCTAAGACCAGAGGAGTGTCCTGAGCCACCTAGCAGCTGCCTACCAGGCCCTCAGCTTCCTTCTGTAATGAGGCCACAGCTGGAATGAGACTCCAGCACCCAAGTGTCCTGCCCACCTTCTGACTAGGGCCTAAGGAGGCCTCTCTGAGCAGAGAAACCAGTGTCCTTGACACAGCCTACTGCTGACCAGAGCCCACACTCTGCTTGAATAGGACAGGCTGTTTTTGCCGTAAATATTGGAAGAAGCACAGAGTAAGTATGTGCATAGCTGAGAAAATTCCAGGGCCCTGTCCAGCCTGTTTGTGTGGGAATGAGGTACTTTATAGATATAAATTATTTTTATGATGTATTGAATTAATCAGTAGAACAGGGGAATCACCTCCTTTAAAACTGTATTTGATTGTCTGAAACCCAACCATGTTTTTTTTAACATAATGTTTGTTTTCACCCAGCTCTGAAATTCATTGTTCTCGCCTTTGTTTAATAAAAGTCTGGCGTTTGTATTTGTGTTCAAGTATTTTTTGGGTTGGTCACTGGGAAAAGGTGTTGGAGTTTGTTTGTAGTCATGGCTCCAAACAACCATCACTCAGCCATCTGCAACATGGGACCAGGGTCACCATGAGACTTCCGAGTTCAGATTGACCCATGGTAGAGTTATACTAGTATCCTTCTTCTGGTAGTTTGGGCTTTTGCTTGCTTAGTTGGTTCGTCTTTTCCTCTGATGGCCCCTTTAAATCTCTCAGCACAGTGAAAGTCCGACTAGGACCTGGTCCCCTGTGTTACTCAGGAGGGTACTTCTGTCAGAACACAGCCACTTGGGCAGCTACCATAGACAAAGCCCTCTGAGGATGACTCTGAAGGGGCACAGATGTCCAGTGCCAGCTGTGTAGTTAGACTGAAAGGCGCTACCCAAGGGCCCTACTTGTCACCCCTGTGTGTCATTTCACTGAATCCTCACACTATGATGCCCCCCACAGTTAAACTCAGGGCCAAGGAAGTCAGAGACATTGCTTAGGTAGAGAGTGCATCAGGACCCAAGACATACCCAGGGATAAGGGGCTCTGATCAAAGCAGGATACAGCCAGTAAGTGCCTTGAATTTGGGCAGTCTCAGGCTGCTGCATCCAGGGAAGGATCTCTGAAGGAAACTAGTCCTGGGGGAAAGCCCAGAGAATGGACCAGGTCATGGACAGCTGCAAAGAGAACCAGAGAATGTTCTGGGCCATATCAGTGTCCAGCCTGGCTGAGTATGTGCCTCTGGCCTCATCTGGAAGTCACAGACACTGTTAGATGCTGGCTTCATATGGTGGCTGTGAAGATCAAATGGGACATTTCTGAAAATGCTTTGCTGGCATTTGGCACATAATGGAAGCTTGAGAAATGTCAGCCCTTCCCACTCTTCCCAGGCACCGGAGAGAATTAGTAGAGGCTAGCACACTGGTTACCCAGAAGGCAGAACACTCCAACCTCCCTATAAGGGCCATGAACCCTCAGCCCCACCTGCCCCATCCCTAGCCAGAGGCTGGCCTTGCCCCAGGCCACACACAGCCAGAACAGAGCTTCCAGTACCAGGAGTTCCACATCCCTTGAGGTAAGAAACTTCCAGGTTCCAGGCCTAAGGGGTAAAGCCTCAGGTGAAGATCACTGCCAAATCCTGTTCCTGTAAATAACCTGAAGGAGTCAAGTGAGAACAGGGCCGCCGGAGGGCACAGGCTGCAGACAAGGTGAAGGTCTGAAACACAGATTGCATTCAGTGTGTTATTTACCAATCTCTCATCCAGTGACAGCTCTGAGGCCACTTGACTTTCCAAGTTGTACAACACATTTGTCACCACAACCAAAATGAACCCTGGCTTCCTTATACATGCCCGCCACAGATGTCTGGAAACTTTCTGGTGACCCAGAGACTGTAGCAGCCAACTTTAAAACTTCCAGCAGAGGTTTGACTCTAGCTAGGCCTAGTCAGCCGAGCTCTCCTCCCTCTGGTTTCTCCAGGACCTGCTGCCTCTAGTTTGACTTCTGCTTGTAGCCCCTTCCCCACATGGCTCCCACAGTCCTGCCCACCTCCAGATTAATAGTTCCAGACAGAGCCCAAAGCAGTGAGCAGGGCCTGGTCCAAGAAAGAGGATAAACAATCTAGATGTCACAGCACCCACCCTGCCATGGCTCTGCACTCAAGTTCCGAAATGTCCTCTACCTTCTCTGCCCTCCCTGTCTCCTCTCCCCTCTCCTTTAGTCTCCCTTCTATGTCACCCAGATCCCAGCTTCAGCTGGGCCCAGTCCTTAACCTCAGCGCCTGCAGATGGACCTGCTCACCCTGCCCCATCTCACTTGGCCCCAGCACGTCCATGCCAAGGGTCACATCGTGAGGAATAGTGATTGCAGCAGATCGACCCAAAGTGTGTTATAGGTTACAGGCAAGTCAGCCTTGTGGTGTACTAGCTGTGTGACCTTGGGAAGTTACTGTCCTTGACATTCAGTTTTCTGTGTAAAGTAAGCATTGACACACGAGGGTTCTACACAGTGTGTATCTACTGATACACACTGCAGAGTGTAACACCACTGTGAAAGAAACCAGCCACGAGAAACCATACATTCTGGACGATCCTACTCAAACAAAACATCTAGAACAAGCAAATTAAGAAGCAGGAGAAAGATGAGTGGTTGCCTGAAGCTGGGAAAAGGGGGCAGGGGTGACTTGTTTTGGTCTTGAGCCATGATGAAAATGTTCTGAATCGCCGGGCAGTGGTGGCGCACGCCTTTAATCCCAGCACTTGGGAGGCAGAGGCAGGCAGATTTCTGAGTTCGAGGCCAGCCTGGTCTACAGAGTGAGTTCTAGGACAGCCAGGGCTACACAGAGAAACCCTGTCTCAAAAAAAAAAAAAAAAAAAGAAAAAAGAAAATGTTCTGAATTAGAGTGCAGTGGGCAATCAACCTTTTGCCCTTTGTTTTTTAGTTTAGGATCCTGCTTTAGTAATACCTGCTTCCTAGGAGTGTGGGAAACAGAGGTGATTGCCTAAGATATCAAGCATATCTTGGCGCCAAAATGTCCCCTACCTCCTCTGCCCTATCTTCTCCCCTCCCCTCTGGAGGAGAACGTCAGGTCTCTAAGAAACGATGCCTATAATCATTGCTGTTAGTAAGAAGAGACCCTGGAGAGACCCTGTCCTAAGAGACCTTGACCTTTGGGCTCTCAAAGGTGACAAGTGCTGTCACACACCAGATCTGCTGGTCACCAAGGTAGCCCTTCTCTTGAAAGCTCAAAGGAGCCACATTAAAGAGCCCCAGGTCACGGAAGCTAAACCAGATCTGGAACTCACTGGTCCCCTCCCCGCAGCCCGCCTCTTGTCAAGTGATCAGACTTGTCAACTAGCTTCTCAGAATTAGGTTTCAGGTCAGCTGGTGCATAAGGTCAGTGCCAAGCCAGAGGCGGCAGAGACAACAGGGGATGGTGAGGAGGGGCCATCAGATCCTGCTGCTACCGAATGGAATGGAGCCTTTAGGGTGCCCCTACACTACCTGAGCTTGGCTAGATTCACAGGTAAGACCCCGTACCTCTCCTCAACTCTCCCTTATCCCCTGCTCCTCTGCCTGTTCTCCCTTGCATGGATGCTCACAGCCAGGAGCTGCCAGGAATCACTCACCACAGTGTGAGAGACAGAGTGAGCCAGTCTAGCTCCTACCTGGTAAAGACGAAGGAACTGCAGCCCTGGAGAGGGCCTTGACTCCCACATCTGTGTGACTCTTCAGGACTCCCTTGTCTTGCTGACTCCTCTGCTGGGATATTACAAATGCCAGATGGAAAGTGTCCCTCTCCCTTGGCCCAGGATCCCCACAGAGCACAAAGCCCTCTCCAGCAAGGGTCCTGTGGCCCTTCCTGGGTAGAGAGGATGAGGGCACCTCTGGCCTGAAGCCTGGTCTAGAGCCTGTGGTCACTCTAGTGGCTTCCTTGGTGTGGATGTATTGTTGGAGAGAGTTGGGTTGGGCAGTGCAGGACACACTCAGCAAACACAAATGGGCCATGTAGGCTAGAGTGTCTCATGTTGTGGTACCCAAGTAGAGCTACAAGGGTGAGGATTATTCTCAACCTCCTCCTCCAGCTGGTGGCGTCAGACTGATGCCTGACAGGCTTCCTCTAACAACTGAGGTGCAGCAAGGAGATTGGAACGCCCTGACTTCAGGGAGTTTCCTACTGCTCTGGCCATTGCAGCCTCACCACATACTCAAGTATGTCTGCCCATCCTTTCTGATGAATGGCTTGGGGGTACTCCTTCAAAACTTGGGGACACCCAATTGCAGGCTCTTAACCAAGTTCAGGCTTCAGTGTCTCTTGTGCTCACCTTTGCAGCAGTGCCCTCACTGGTGTTAGAACCCCATTGGTGTTAGAACCCCATAACACCCTTCTAATCTATCCTCGCTGCCTGCACCGGCATGCTCTGACAGCCCAGCCCCCCACCCCCACTGGACTGAGTGTAACCTCGGCATTCGCAGCCCTCTATGAAAGGGCCCTGAGGTCATCTTTGACCTCATTTCCGGTCTCCTCATTTTGGTAAGAATGGTCTGTCTTAGGGCCTTCCCTACAACAGTCTTCACAGAGAAGGAGGGTAAGTTGATCTTGTCCCTGTCCGGAGGTTCCAACAGACCTAGAAAACAGTTATAGATGATGAGGCAACGCTACAAGACAGTAGGGTCAGAAGTAGCAGAGGACAAAGAGGTAAAAGAAGGAAGCAAAAGCTCCAGAGACACAGCTGGCCTTTGCAGGAGAAACCTCCATTCAGTGCCCTCTGTGGGACCTGGTTCAGCACCAACATCTCCTGAGGTTCCCTCCAGCAGAAAGGACTCTGAAGTCATAGTCCCTGACAGCAGCCATACACAGGTCCTTTGCCTGTCTAACCTCCGTGTTTCTCTCCAAAGCAGAGCAGAACACATGGTTCTTCTATAGCACCTGAGTGGTCCCCAGACAAGCTTTGTTGAAGAAGGGATTCTAAAGAACTTACCCCAGGGCCTCTCCAGACCTGAGTGAGCCTTAGATTCAGGCTGTCAAGTTACCCAGAAGCATAGCTCTCCAGGGCAAATTCAAGGCTTGGGAGAAGAGAGGCCACTAGGATGCCATGAGGAGAGTCAGCTGCTCCCACAGTACATTCCAGGCCTGGGCAGGGAATCCAGTGCCTCCCTACTGGGAAGGAGCCAGGCCCTGCTGCTCTTCTGTAGGGCAAAGGGGAATGAGGCCTGAGCAAGTGGAGGGTATTTCTCTAAACGCCTGCAGCGCTGTTCCTCTGCCAAGTTGGCTTTAAAGGCTCTGGGCCTCAGGCCTCACAATCTCCAAAGAACCTGTCCCCTGCTCAGACTTGTCTCAGTTTACAGCTCAAGCAGACAAGGAGACAGGCTGAAGGAAGAGCCTGGAAGAGCCAAGGCCTGACTACACCTACCCGCACAGAGCTTAACCTCTCTGGGCCCAAGAATTCCATATGATTAGTGGACCTTGATAGTCACCCAGCCTTCTCCAGACTCATGTTTGGTATTATGAAGCACTTAGTAACTGCTTCGGATACTTAACAAAGGCTAAGACCCTGAGGAGCCAGATTAGCACACTGACTAGACCTTAGGCGGTGTAGCAATGACCGCTTTTTTGCTTGGCCATCAGAGCCACCAGGTTGGAGTCGTGTGACCTGTGGTCAGCCAGCCTCTTTCCATCTTTTATTAAAATAATTCACTTATTTTTATTTTATATGCATTGATGTTTTGCCTGCATGTGTATCTGTGTGAGGGTGTCAGATCTTGGAGTTACAGATAGTTGTGAGTTGCCATGTAAGTGCTGGAAATTGAACCCAGGGCCTCTGGAAGAGCAGTCAGTGCTCTTAACCGCTAAACCATCTCTTCAGTCCAACCTCTTTCCATCTTAAGCCTCTATTTTCTGGATTTAAATACTGCCCTGCTTCTGCCAAAGTGGTTTTGAACCTAAAATAGACTAAACACAGGCTTGGACAACAGGGGCTGGTGATACTAAGCAAGCTAATGTCCCTAAGCCTCCACTACCTTTCCTGACAGGTGTTCAGGATCAAGGGAATGACATGTGGAAAGTCCCCAACTGCAGGGGCCCCAGAGCCCAGCAGCCAGGCCCTCCTGCTCTGAGCTTCCCCTGAACCAACACCAGTGGTTCTCAATTTGTGGATTGTGACCCCTTTGGGGGATGAGTATCATATCCTACATATCAGATATTTACATTAAAATTCATAACAGTAGCCAAATTACAGTTGTGAGGTAGCAACAAAAATAATTTTGTGGTTGGGGTCACTGCAATGTGTCTATTAATTAAGGGACACAGCATTAGGGAGGTTGAGAACCATTACCCTACAGGTTCAGACCCCTGACCCCCTGGGCCCTCCTCATTTTTCTTCCTGCCACAGCCCTTTCAGACTTAGCCTACATTGATCCTCTTGCTCCCCTACAAGCAAAAGGTCAGCTCTTCCTCCTTTGTATCCCCTGATAGCTCCTCTCCGTCCATACTGAGCACAGTCCAGCTTGAACTGCGTTATTTATGGGCACTGTCTGAGCCGGCCCTTGAAGCCTTCTGGAGACCCTCCAGATAAGCACACATGGGTTTTATTCTGGGATGTCAAGCACCCCAGAATCTGTGTGGGTGGGGTCTCCTCAGCATGTGCTGGCCTTCAAACCAGGCTGACTCCCTGGCTTAGTTCAGTGCCAGGATGTGAAGATGGCGTTAAACAGGCATAAGAGGAGACCTTCCAGTAATGTCACCGTCTGTTTTTCCTGGCAAATACAGCAACACCCTGGATGGGAGAGACCCCTGTTCTTGGAGACAGGGTATCCAAGTGGGAAAGTACACCAGTAGACAATGCTGAGGGGTGATTGATTGGTGCTGTGGGGTGAGAGTGATACTGAACCAGCATTGGAGTTCAGGAAAGGGCCTCTGAAGAGGTGACATTCGAGGAGGAGTGTGAAGGAGGTGAGGAGGCGATCTGCAGGGCCTGAGAGTTGTATTCCAGATAGATAATGGAACCCAAGAGCTCCCATATGACTAGAGCTCAGTGAGTGAGTGGGGGGAAAGAGTGGGGGAGGGGAGCCTCACAAAGAGTGGGGGAGGGGAGCCTCACAAAGAGTGGGGGAGGGGAGCCTCACAAAGAGTGGGGGAGGGGAGCCTCACAAAGAGTGGGGGAGGGGAGCCTCACAAAGAGTGGAGGAGGGGAGCCTCACAAAGAGTGGGGGAGGGGAGCC
>CM052703.1:93345257-93396104 GCA_028551405.1 Uromys caudimaculatus | reverse complement strand
ACAGGTAAAGGTGGGCAGTGGGTCAAGGTGAATTCTGGGAATATGGTGGCCGTTGCCTTAGCAACAGGTGGGCGGGCCACACTGTCGCCTGGATGATATCACCTGCGTGCGACATCATCGGTTTGGCGCTCCTGATGCCAACACTCCCCACAAAGACAATGTCATGGCATGTGGCTGCCATGCCCAACTGAGTCCTGCAGCATGAAGAGCCACCCTCCAGATTGGAGAAAGATAAGGAACAGCCCAAGCTGAGGAAAAAGCAGTGTGCCCAATAAAAGAACAGGAGAGGGCCTGGCATCGTCAGAGCATGCGTAGTAACTTGCTGGGTCTGGTAGGAATCAAGGGGCTGGAGCAACCAGAGAGTGGCTGAGATGAGAGACCGGAGGACGGGTTCCTTCCTTCCTCTGAGAAGCACAGACAGGTAGACATTCTCCCGAGGTACTACCAGAGGCCCAGAGCGCTTTCTGGAGATGAGCTGAATCTGGTGCCGTGCTCCCTCCACCCCGCCCCCCATCCACTTCTTGACTCCTAGCCTGGACCTTCTCTGGGTGCAAATCTGGATGTAAATGAGCCCAAAGCTGTAGCTAGCACTGGGATGCGTTGGCCAGGCAGTCTCAACCCTACAGTGGTATTTACCAACTTCGTGGTTTGTGTTACTCAGCTTCTCTGGCCTCAGTGTCTGACAAAGGACCTGGCAGCCAGCAGTGTGGGCACACAGACCTCGAGAATTAACTTCCTACACAGTAACCTGCCTTAACAAGTTAGCTTTCTTTCCTTTTCTGATCCCAACTTCCACCTAAATCCCCTCAGTAGAGGCCAAAGAGGAAACAGATCTCAGAAAAGACTTGTGGCAAGCAACTTCAGCCAGCATGGGGACAGCATGGTGGGTGTGCTTGTGCCTCCTAATGCCTCTACTCACGTGGTAGCCGTTTCTCTCCTCAGATTCATGCCGTCCTTTCTGCGTCTGGGAGCCTGGAACGTGATGATGTTTGTAACCTATGAGCAGCTGAAGCGGGCCTTGATGAAAGTCCAGGTACTGCGGGAATCTCCATTTTGAACAAGGCAAGCAGGCCACTTGGTACTTTCCTCATAAAAAAGGGCTGCCTGGAACACAAGAAAACTTCTCTGCCCGGGGGACACAGGCCCACACATATTACAGAACCCTACACTTGTTGCTGACTTGAGAAACTGAACCAAAAGAGGAGGAGAGTTTTGGTGTTCGTGTTTCGTCCTAAAACACCTTTGTTTTGCACTGACCTGATGGGAAATAAATTATATTAATTTTTAAAACCCTTTTGGTTGGATGCCTAACATTTAGGCAAGAGACAACAAAGAAAACTAGAGTCAACTCCGTTGAAATATAGGATTAAATGATACATAATATTAAACAGGAAAGGTCACAGGCATCGGGAAGAGCAGCCCACTGTGTTGTTCTTGAATCAAACAAAATGGCTGGAGGGACCCTTCAGCTTCTGCATAAAGCTGTGACTGCAGCCTTCCCAGTCACCAGATGACTCCGCCCCTCCATAATGAGTCTGCCAACCGGACTCTCCATCAGCATTCTGGGGAAAATGAGAAAGGAAAAAGACCACATTGTCTGTGTACAAATGAGTCGTGCTGGGCCCACAGAGGACCCTGGAGGACAGAGGGCGTTCAGTGGATAACAGTCCTTCCCTGGATGCCTCGTCAGGGTGTTAGGAAGAAGAAAGAGAAGCAGGCACGGAATCGTTTCTAACAAGGCCCATTGTCTACAAATGTAAACATGAGGACAATGTTTCAGGAGAGATTCTGTCCAGAGAAGAAGTCTGAGGAAAATGCAGTCTGTGGTGGTGAGACCATGCAACACCTGGCCTGCATGGTAAGGATTGTGGGTGACTGAAACTGGGGACCTGCTGCCTGTAACACCAAAGGGCTGGGAGAGCGGGACACTGCCTGGGCATCAGTCCAAAGCAGCAGGACTCGGATTCTTTAGGAAATTGTTAGGACTCAGTAAAAGAATTTCCACCTTAAGGGCAAGAACGGGAGCAGCTGCCCTTCTGCCTCAGGTCCTGCTTGTCAGGCCTGTGACCAGCTCCACCTGCCTACACGTCCATCCTCCTGTGCTCTCTCTCGCTGCCTGTGGCTGCAGAGCCTTTGCTTTACCTGTTAAACCTTCAGCCTCCCACTGCAAAAGAGAGGGCAAAGTACAGGGCCAACCTCCAAGCTAAAACTGCACATCTGGCAACGAAATGGCTCAGTGGGGTCAATTCATGGGACCCACATGGTGGAAAGACAGAATGGACTCTTGCAAATTGTCCTCTGACCTCCATATGAGCGCCCTATACAGGTGACTGTACATATGTACAAACACAATAAAGATGGAAACAAATGTAAAAAAATAAAAATAAAAAGTTTTACTGAATATGATGGTTTGAATGAGATGTCCCCATATGTCTCAGGCATTTGAATACTTGGTCCCCAGTTGTTGGTGACTGTTTGGGGAAGCTTAGAAGATGTGGCCTTTTTGGAAGAAGTGTGTCACTGGGGACTGGTTCGGAGAGTCCAAAGATGCACAGAATTCCCAGTTTTTCTGGTTTTTCATTTTGAGATGTGAGTTCTTATTGGCTGCTCCAGTCGCCATGCCTGTCTGCAGCCGGGCCTCCTCACCACGATGGAATTTTAACCCTCTGCAACTGTAAGCCCAAATAAACCTTCCTTCTATAAGTTGTCTTGGTCATGGTGTTTCACCACAGTGACAGAAAAGTGACCAAGACAGTGCACATCTTTCAAACTGTCTTACACTGTCATATATGTGGCATACAGTGTCTTTTCCTGCTTCTTAGGAGGTTGGTTGGCTCTGATGAAAGCCAGAAGGGGCTCCAGGCTGGAGATGTAATTCATCTGGCAGAGTGCTTGCCTAGCATACTCAGAGCCCTGAGTAGGATCCTCAACACCTCATAAACCAGACATGGTAATGCTCACCTGTGATCCCAGCACACAGGAGGTAGAGGAAGGTGGACCAGGAGTTTAAGGTCCAACCTAGGCTAAATAGTAAGTGCAAGTAGGCCTGAGACACACCAGAGGCTGTCTCGAAAAGAAAGAAGAAAAGGGGGGGGGGAGGAAGAGGAGGAGGAGGGACAGGGAGGGGGAGGAGCAGGAGGAGGAGGAGGAGGGAACTGGTCTCCAAGCCTATCCCACCTCACTTTGCTAGCTACCTAGCCACAGAAAGCCCTTACTTCTCAGTGTCCTCCCTGAGGTGACATGTTAATCCTGCCAGGCAAGAATAAGACTGTTGCCATAATTTTTGAGCCAAATTTGAAGCAAGCTTTAGTTAAATCCTGGCCAGAATGATGTACTCTGGCCAAGTCCATTCCTGGATTCTCAGAAAATGGCGATGAGTGACATTTTGCAGAGGCTTAAAAGGGCAAACCTCTAAGGCTATCATTTGCCCCACCAGGTCCAACCAGAGGCAAGCATGCATATTTCCTGCCTACATACCTCCCTCCTCCATGTGATCCAGCACATCTGGTAGGTGCAGTTGGATCAACAAATTTGTTTAGGGGGAGCAAAAACATAAATAATAGCCTCTGGCATTTCAGGAAGTATCTGTCTTTAAGCAGGAGGCTCACAAGTTACAGACAGTTTTGTTTCATGAATCTCTTAGGCACAGTAATTAAAACTTAAAACTTAACTTTGGCTGTCACAACACCTGCCCCACTAGCATGTGAAGGTTGATCAAAAAACACCTTGGGGGTTGCCAGAGAGATGGCTCCGCAGTTAAGAACACTCACTGCTCTTGCAGAGGACCAGAGTTTGATTCCCAGAACCCACAAGGTGGGCAGCTCACAAACGCCTATAACTCCAGGTCAAAGGGATCAGACCCTCTGTCTTCCTTGAGCACTGCTTGCATATGGTGCACATACACACATGCAGGCATACACTCATATATGTAAAATTCAAATAAATAAATCAAAAAAAAAAAAATACAGGAGGAGTTTAGCAATGTCGTTTCTTCCTTCCTTGTCCAGGCTCAGCATCCTCCTAAATTCCTTCTGTAGCTTGAGATCATCTTCATATACAAAGTAGACAGTTGAAGCAAAAGCAAAAGAAATTATCTTGGTTTAATATCCCTCAGAGCCTTCAACCCAACCCCCCTCCAAAAAAAAAGATCCTCTTTCTTTTGACTTGACTGACATATGCAAATCGCTCAAACTCCTGGCCTCTCTTTTGGAAGTTCCTGGGGCTGGAAACTGTCTTCTAAATTAATTTCTATGATATTAGAAGAGGAGACTATGCAGATGGAAAGGAGGAGGAGGTGGGATGAATGGGGAGCAGGAGGATGAAGATCTGGGAGTTCGGGGTATTCTTCGTTTAGTTTTTGTCACAGTCTGATGTAGTCCAGACTGGCCTGAATTTACTATGTAGCATAGGATGTCCTTGAAAGACTGATCTTCCTGCTTCTGCCCCTCCAAGTACTGAGATTCCGGGAATGTATCACCAAGCCTGGCTCTAAAAGATTTTGATGGAGAGGAGGATTCCGGCAATTTTTGGGTCCAGCCTTTCAGAGAAGGGAAGATTGATAAATAGTCCGTGTGGAGGCTTCCTCAGGTCAGACCTGCGACCTGCAGCAGCAGAGGTCTGAATAAAAGTTACATATTGGAGCTGGCAAGATGGCTTAGCAGGTAAATGCACTTACGGCCAAGCTTCGTGAGCTGAATTTTCATCCCTAATATTGAGAGCCATGTGGTAGGAGGGAACTAACTCTTGTAAACTGTCCTTCAACTTTGCCAGGCATACAATGCCTGTGCGCCCCACAGCACATAATAAATGTAATTTTTAACAATTAAAAAGTTACATCTTCTACACACCAAAGATACAAAGAAATTGCTTGCTGCTTGCTTCCTGGCCCTTTCACAGTGCACCTAGCCCATCTGAACAGGGCCCCGCTGTGTATCTTTATGCAGGAATCAAATCGACCTGTTTGTTCTAGTGCCCAAAGGTTCAAAACTTGAGAAACTAACAGACATGTTGTAAGGTTGGCATCATTATTTACCATAAATTTCATTATTGACTGTTAATGCATCTGTTATTATTTGTCATCCTGAGCGTTCTGATTTGGAATGCTCACAGTGATAAATCACAGGATGGAAGAAAACCTCCTCCTTTCTTACTATGTAAGCCCTGGCTGTCCCGTAACTCACTATGTAGACCAGGCTGCACCTCCTAATGCTTCCCAAAAAACAAACTGGGGACCAATCATTCAAACACACTAGCCTCCGGGGCCGTTCTTATCCAAACCACCACAACCAGAATGGAGATTTAGACTTAGCTCTTTATGTGGAAAAGTCTAACTAAAGTATCAAAACAACAAAGGAGTAAATGTATACTCCAGAGAGGTAAGATACTAAAACCTACTGTGGAGAGAGGCAAACTGAACCCTCTGACATTTGGTGGTGGTGGTGGTATACAAATTAACATTCATGTGGTTTTGGCTAGGTCTGCTGGCCAGCCAGCTCTCGTCCCCTGTACGGAGCTTATGAGCACACCAGCCATGCCTAGCTGTGTGTACAGGAACTGGGAACTCTAACTTGGATTCTCATTATGGTAAAGCAAGCAGGTGGATCTCTGTGAGTTCAAGGCTCCAGTCTGGTCTATAAAGGGAGTTCCAGGACAGCCAGAGCTGTCACACAAAGAAATCCTGTCTTAGAAAATATAATAATAATAGTAATAATAATAATATTTTAATATTAAATAATTTATAATAAACTATTATTTTTCAGTAGTGGTATATTCAGTGTGGTACACTGAATAAAGTTTTAGCCATCCCCATAATTCACACATTCATCTATGAGAAGATGCATCTCTTAATTCTTTTTTTTTTTTTTTAAGATTTATTTATTTTATATATGTGAGTACACTGCCGCTGTCTTCAGACACACCAGAAGAGGGCATCAAATTCCATTACAGATGGTTGTGAGCCACCATGTGGTTGCTGGGAATTGAACTCAGGACCTCTGGAAGAACAGCCAGTGCTCTTAACCGCTGAGCCATCTCTCGAGCTCCACATCTTTTAATTCTTATTTGACCAAGTTTTTTAAAAGAGTGGTTTATTGAGTGCATTGCAAGTGAGCAGTGGGCAGAGCAGTACGTAGATTACTGTCAACCTTGTGGGATCACTACCAGCTGTGTGGGATCACCATCCACCCACCAGCTATGGGGTTTTGCCACTTGCTAGTGAAGGTTTATTTTATCGATTCTGGTTTAAAGTAGGCCAGCTGGCTAATAAAGCTACACTGGGTGTTCAGGATCCTTTCCTGGGTAAGCTTTTAAGCACAAAACCCATGTTTTAGGTCGACATACTTCAGTTAACAAAAAAAGTTAGCCCGGAGTGGAACTGCAGAAGCCAAAAGGCAAGGTCAGTACACCTAGAGGCTTCCCAGAACTGTGAACATTGATGGTTCTGTGTGCTGAGTTTCACAACTTGAATGGTACTTCCATCATGGAGTCAGTTGTGCTAAGGTCTGGGGTCCTACTAAGGTCTGAGGCCTCTTACACTTTCTTGTTCTGGAAAATAGTGGTTTATGATGGCCTGAAAAGGTTATATGACAGTGCCTGCGCCGCCCACCTGATGCATAGTGAGTGCTTTCTACAAACGGTCACCCAACCCCCTCCTCCCACTGCACTTTCCAAACCCACTTGAGCTTCTATTATAGTATACTCGAGCCTTCAGTCCCCGGCTTCCTGTTCTTGGGCGCCTAATTTCTAGGCAAGCAAAAAGAGTTCCACGCCCTGATCTAATCTCTTAAAAAAGACTCTGAGGCGGACAAGGATAAAAACAAAAGAAGAAACGGACAGAGAGTACCAAAGCAGCAACACAGTCCAAACGCAAATTGAGACCTGCTTCCTACTCCACGTTAGCCCCCCGACACAGGGCCCAAGTATTGCTTTCATGTCCGCCACCCCTACGTGGCTATTATCTAGCTGAGGTCCGGTCCACCTGCCGAGTTTGTCCTCGCTGGGCTGGAATGCAGCAGGAGAGGCTCTGCCCTGCCCTTTCCCTTGCGGGGCGCCAGCCTGGCTGCGCTCGATGCAGAGCGGAGGTGAGGCCAGGTGTCCTCGCCCCACCCCAGCCGTTAGGTGCCACTGTCTCCAGGGACCTGACCGGGAGCGGCAAAAGGCGGGAACGCCAGCCTTCCCCCGTCACCACGCCCGGGTTGGTTCCGGTCCCTGGAGCCCGCGCTCCACCCGGTCCTCAGGTGGCTTGCGGGGCGGGGGAGTGGAGGTAGGGAGGGGTAGGGAGTCGCGAGCCAGAGCAGCCTGTCAGTCTGGCTGTCCTCACAAAGAGATTGTCGGCCCGGGGAATAGAGTGGGAAGACATAAGACTGGGAGCTTCTGGGGAGACCGAGGGGTTTCAGGCAACTACAGATGGAAACGCCTCCATACCCCGGGGCGTGGGCTGCTCTGGCTCCGCCTCGTCACACCACGCCCCGACCACGCCTGCTAGACTTAAGTTCCTCAAGCGCGGGTTCGCAGCCACTGTCAGCCCCGCCCGCGGTGTTGAAGGATCGAGCGCTTCCTGGGCAGCCACCACTCGCCCGCCGTCGGACACAGCCATCTGTATTTCTGTTCTCCTGCGGTCCGGTGAGCGTGCCCCATACCTTTGCTGGCCGCACCTGCTCTCTCCCACTCCATCTGTCTCTGCTCTTTCTTTTTCCCTTCCCTGGAGTCCTAGTTTGCCCTCTCTAGATCCTTTCTGTCTCTTTCCTCCTAGTAACTTCCTTTTATTCTTTGCCTCTGGCGTCCAGTTGGTTGTAGGTTAAAACCTTTATCTCTTTACCCCTTCCCCTCAGCCACGATGCTCCCAGCCTGACCCGCGCAGGGACCTTCCACTTCAGCGAAGACCAGAATGACTGTCACCAGGAGGCTCTAGGCCACGTGCCCTAAAGCCTGTTCTTGTTTCTAGGGTTGTTTGTGCCTGGAGGAGGCTTGGAATTTATTTGGCCTTTGTTATACTCTCTTATCTGGCTGCCTGGAGTGGGAGTAGGGACACAGGGAGACTTGGCCTGTCTTATCCTAATCCAACACAAATAGACAACAATGCTCCACTCGACAGTTTAGTGACTGTATCCAGTAGCACAGCCCGGCTGCCTATCTGCATAACTGTCTGAGAAACAAGTTTGGAAGTGAGCCAACTGTGGGAGTAAAGACTCCCGAGTCTACCTCCTGCTAGACCCTGGTTCCCCTGAGCGAGAAATGAGCCTTGGGTCCCTCCCAGCAAGGCTGTCTGAAAGGACTTGTGTGGCAGGTGGTCCTGCAAGGAGAATCTTCCTTTCTAAACTTGGCTTCCTTCCTCTCACCCACAGGACACAATAGTATGATCTTTAAGTGTTTCGTCTCCCAGCCATTTTCTATGGAAAATCAAGGGGATCGGGCCATGATAGCCACTGGCAGCTTTGAAGAACGGGACACCTTTAGAGAAGCTTGATCCTGGAGGCCTCAGCGTGAGACCTCAAAGCACCCTCCGGGTAAGGAGTCCACGCTAAAGAAGCCTCTGGACTGTCTTCTCTCAGGCCCATGGCCCAGAGCTGCTCAGCAAGACAATAAAAATTACCCTCCCCCCCACCCTGATAAGTGGCTCTTCACAGTTCAGCAACTTATTTCATCATCCTTTCTGGCCCATAAAGATGGCCGACCTCAGTGTATAAAAGGAGAACCTAACTCAAGTGGGATGGGAACTGGTTCCAGGTCGCCTTGGCAGTCAACAGCAGAGCTGGGACAGAAGCTTGTGTGTGTCTGTGTGTGTCTGTGTGTGTGTGCGTGCCCGTGCCCGCTCTCTCGAGCATTCGTGTGCATGTGTAAAGGCATAAAGGCACATGGGTGCCATGGCATGCAGATGAAGGTCAGAAGACAGAAGACAATTCATGCCTCCTACCTTATGGGTCCAGGGATCAAGCTCAGGTCCTCAGACTCAGTGGCAAGCACCTTTACCCACTGAGCCATCTTGCTTGTCTGAACTTCCATTCTAACTTCTTTTTTCTTTTTCTTTTTCTTCTTCTTCTTTTTTTTTTTTTTTGTCCTAGCTTTGGACGTCCCTGTAAATGAGATTAGAAATTGGGTGTTAGTTTTTTATTGCCTACAGTGGTTGTTTGTCTGGTCCTATGAAACAGGATCTGTTTTCTGTTTTTGTTTGTTAATTTTGGGTCAGGAGCTCAGGACATATCTTTGGCTGTCCTGAAGCTCTATATGCAGGATTATCTTTCTAGGCCTAGGTTTTAGTCACAGTAGGATCTTACCTCTGTACCCAACCCCCAAGGACCCGACCTTTGGCAAACCCGCAGCAGCATTCACACTGGCAGCTGAGCCACATGTTTTGGATCTGGCAGCAACTGAGACTCATCTTTCTGGACTTCCCAACACCCTTCCACTTAGGTCAGACAGGCATGCATTCGACTCATGCATCATAGCACTAATGCCTAAAGAGGAGGTCTGTTCAAAGCGTCTCAGAACTGTTTAATTGTTGAGAAAGGGCTTCCATTGTGAAGAGCCTTATCTGAGCCTGAGAAAAAAAACACAGGAGAAATGAAACGCAGCAGGGCAGACAGACAATGAGCAGCTTTGGAGCCTGTGGACATGGTTCTGAGCTCTCCCGTCGAACGGGGAGCCAGGGAGGGCAGCTGCCTCACAGGCTGCTCTTGGGATTTCTTAGTGGAGTCAGTATGGAGCACAATCTGGGAGAAGACTCCCGCCGGGGAATCTAGGAGCACCTTCACCTAGACATTGACTCCTAGTCTCACTGAGCCCCAGGGGCCCAGATTCAAAGAAACTTGACTGAGTCAGGCTTTTCCTAGAAGCGCCTTTGAGCCCGTTGTCATGGTGAGTCTCTCTGATGTCCCTGTTTGTCCCAGCCTGGGTGAGCTGTTTTGTTTCCATGGCTGTCTATGTTCACAGGTGACTACCGCCACATCCTCCCTCCACCCGCTAGGGCTTTCCTCCTTAGCCCCAGCAACACAGGCAGCCAATCAAGCTGGGCTCAGAGCAATTGCTCCAATGAAAGTGGAGAAGTGAAACTAGGGAAGAAGAAGCAGTTCACCCTCCCCACCCCCCACTCCTGCTGGGTGCTGGGCTCACTTCCTCCTAGGGCAGTGAGGAGGGTGGTGTTCTAGCTCAAAGAACAATATGGACCTTTTGGTTTCCTATATCTTTTCTGCATAGCTGTGAGCTGCACCTCCCATCACACCACAGATAACTGAGAATTTCCCTACACTGGAGGAAAACAAACAGGCATCCTGGCTGGCCAGGTGCCCTCCCCCGTGCCTGGCAATAAGCCTGCTGTGGTGGCAGCCAGCGTGCCTCTGTAAACCTGCATCTGGTGTAGCATAGGACCTGAGCTGGGTGGGGCTACTAAGATGAAATTAATCAACGTGTGTCTTCTCTCCCTTTGTAACTACAATACCAGTCAGAACCTCTCCTGTTTGGGAACCCAGGACAAAAGCCTGTGGGGTTTGCCTGCTAGGCCCTGCTCTGGTAGTCTTGTCCTAGTCAGCCCTTGGGATAGTCCCAGGGATAGATCAGGAATGTGGTCTTCCTCTATGCACTCTGTGCCAGGAGATCAGGAGCTGGTTGGCAGCTTTGAAGGTGACCATGAGCCATACTCCCTACGCTAACTAAATAGGAGGGAGCTCTTCACAGAATCCCAGTTCCTTGGCAGGAATTGCTTCCCAGATCCTACTTGACTACTTTTGTAGCTCTTCCCTGGTTTCCTTCCTGGAACCCTTTGGTGCCTTTAGGGAAGGCCGGGCAGGAGTAGGTAGGTGGTGAGCAGTGAGGGAGGCCCGGGGCTGCTGATACTGATGGCTTCTCCCCTCTTGGCTTAGATTCCGGCAGAGTTCCTCTGTCTCGTCTTGCCGATTGAAGGTCCCCACTTCTCCAATTTTTCTCCATCTTCTGGGAGGTAGCAGGAAATCAGAATCATGGTTGGTTTCAAGGCCACAGATGTGCCCCCTACAGCCACTGTGAAGTTCCTGGGGGCTGGGACAGCTGCCTGCATTGCAGATCTCATCACTTTCCCTCTGGATACTGCCAAAGTCCGACTGCAGGTGAGGGTGAAGTGAGGCTCCTGATGCGGTCTAATCTGCTTCCTACCTGGGTCAGACTGCTCAGGGTGAGGAGCCTGGAGCTGGAGGGAGACCAGCAGAGTCATCTCCCTGTGCTCACCACCACCCCGTCTTGGCCTTTCAGATCCAAGGAGAGAGTCAGGGGCTGGTGCGCACCGCAGCCAGCGCCCAGTACCGCGGTGTGCTGGGCACCATCCTAACCATGGTGCGCACTGAGGGTCCACGCAGCCTCTACAATGGGCTGGTCGCCGGTCTGCAGCGCCAGATGAGCTTTGCCTCCGTCCGCATTGGCCTCTACGATTCTGTGAAGCAGTTCTACACCAAGGGCTCAGAGCGTGAGTATACAACTAAGACACAGCAGATGACTGACCTTAATTTGTACAGCTCAGTGGCTCCTTTAGGCTTCCCAAGATCCCTGGGAGGATCAGAGGTAGACCCCGATTCCTCTTACCTGAGCAGCAGGGCTGTCTCTAAGCAGAGTGTGAGCCCATGATAGTCTTCAGAACCATCATAGTGGTAGGTGGCCTCCTGGGTCACAGATAGACAGAGGCTTGAAATAGGGGAGGGACTGGGCCGAAAGCACAATGGAGAGGCAGCAACCACACCCTCTAGCCCCCACAACCACATTCTTTCATCTCCTTAATATGCCCTCCTAGGAGGGGAAGGGGTTGGGAGAGGAGGGGGTTGAGATGGGAGTCTCACCTTGTAGCTCTGACTGGTCTGGGGTTCACACAGCTCTACTTGTCTCAGCCTTCCAAGTGCTGGCATTAAGTGTGTGTCACGATGCCTTTCCCAGGATCACATTCCAGGGAGAAGGAGAACTGGGCTAAGAACCTGTCTCTGGAGTTAGTTCCTCTAGGAAAAGCCACTCCACTTGGTCTTGGGTTTCACATTTGATAAATGGAACTGATCCTGATTTCCCAAGGCTGCTGAGTAGCTTAAATGAACACATTTATGTGAGAAAGCACTGTCTCCATTTTGTGTTGCATCCTGGTTGTAACCCCGCAAAAACTTCATAGAGCAAGAGTGGTCTAGATCCTCTTCACGTGGCATGGTGGTCTGACAAGAGCTTGGCGCACATGAGTGCAAGCCTGCTGGCCACTAACCACCCCCAACCCCCGTGTTCCCACAGATGCAGGCATCGGGAGCCGACTCCTGGCAGGTAGCACCACAGGTGCCCTGGCTGTGGCTGTGGCCCAGCCTACAGATGTGGTCAAGGTCCGTTTCCAGGCTCAGGCCCGGGCTGGTGGTGGTCGGAGATACCAGAGCACTGTCGAAGCCTACAAGACCATTGCACGAGAGGAAGGGATCCGGGGCCTCTGGAAAGGTATGTGTTGTGTGTTGGCTTTTCTCCTCTCCTTTCCCCCATGCCCTTGGCTCACACAAGTTCTCTTTTCTACAGGGACCTCTCCCAATGTTGCCCGTAATGCCATTGTCAACTGTGCTGAGCTGGTGACCTATGACCTCATCAAAGATACTCTCCTGAAAGCCAACCTCATGACAGGTGTGTTAGGGTCACTCCAAGCTGGCAGAGGGGTCTAGTTGCCTAGATACTACATCTTTTTACCTGCTTGCCTTTGTTTTCAGAGTTTATGTACCATTCAAATCCAGTTGGTTAAAAACCCCACTTTGCACATAAACAGGCTAGATTGATGAGTCTGAAGTCCCCCTAAGAGATTCTAGCTGCAATCTATCTTTAAAACAATGAGACCCCTCTGCTGCAGTGGTGGGATGCGGGTCGGGGAGAGCTGACAGCCTTTCCTGCTGCTTCATGGCAGATGACCTCCCTTGCCACTTCACTTCTGCCTTCGGGGCGGGCTTCTGCACCACCATCATCGCCTCCCCTGTTGATGTGGTCAAGACGAGATACATGAACTCTGCCTTGGGCCAGTACCACAGCGCAGGCCACTGTGCCCTTACCATGCTCCGGAAGGAAGGGCCCCGAGCCTTCTACAAGGGGTGAGCTTTGGATCCCCTCACCCAACTCCAGGGAAGAAGGGAGATGCAGCCAAATGTCAAATATCCCATAGTTGCTGTCACCTCTGTTTTTTAGAGGTTAAAATGGGGATTCAGACTGGGGGAGCTTGGGGGTGGCTCAGTGGTGGAGAGCTTGACTAGCATGCTTGGAGGGGCTGGGTACTCGGGATTCTTGCTCTTGGGCACACGGCCGCGGGGCTCTTCACCAGATCCTCAGCCTCCTTTGAGACAGAGTCCGTGGGTTAGAAGGATGGATGAGCCCAGTGGTAGAAGCAGGTGGTGGAGGGGCCTCCATAACCTGTGTTTGCTCTCTCTAGGTTCATGCCTTCCTTCCTCCGCTTGGGATCCTGGAACGTAGTGATGTTTGTCACCTATGAGCAGCTCAAACGGGCCCTAATGGCTGCCTATGAATCCCGGGAGGCACCCTTTTGAGCCTCTCCAGCTGCTGACCTGGATCCTGCTCCCTGTCCCTGCCCTGTTTCCTTCATCCTCTGCTCAGCCCCAATCTCTTCCCATTTCCCTCACCCCGACTCCCTTCCCACCTCCTCTCCCTCTGCCTCTGTACTGATGAGCCCACAGTGAGGAGGCCTGACCCCAGACCCTGAGCCCTCAGTCCTTTTTACAGCTAAGCACAAATCTCTGTCCTCATCCCCAGCCCAGCTCAGCCAGCCTTCACCCATAAAGCAAGCTCAATGTTGGTGTCTTCTTTCTCATATCTGTTTAGAGAGGTCTTGGTCCAAGGGACCTTTTCAGTACCTTGGCAGGCAGGTGAGGACCTCAGTGACTTTGAAAAGGGATGTGACCCACATTCCACCTGTAGCATCCGAGGGGGGCTGGAGGGTCTTCCAGTCTGCTCCTCCAGATCCGGTGTAGGCTCCGGAGATCAGTAGCACAGCTAGGGGGCAGCGCAGCCTTTGTCCCTCCTACCCTTTCCTGAGAGCCATGTAAGCTGTCACTCAGCACCAGGGACTCCTGAGCTGCCTTTCCCACCCCCACTGGCCAGCTCTGTCCATCTGCAGAGTGGAAGTACCCCTGTGCATCCACATCAACTTGTTGGGAGATGCAGGGAAACTCCAGAACCTTCCTTTCTTTGGGGCTTGCTTTATTCTGTTTCACACATAGCAACCCACCTCCTGAAGCCATAGGCCTACAGAGGGCAAGGTAGGCTGTCCCCAGCTATAATCATACCCTAAGCCACGCTCTGAACAGGGGGGCAGGACAGGTCTGACCTATTGAAAGGGGCTCAGGCTCCCTGGCAAACATCCAGCCTGTAGGGATTTCAGACAGGGTTTCATACTGTAGCACAACTGGCCTGGAACTCACTGTGTAGTCTAGGCTAGCCTTGAACTTATGACAATTCTGAGTTTCACAAATGCTGGGATTACAGCCACCTATGGTACCTGACCTCTGAGGAACCTTTCTGTTGGGAGTTTTACCTTTCCCCAAGGTTGGGGACCAGTCAAGGCTTAGGTTGTCAGAGTGTTTCAGTTTGTCCTCTTTCCAGATAGCTCTCCTCAGCCAGGAGAGGGAGGCAGGATTAGGCAAGGAGCAGGAATGGTGAGGTCCCAGAACAGGGCAGGGCCTGTCAAGTCTCCAAGGCTTGTGTCTGTCTCTGCTGAGAGACAAGACACATAGTGCTGGGTCCTCGGGGGATTGTCTGGCAGCTGTGAAGCTGGGCCCAGACAACAGGATGTCCTTCCTCCCAGCCCAAATCGACTGTAGCTTCTGCCCCTTCACCTCTTTAGCCGGCTGGGTCGGAGCTAGAAAGCTAGACCTTCCCAGTGCTTGGCAAGAGGCCAGGCTGTTAGATTGGCTCCCAGGGAAGAGCACCAGTTCTCAGCTTCTGGTAAATCTCAGTCCTGGGCCAGCAAGCCCCAGTGAAGGCTGGCCAGCAGTGAAGCTGGTGGTTTTTGCTTCACCACACAAGGGCACAACAAATGAAGGTCTGGTCATTGTGTTCAGTCCTTCACGGAACAGTTTACCACCCTAGGCATGTTAACAACATCGGACAAACAGGTCAAGTGAGGGCACACAGCATGTCCAATAGATCTTTCCCCAGACATGTGGTATAGACGTGGGACTACTAGACTCAGTGAGTGGGAACGTTGCCGGACGGTCTGAGAAGGGGGCAGCGGTCGTTGGAAAGCAGCACACCAGAGGTCTCAACAGTACTTACAGAGGGGTGCATGACCCGCCATGCTTTGCCTCCTGAGGCAGCCCAGTTACTGAGATGATAGGGATCTCATAAAGGGCTGTGGTGGAGGCCTGAGGCCAAGCTTCCTGCAGAGCCCTCCAGAACAGAAATCCTACTTTCACGACCTCCCTACGGTGCTAGAGGCTCACCCTCAGAGCAGGCAGTTAGTCACCTTCACATCAGTCCTGCCACAGAGGGCAGTATTCCACCATCTGGCTCCACAGGCCTGTAATGAAGGGGTTGAAGTCGGCTGTAAAAATGGAACTGGCAGTGGTCTCTCTCCCCTTTAATCCCAGCACTGGGGGAGGTGGGGGCAGACTGTGAGTTTAAGGTCAGCCAGGGTTACACAAAGAAACCCTGTCTCAAAAACAAAGATGAATCCAGAGGGGCTGGAGAGATGGCTTGGCAGTCAAGAGCACTAGCAACTCTGGTAAAGGTCCTGAGTTCCAAACCCAGCACCCACACTGTAGCTCACAAGCATCCTTATAACACAGTTCCAGGGAGATCTGACACCCTCTTCTGGCCTCTGAGGGCACTGTATGCATGTATATGGCATAGTAACATATGCAAGCCAAACAACTTTATTCCAAAAGAAGGACCTAGAGAAATGAAGTGACTTGCCCAGGTATCTGCCGAGGGCCCACGTTTGACTGTTACACTGAGATGCTTCCTGGACCCCCAGCCCCAGAGTCTTTAGCTCCAGGTTTTGTTTTTGTTTTGACTTTTTTTTTTTTTTTTCTGAGACAGAGGTTCTCTGTGTAGCCCTGGCTAATCCTGGAACTTGCTGTGTAGACCAGGCTTGTCTCAGAGATCTGCCTCCCAAGTGCTGGGATTAAAGGTGTGCACCACCATGTTTAGCTCTGTCTCAGGGTTTTTCTGTTGCTAACTTCATGATGGTTCAGGATGGCTGCAGGCAGTAGGATGAGTTGATCCCAAGGGTTTGGGACAGCAGGGACAAGACTGAATGTGTTCAAAAGTAAAATACTTGCCAAGAGCTGCATTCCCACTTTTAAAAACATCTTTAGCCGGGCAGTGGTAGCACACGCCTTTAATCCCAGCACTTGGGAAGCAGAGGCAGGTGGATTTCTGAGTTCGAGGCCAGCCTGGCCTACAGAGTGAGCTCCAGGACAGCCAGGGCTACACAGAGAAACGGTGTCTCGAAAAAACAAACAAACAAACAAAAAACCATCTTTTAGCTGGGCATGGTGACAAATGTTCTTAATCTCAGCATGTGGGATGCTGAGCCAGGAGGATCAGGGGTTCAAGGTCAGTCTCAGCTACTGAAAACCCTGCCTCAAAATTTAAAAGGGCAGAAGCTGAATGTGTAGGTGCGTGCTTTAAATGAGGCAGGTGGATCTCTTGAGGCCAGCCTGGTCTACAAAGCAAGTTCCAGAACAGCCAGGGCTGCAAGGAAACCCTGGGGGGGGGGGGGGGACTTAAAAGACAAAAGGAAAAATCCTAAGCTAATACAGCACTTTGAATGGCAGGATTCTAAGCAATGTGGACAATCTGGGTTGGTTGGTTTGTTTTTTTCATATCTCAGAAGCCACGAAACCTGCTTGCTGCCCATAACCCTAGACCTAATCACAGCCCAAAGTCAAACCCCAGACAGGGCAAGCTCCTTACCATGGAAGAGGAACACAGTGTTATTGACTTTAAAGGTGTAAGTGTAGCCCTGGAAGCCAGACCACCTCTAGGCCCCCGGGCAATGATGCTGTAACCCTCTGTATAATTTAACCATGAGTCTACCAAGAGTTTTCACACCAATGACCCCTACCCCAATTCTTCTACCTGTAGGCAGGTGGTAAGATCCACTAACAAAGTCAGTAATCAGTGCAAGAGTCAGGAGCTCAAGTGTTATGCCTCCCAGACTACTGGCACAGAGGCAGCTTAAAACCCCTTTCATAGACAAGGAAGCAAAGCCAGAGGTAGAGACCAGAACTCTTCTGGCACTGTGTTCTGGGTATGACTCTTAACTGAGGCTTGTGAGCCTATATGGAGTAGCCTAGGGTTCTGATGGCGGCTTAGCCACGGACACAGGAGTGCTGGGACAAGTGCTATCTCTTCCTGTGCTTTGCTTTTCCTGTCTATATTTCTCAAGACAGCACAGTCCATGGATGGTTTCCTCTAAGGATACATGTTGTGAGATGTCGAGAACAGAAGGACCCTAGAGGTCACATAGCCCTGTCTCGTGTTGCCAAGATGGATGCAAGAGACTCTGAAGCCTTGGGAAACAGTCCGTGCCTAGGAAGTCAAAGTGGGGCCCCAGGTGCCTAGCTTTTGGGGTCCTGCAGGAAGCATCCCTTCAACTCACTTCCCATCATAGCTAGAGGATAGGAAAGGAATCTTTATTATGTCAGCCTAAGATCTCATGCCTCCTCATCTTCACAGGCTGTGGGAGTTGAGTGGGTAGGAACAGGCAAGGCCACCCAGAATTAGGTCAGTAATGCCTGGCGCAGCATCTGCTTCTTCTGGGGTGTGAGGCGGGTAGGGAACTGGATGTCAAAGAAGATGAAGAGGTCTCCCTTCTTGATGGGGTTCTCAGGCAGTGGCATCCCCTCACCTGGCACCATCTTGAAGTACTTGGGGCTGAGACAGGGAAAGAAGAAAGGAAGGAGCATAGATGGCTCAGCAGCGTCCAATGGATGCATGCCACCCTAGCACACAGAACTGCAGGAGTGGGCTATTATTACAGCTTCCCAGTAGACGGCCAGGTCTCACATGCCAGAATGAGTGGGAGAGAGCTGAAGGAGAGATTGTCTTGTTCCAAATACAACACTCCTGGAAACCCTTGCTCAGAGTAATACCCTGCTGGCTGACCCCCAGAATTGCACAACGCCCCTAGGAAGCAAAGCTGACTTGGGGTGGGAGTCAAACCTTCCCTTCTCTGAGACTTCTCTTGGAACAAGACTTGGGAGCTACTGTTCCATGCTCTGATGAAAGTTTTGAGGATGGAGACAAGAGATTGACCAACACTGGGGTTCTCCGGCCTATGTAGGGGCTTCCCATGAGTTAGAGAAAGGTGATCCCTCCGTAGGGTGAACACAGCCCATGGCTCAGGCAGAGACAGGAGGATCTGAATCCCAGCCTGGGTTCCCAGGGAAATCCTTCTTTGGCGGCAGCCTGCACAGCCCTACCAAGTCTCAGTCCATCCTTTCTTGTGACTACTTGGGGACGAGGCAGACAGACTCACTGGACAATGTCGTTGATGGGGATGTTGAGCAACCGGTCATCCAGGGTCTTCACCTCTACAGTGCAGCAGGTAAGGGCCTGGGGGGGGAGGGGTGGAATGAGAGAGGGGTTTACAGAGCATCACCGCAGCCATTGTGTTTAGAAGGCGTTTGGTGGTCTATCTGGGTTCCAACCCTGAGCTGGGCGGTTCACTGATGACAGAGTATGAGGCTTTTTAGAGGCAGGGATGGCAGGCTCTAAATGCTGCCACACAGTAGGGGCAACAGCTCTAGGGTGAGGTGGGCAGGTGTGAAAATGCCCCGGCCAGGCAGGTGTGCTCACCCTGAGACCTGAAGTGCAAAGAATGAGTCAACAAGGGCACCTTGAGGAGAATCACCTGGACATGCTGAGACTATGGGGACAGCAGCAGGACCAGGACAGTGTGGAAAGATGAGATAGGCAGGGAGGAGCTGTTGCATAGATCCACCTAATGCCAGGGAGAGAGACACGGGACCCTGCCTGCAACTGGTCGAAGTTGGTTAGGGGAGAAGAGATGAAGTCTGAGCTGCTGCAAGTGGGCTTCATTCTGTGTCCCCAGACCCTTCTGCACTGTACCCACTCACCTTGCCCAAAGGAATGGGGTACACGAAGAAGAGGTTGTCATGCTCCCTGCGGAAGCGAGGGTGCAGCTTCTCCTTTACAATGAAGATAATATCAGCCGGGATAATGTTGGGGCCCTAGGCAGGGAAAGTCAAGTGGTGACAGGTTTATTGCTTATATGAGTTGGCCACGTTTCTGTCTCTACTTGTCTCCAGGTCTTCATCTGTGCAATGGAGAATTAGACCCAGTCTTCTAGAGGGGGCATTCAGTGTGGCCTAGGGCCACCCCTTAGAGAAGTCTCCCTGGATCACTTCCCACTCCCAAAGACTTCTCTACTGAGCATGCTCAAAGTAAATGTACTCAGTAGTATGGGCCAGGGACTTCCCCAAGTGATAACTGAGCCCTGAGCTGGGGTCAGACAACTGCTCTGCCTAACAGAAACTCAGCAGTGATTTCTTTGCTTCAGTGAGCTGCTCTGAACTCTGACCTCTCTTCTGGTCACTGAAGACAGAGAGCAAGAGCAGCTGCTGCTCCCAGGACAAGAAATAGTGAGATGGTCAGAAATAGCCATATAGTCAGAAGTAGTAAGCTCAAGGCCCAGATAAAGGGAGACCCAGAGGCCAGGCTCTGAGGAGGCCCTGGGCCATGTCGGGAGATTGGAAAAAGGTGGCCAGAGTGGAGGATGCTGGCACTGGGTATCTATTTGCTTGCCTGCCTTCTGGCTTGCTTATGACAGGGTCCCACTCTGTAGCCAGACTAGCCTGGAATTCACTATGTCACCCAGACTGAACTCCTAAGGCTCAAGTGATCCCCCTGCCTCAGCCTCCTGAGTTGCTGTGGCTCGCAATGACCCAGGCTGAAGCATGGTTGTTGGAAGCAGATGTTTTCCAGGTAAGAAAGGACCAGGCATAGGCAAGGGAATCCATCTCTCTGGTCTCTCAGCTCTCCATTACTCTGTCTCTTGTCAGCATGTAAGGACTCAGCATCCTAGTACAATAACAATGTTTTCCACAGGTATTTTAATTTAATATTGTTATGAATTAAATGCTTCTGAACATCTTTCTCCTTGGGCTTTCTTCAGATTTGCACCAAAGAAAACTTGAAAGACACTAGAGGGGAAGCTGAGTTCTCCTGCCGTGTGTGTGTGTGTGTGTGTGTGTGTGTGTGTGTGTGTGTGTGTGTGTGTGTGTGTTCCTGTGTGTGAGCAAGGACATACGTTCAGGTATGTGCTGGGGGGCTACACATTGACAATTGCCCTCCATCTTATTTTTGAGACAGGATCTCTCCTGACCCTAGAGCACATCAATTCAGCTAGACTGGCTGGTCAGTAAACCCAAAGATCCTATCTCTGTCTCTCCAGCACTGGGATCCGAGGGGTGATCTGCCAAGACCCTGCCAATGGTGCTAGGGATCAAGTCCAAGTCTCCATCCCTGGGTGGTATTGGGTCATCTCCCCAGGCCCTTCTTTCAGCTTTTTGTGTTCATATCTTGAGCAAGTTACTTCCATCTTGGGACCTCAGTTTTCCCACTGTGTAAAATGGTAGTGATTCCCAAGCTGAGTTCACAGCACTGGGAGGCTCTGTCCCTGGGAAGGGACTCTAGGGACCATCTTACTCTAGACCAGAGCTTAAGGACAGGAAAAAATGCAGGCTCCTTCCCTCTTAGTCCTCCCACTGCCTGAACCTGGTGACCGCCCGAGCCAGCTTCTCTCCCTCTCACCTGGTCCCCTTCCTTCTCAAAGGTGATGCGTGTGCCCTGCCTCCACCCAGGCCTCACATCGATGGTCAGGATCTTGTCCTTGATGGTAGAGGAATACCTGTCTTCATTTAGCACCTACGGTGACAGGGGGAGAGATGGGGAGTTGTCTCAGGGGAGAGGCTCTGTGGAATGTACTCAGTACCCAAAGTGAGGGACTAGAGTCATTCCTACTCCCGTTCCGCTGGTCCTAGATCTAAGAGCTTGTGTCTCCCCCTGTCAAGGCATGTCCTCAAGTTAATGAAGCCATGGCGTGAGACACCAGTCACCACAAGCCCTGGCCACCAACAAGAACACAGTCGAAGGTGCCTCTTTCCAAATCCCAGAAGTCTGACCCTAATCCCAAAGTCCTCCCTACCCTACCCCAGGCTCCACTACCCCTCAGTGTCTATTACAAGATCACTACAGACCCCAGACTTCAGTTTCTAGGAAGTTATTGGTTGATGTGGAGAAAAGAGGGGGCTGATCACAAGCATGCAGCGGACCTCTCAGAAGGACTGAGCGTCATGCGAAGCATCCCCCCACATTGTGCCCGCAACCCCATGAGCCCATAGTACCACATCTGGACAGCATGGTCACAGTGGTTATATCTCCCACAGGCCAGGCTTAGGCCAAGGACTGAATGTCGCAGCAACTACTCACAAGGGTCTTCCCTAAGCTGTCACCTTAGAGACTGAGCCAGCCCACATCAGTGCCCACCCTGTGGTATGGTCTGTAATGCCCTGAAGTGAAATTCATAGTAGACTCTTCCCCCCCCCCCCTTTCCACAAGGGCGAGGCTGGACTGGGAAGGGAAGAAACCTGTCCCCATTAAGTAGCTGCAGAGATGACTTCTGCAGGGTGAATCCTTCTATTAATCATTTTAAATTTCAGATTCTAAATTCTAAAGTCTAAAATTGCTGAGTCTTTTGACCTAAGATCCCATGTCCATCAGAAAAGGTTGCCAAGTTTTCCTGTTGGGAGGAGGGGAACCTGACAGGGAGGTTTATAGAGGTAGATGGTGCCCGTTAAGAGGAGCAAGCTAAGTACTCACCCTTCGGGAGATTTTAATTTTTTTGGTGCAGCCAAAGAATAAGTCTTCAAGGGACAAATAGAGGTCTCGTTCAATTGGAGGGTCTTGTTTTTGAACTCCTCGGCCCCGAAGCCCCCCAAAATTCAAATCTACATCACTTCCTTCTGCATCAAAAAATTCTAAAAGAGATAAGAGGATGAGTAACAGAAATGATGTCCAAAGACACAGATCAGACAGACAGACAGACACACACACACACACACACAGACACAGAGACACACACAGAGGCACAGACACACACACAGACACTCACAGACACAGACACATACACAGAGACACACGGACACAGACATACACAGACAGACACACAGACACACATAAACAGACACACAGACACCCCCCCCCTGTATTCCCTTGAATCTCTTCAGTGCATCAAGAATAAGGTTCAGCACTGTGTTTCCACTTCTCAGACCATGGACCAAAGGGCTATCTGTCTTGTTTCGTTTTGTTTTGGGCCTTGAATTCAGGGCAACCCCCCAGCCCCAGCCTCTTGAATGCTTGGATTACAATTGTGAGCTACGACACTTGACTTTAAGAAGCTACTCTTAGATGCAGACCAGTGGTTGCCAGACCTTGCCAGGTCCCAGTGCTTCTCTGGGACTCCCACAGAGTGAGGTGCTGGCAGCTTCTGCTGTGTGAACAAATTGAGGCATCGCTCTAAGCGGTAGGATCCTCGTAGTGCAGAGAAGATGCCATTCAGGCAAGTGGGTCAGAACAGCCGTGCCACTCTGCCCTTCCCCAGGCCCTACTGATTGTTCTCTGTCCTTCCCCACGACCATCCTAGACCACCCAGCCTCGGGCTCTCCGGAGTTACAAGCTGATAGAAGGAAGGATTTGGGCTGATCGGTGGCAACTGAGTGATTGACAACATGCCCCAGGCTCCTTTCCTTAACCTCATCGACCTGTACCTGATGCCCTTGCCTTACCCTGATGGCATGGGAGGGGAGGAGAAAGAGAGAGAGAGGAGAGAGAGAGAGAGAGAGAGAGAGAGAGAGAGAGAGAGAGAGAGAGAGAGAGACCTTCAGGTCTGCTTGGAGTACTGTAATCCTTTGGAACTCATTTTTTAAGTCTGGCATGGGGTAACGCTTGTCCTGCCCTATACCATTAAGTTGAGAAACAGTTAAGTCTTTGGGACAGCCTGCTGTGAATCAGGCCCCGCATTCAGTGACTTTTGTACTTACTTTATAACCTAGAGAGGCCAAGAAAATGCTCACAGTTCCATAGCTAGCGAGTAATGAAGTTGAGACCAGTACCGCAGGACCGCTTGCCACAGAATCTGTACCCTAGGTCACTCTGCTATATTGCTAGCTGTGGGACCCTCCCTAGGCTTTGGAGTCAGAGGTGGCTGTTATGTACCCTGTCTCTCACGGTCGATGCCATGGAATGAATGTGACAAGTTAGATGGTGAAATGAACATCACAGCTGGAAACGTGCAGTGGCTTCAGACATGACAGCTGGGAGCCAGCGTCATGGCTCAGAAAATAAAGCTACTTTTACCAACCTGACTCATGAGGGCGACCTCTGATCTGCACACACTAAATAGATAAAGTGAAATCTCCTTTTTAAAAAAGGGATCAAGGAGGCAGTTCCGTGATAAGAGTCTCTGCCCTAGCCCAGTGCTTCTCAGCCTTCCTGAGGCTGCGACCTTAACACAGTTCCTCACGTTCTGGTGACCCCCAATCATAGTGTTATTTCACTGCTACTTCATAACTGTAATTTTGCTACTGTTATGAATCACAATGTAAATATTTTTTGAGGAGAGAGGTTTGCAAGGGGTCATGACCCACAGGTTGGGAATCGCTGGCCTAAACTACACAAGGTCTCAATTCAATGCTCAACAGCACAGAATATTTTTATAGACAGATTTCTGGAAGGACATGGAGGATGTTAACAGTGAGAGGCTGCGCCTAGCAGAGGAAAGGAAGTGGAGTTGGAGGGTTAGATTCTTTTCAGTTAGCCCTCTTTTCATTTTGGTGTGGTGGATTACATGTGTGATCCCTGCCCTGAGGAGCCTGGAGAATTTGCGGCTAGCTTGAGACCCTGCATCAGATAAACGAACAAACAATCCCCTTTCTCTCCATGTTCTCTGTTTATTTCCTTTTTTCTTAAAAATTTATTTATTTATTTATTATAAATTAATGTTCTATCTGCATGTATACCTGCATCCCAGAAGTGGGCATCAGACCCCATTACAGATGGTTGTGAGCCACCATGGGGTTCCTGGGAATTGAACTCAGGACCTCTGGAAGAGCAGTCAGTGCCCATAACCACTGGGCCACCTCTCCAACCCTCTGTTTACTTCTTAAAGCAACAAAACCAGACTGGATGTGGTGACTCACACACCTGTAATCCTAGCACTTGGGAGGCTAAAGCAGGAGAATTGCCATGAGTTCAAAGCCAGCTAGACTACAAAATGAATTTGGTCTTCCCTACAGAGTGAGACCAAGCCTAAGAGGGTGCAGAAAGGGCTCAGGGGTTAAGAGCACCTGTTGCTCTTACAGAGAATCCATATTCAGTCCCCAGCACCCGTGTGGTAGCTTGCAACCACCCCTAACTCTAGTTCCGGGACATCTGATGTCTTCTGACCTCCTGGGTTACCAAGAACACATATGTGCACATGTATACTGTGCAAAACTGTTACACACATAAAATAAACAAGTCTAAAATTAAAGAAAAAGAAAGAAAGAAAGAAAGAAAGAAAGAAAGAAAGAAAGAAAGAAAGAAAGAAGAAAGAAAGAAAGAAAGAAAGAAAGAAAGAAAGAAAGAAAGAAAGAAAGAAAGAAGAAAGAAAACTGGGTGTGGTGGTGCATGCCTGTAATTCCAGCACTTGAGAGGCAGGGGGATCAGGAGTTCAAGGTCATCCTTGGCTAAGCATTGACTGGCCTGGGAAACCTGTCTCAAGAATGATGATGGGGGCTGGAGAAATGGCTCAGCGGTTAAGAGCATCGACTGCTCTTCCAGAGGTCCTGAGTTCAACTCCTAGCAACACATGGTGGCTCACAACCATCTGTAATGGGATCCGATGCCCTCTTTTGGTGTGTCTGGAGACAGCTACAGGGTACTCATATAAATAAAATAAATAAATTATTCTAAAAAAAAAAAAAAGAACAGAATCCTTTTTTTACAAAAAAAAGAATGTTAATAACAATAAAGCAGACAAAATAAATAAAAAGCAAGCAAACCTAGCTAACAAGAAAGGCATCTTCTATAGCTGTGTTTTTTCCCAGTAAGGAAAGGCGTGGGGTCACTTACCACTGAAGGGGTTGTCTCCACCAAAAAACTCATGGAATACTTTATCAGGGTTGCCATGAAAGACGTAGCCCGTTGTCCATGGAGTCTGGGATCCAAACTCCAGGGGAATCCCGCCCTTCAGGCCTTCCTCGCCAAACTTGTCATAGATGCCTCGCTTCACAGCTGTGGATACAAGCGACCTTGAGGAGGGCTCCAGAGTTTATGTAGTGAGAGAGCCGGGGTAGGTGAAGGACAAGGACAGCCTTGTCTCCTGCAGAGGGTCAATGTCGCTCCGTGTGCGTGTCAGAGCTATTCATCTATCCTATAGATCCTATAGGATAGCCCAGAAAAGCAGTGAGAAATGCCCGCCTGGGTCGGGCTTTTGAGAGGAATTGAGAGCCTGAGGGTCAGGTACATACCTGGGTTTGACTTAGCTCAGTCTTGGGAGGAAATGTGAAATTCTAAAATCTTAAAATTTTAGAATCTAAGAATCCTGAACTTGCAAATTTTAGAATCCCATAATTCAGGGCTGGAGAGGTCATAGTCTAGATGTAGTCCCTTGTAATCAACAGAACAACAGTAGCCACAATCACAGCCCCCAAGACCATGCCCCAGAGAAGCCACAATCACAGCCCCCAAGACCATGCCCCAGAGAAGCCACAATCACAGCCCCCAAGACCATGCCCCAGAGAAGCCACAATCACAGCTCCCAAGACCATGCCCTAGAGAAGCCAGCTGGGCAGCTGTTCTTTGCTGGGTGTGAGTCACCCTCATCCCACACAACTGATTTCCAAAGGGTGAGGTCTAATGGCTCTAAGCTTCTCCTTGGCCCACTGCTCCTGCTGTCCCTGGAGATAGTCTGAGAAAAATAAATCAGAACATCTGCTCTGTCTCAGCCCTCTGTCCCCAGCAGCTGGCATCCTCCTCCAAGCCTCAGGAAGGCTCCTTTCTGCCAGCTAGAGGCAGAGAAACTCACTCCACCTCTGTACTGCCTTGGCTGTACTGCCTCGGTTGGGTGAGTGGCAAGCCCATTCGCCTGACTTGTAGCAGTCTGGTTTGTCCTTAGTTTGTCTAGATGCCAGGAGGGAGGACGGTTTCTTACTCTCTATTCTCTGCAGAAAACCTGACAGTCTAGACACTTGAGGAATGGTCTTAGGGGAGGGGTGGCCCACCACCACTCACGGTCACTCAGCACATCATAGGCTTCTGCTATTTGCTTGAATATCTCCGGTGCAGCTGGCTCACTTGACTTCAACGGATGGTTCTTCAGGGCAAGTTTCCGGTACCTAGAGGCAGGAGGTGAGCAAGCCTTTTGCCTCTGACCTGCTTCTGAGGCTAGACCACGGCTGGGGCTGGCTCTGCTTTCTAGCTTTGCTACGAATCAGAGAGAGCGGCACGGGTGTCAGTGGCTGTGGGTGTGCTGCTTGGACCTTTTAGAAGAGAACCTGGGATAGAAAGCACAGTTGGCCCACAGCCCGGACAGCTGCTCCTCCCTAGGCATCTGTCCTAAGGCTGCTTGTCCCCTTAGCTGCCACAGCTGAGACCTAAGTACAGCAGGGATTCGGTGATGGTCCACCTGTGAGACACAGAACATTCCCAGGCTAGCTTGTCACTGTGACAAAATACCTTTGCTTAATGGTTCTCATAGGTAGGTGGCTGACTATTGCTTTCAGGTGGAGCATCATGGCAGGAGCCAAGGTGTTTGCCTGCATGGCAGCCAGGAAGGACAGACAGAAAGAGAAGTGGGAGAGGAAAGGGAGAAAAGAGCAGAAAGGGGAGTGGAGAGGAGAAAGGCAGAAATGGGGACACAAGAGGGGAGGGAAAGGGAAGAAAAGAGAAACACAGTGGGGGGACAAGACACCAAAGGCCAGCTCCAAAGACCCCCTTCTTCTAAGTAGTCTCTACCTTGTAATAGCCCATTCCAATATGAAGGGATTTAACCAATTAATTAATTAATTAGTGGTGACATTTACACCCTCCTGAGCCAGTTGTTTCCCACTGGCACAACCTGCTAGGAATGAAACCTTTAACCAACGAACACTTCATATTCAAACCACAACATCCTCTATCTACTTGGCTTAAAGACTCTCCACAGGTCCCGCTTAGCTCCCCTACCTAATGCCTCCTTCCCTTTCTGTCACAGGTCTGGGGCCTACACTGCAGTCTGCAGTCTCCCTGTTTTTTCCAGAATCGGTTCCTGCCGTACACTAAGTACATCTAATTCTGTCTCGGTGTCTACTTTGCAGAGGTCCATGTCTGAAACAGGCTTCTCAGGTGCATGACGGGCCCACGGGTCCTATCAGGCCCTAGCACTCTCTTCCATCTCTGGGCTCATTCTTGCCCCACTTACATATCTGCCATCCCACTACTCTTCCCTGAGGCGACTACAACATCTGAGGATACATAGTGTCAAGAGAGAGTAAGTGGGTGATCTGTGGAGTGTAATAAGGGGATCATTCACCAAGGCACAGGAAGAAGACCACCGCAAGGTAGTCATGCTGGGGGAGGGGCATGCTGACCTTCCGGAGATCCAGGAGTGAGAACAGGGAACTGTACTGAACCCTGAAGGATGTGCGCATGACATGGCAGGAGCTGAGCGCTCTGGAGAGGGCCCATGGGAAGGGGGCTGTGACATAAGCACCGAAACCCGCTTTCCCCTCTATCCTCTTGCTTCCCTCCCCTTTAGAAGGAGGTACGGGGGAGGCAAGGAAACCTGCGGCTGCAGGGAATGGCAGGGAACACAAAAGGAAACCTCCAGCCTGCAGCCCGAGTCACTCTGTCCCGGTTTGACACCACGCAGCCCCTGCTGAGTCTGATCAGGGCTCCTGCCTCTGCCCAGCCCTACCACACAGGCGGTTGGCGTTCTGTAGCTTCTCATTTCACAGTCTGCAGGCTGAGCTCATCTCCCACACAGCTGATACCTATTTCCTACCAGCCCACTTCTCTGAGCCACAGACATCTGTGCCCCGCCCCTGTATTTCACGGTCTTCTCGGTCTTCTCCCAGGCCTCGCAGGACCTGAGCCTAAACAGGACCTCTATTCCCACTACCTCTACCCATTGCCACAGCTGGAAATCCTTTTTTAAGGAATTATTTATTATATGAATATAAGTACACTGTCTCTGTCTTCAGACACACCAGAAGAGGACATCAGATGCCATTACAGATGGTTGTGACAGAGGACCATCTCTCCTGCTCCTCCATCCACCTCATCTATTAACATAGTCTCTCAGTGACCTGGAACTCTCCAGGTAGGCTAGGCTGACTGTGCAGGCAGCCCCAGGGCTTCACCACCTTTGTCCACCTCCCCAGAGTCAGGTTACAAGCAAAACACAGCTTTCTTCCTGTGGGTTCTGGGGACCCAGCTTGGATCCTCCACTTGCTCAGTAACCACGTTACTAGCCGGGTATTCTATTTCCTACTCCACAGTTTGTTTGTTTGTTTGTTTGTTTGTTTGTTTGTTTGTTTCTTTCTTTCTTTCTTTCTTTCTTTCTTTCTTTCTTTCTTTCTTTCTTTCAAGAGATGAGACGCTGAGTCTCAGAAAGGTTGAATTGCCTGAGTATGTTGTACTTACTGTCTTAGGGGTTTCTATTGCTATGCTAAAACACCATGACCAAAAGCAGCTGGAGGGGTTTATTGTATCTCACACATCTGCAATCAAATCAAATCTTTTTTTTTTGTTTTGTTTTGTTTTGTTTTGTTTTTCAAGACAGGGTTTCTCTGTGTAGCCCTGACTGTCCTGGAACTCATTCTGTAGACCAGACTGGCCTCGAACTCAGAAATCCGCCTGCCTTTGCCTCTCCCAAGTGCTGGGATTAATGGCATGAGCCACCACTGCTCGGCCTGCAATCAAATCAAATCTAATGTCATCAAAGAAAGTCAGAGCAGGAACTCAAGGAGGGAACCTGGAGGCAGGAGCTGATGCAGGGGCTATGGAGGGGTGCTGCTTATGGGTTTACCCTCTGTGGCTTGCTCAACCTGCTCTCTTAAAGCACCCAGGACCACTAGAGCCTAGGGATGGCACCACCCACAATGGGCTAGGCCCTCCCCCATCAATCACTAATTAAGAAAATGCACCTTGCCCACAGGTCAGTATGGTGGGAACATAGCTTATGTCAAGTTGATATAAAGCTAACCAGCACACTTGGTCTTCAGGTAACTAGGCTATTGTTATCTATTTGCCATGGTAACCATTCCTTTGATGAGTCCCACTGGCCACCTGCTTTCTCTCCGTGGTAACTTTTCACTCAATGAATCCCACTGGCCAGTGAAAGTCCTGAGCAGTGGTTGACATCATACACCGCACTGAATTGTTCTCAGTTGTTTAAAGAGTTTTTCTGGACACCCACTTATGCCTCCCCTTCAGTCCACACAAGACCTGGCCCAGGAAGGAAAGGATAGTGTCTGATTTCTGATTCCGTTTGTCACATACAAGCCGCTGGGATGACAATGACATTTTCCTCTCAGGGTCACTGTGAGGATTAAATAAAGCAGTGATGGAAGGCTCTCAGAACAGCACCTCCGTGTTCAGTACAAGCAGCTAGTATACCCCAAACCCCCAGCTGCCTCGGGTGTTTTCCTTTTTCTTTATACCTTTGATGACACACTAGCTTCCAAATCCAGTGCCTTCTCTCCAGCCCATTGCAGAGCCTTAGTCTTCCTTGTCCTTTGGCTTAACTATCAGGACAGCCTCCTGAAAGCCCCTCACCTCTCAACACAAGCTTCTGCCACACTGGCTACGTCTCCTTTTATAATACACATTCTACAACCAATGGCCTGCACTGTACCCAGTCCAAGAGATTAGTGCTCCATAAATATTTGCCCAAAACTTCTTTTCAAAGATCAAAAATTTCAGAAACATTGCCTGACCTCTGTCCTAGATGCTCCCCTAAAATACACACACACACACACACACACACACACACACACACACACACACACACATACACAAACACACACACCTTTTACAAACTAGGCCTTGCTATGTAGCTCAGGCTAACCACAGACTCACTATTTGGGGGTTACAGACGTGTACCATCTCACCCATATCTAGACTGTCACAAAGTCCCTGAGACTTGACAGAGGTATTCAGAGATGGAGATCAGTCAGCGACAAAAACCCATATGATGGTCAAAATGAAAACTGTAACATCCACTTGTCCAGGTCATTTCTGGCCCACACACATGTGGTTCTCCATGAGACTCAAGATAAGGTCCAAATGGTCCTTTGTCTCCATTTCATAGCTAGGAATTCAGACATGACCCAAGAAGAGCTAAGGGGCAGGAGTATTGGGCATGAGAAGCCCACTGATGTACTAAGGGCGTGTCTGAATTTCCAGTCTGTGTCCTGACCAGCACAAAGCCAGATAGGGCATACAAGAGGAGAGAGGTGCCCCTTTCCTACCCTAAACTGCACAGGGGAACTGTTTGGCTGGTATCAGGGTAGGGCTGTCTCTGCACATGCCAGGCTAGGATCCCTCCCACTTACGCCTTCTTGATCTGGGCATCCTCTGAGTTGCGAGTGACCTGGAGCATAGCATAGTAATCCAGCCCCATGGCTGGTAGCAATGGGTCTGTTTTTCCTCAGACTCCAGCCTCTGTTAGTCTGCGTTCTGTGGTTGCTCCTGACAACCACGAGTGGCACCCTGGGAATTGTAGTCTTTCCATCTTAAACAAATGGCCCTGGGGCACTCATAGCTGGTTCTGTGATCCCGATAAAGGTCACACAGTTCAGAAGCTGGAGTCCCCGAGCGCCCTGTTGCTTATTTTTTTAGTACAGCAACTGCCTTTAATTTAAAATATTCAGAACAAAGCCGGTAGTAGTGGTGCAACATCTTTAATCCCAGCACTCGGCAGAGGCAGTTGTGGGCTGGAGGCTAGTCTGATGTACGTAATGAGTTTGTTGTGGGTCTGGGGTCGTTCTAAGATTCACTGACTCAGTTTTGTTTTAGTAAATTAGAGGCTTTTTATTTAAAAAAAAAAAAAAAAGACTCCAGGACCAAACCAGAGAGAGTTTGCTAGGTAAGACTCTGGCTATTGTTAGCCAAAGGATTATAAAAGAAAGGTCTACAAAGTTATAATTTTGGGGAGCCAAATTAACTCATATCATGTCTGGGTGTGGACAAAGCTTGATTTTGTAGCAGCAATTCATCAGGTGCCTCAGCCATCCAAGCAAGCTGGCGTTTCACATAAAAGCAGAGCTTAGCAGTTAGCCTGTTTAATCTTGTGAGTCAAACCTTGTATGAACAGCAGAGCCAGTGAAATGGTTTGCAACAATCAGCAATTTTTAAACAATAGCCCAGCCATACCAGGAAGTGGTCTGGCTCAGGCCAGCTAACCTGGTACATCAAGGTAGGGGCAACTTCCTCATGGCTATACAAGTTACAAACAATTTTGTTTTTACAAGCCTAGCACAGTAAATTTCTCCTCTAAACATACTGTTCACCATCCCGTTTCAGGACAGCTAGAGCTTCACAGTGAGAACTTGTCTCTTTTAAAAGTGTTTGTTCGAAGTTTTGTTTGTTTTGTTTTGTTTTGTTTTGTTTTGTTTTGTTTTGTTTTGTTTCTTGAGAACAAGTTGAGTGTGGTGTAAGACCAGCTTTGGCTATGGAATAAGTACTTTTTTCCTAAAAACAAATTTATTTGGCTGAATATTTATTTAGGTTTTTGGTTTTTGAAGACAGTTTTTCTGTGCAGCCCTGGGTGTCCCGGAACTCACTCTGTAGACCAGGCTGGCCTTGAACTCAGAGATCCGCCTGCCTCTGCCTCCTCCCAAGTGCTGGGAATAAAGGCGTGTGCCACCACTACCCAGCTCTGTCTGGTTTTTTAAAATTGAAGGATAGTTTTATATTTTCATAAAAACAAGATTAAAATGTTCTCCTATTCTCTCCACCCAATTTTCCGGTTAGTGTATTACATTAGTGTCCGACATTAACTGCTAGACAGCAGTTAAAAACAGGTGCTGTGCTTGCATAGGACTGAGCCAGACCTGAGCTCAGTCCCAGCACCCACGTTGGGCAGTATACCACAGCCAGTAACGCCAGCTCCAGTGGATCAGACACCCCCTTCTGTGGTCAACTGTACTCATCTGCATATTGACACACACAGAAATCCACACATATACATAATAAAAATAAAATCTTAATAAAAAAACATTAAAAAATAGAGTGGTACAATTGTCATAAATATCAATATCAACGTCCTCTCTCTCTCTGTCTCTCTCTCTCTCCCCCCCTTCTTGCTCGCTCTATGTGTGTCTCTTCTTTTCTATGTATGTGAAGATGTCAGTGCATGCATGTGCACACTGGAGAACAGAGGTTGACATTGGATGTCTTCCTCAATTGCCCACTTTGTTTTTTAATTAATGTATTTTGGTTTTTCAAGACAGGGTTTCTCTGTGTAAACCTGGCTGCCTTGGAACTCACTCTGTAGACCAGGCTGGCCTCAAACTCATATTCACCTGCCTCTGCCTCCCAAGTGCTAGGACTAAAGGTGTGTGCCACCACCGCCTGGCCCTATTTGCTTTGTCTGTGTGTGGATGTCGTGTGCATATCTGGTGTCTTTGAAAGCCAGAAGAGAATGTTAGATCCTCTGGAACTGGAGTTTCAGATGGTTGCAAGCTGCTATGTGGGTGCTGGGAATTGAACCTAGGTCCTCTGGAAGAGCAGCCAGTGCAATTAACCACTGAAACACACACTCGTTATTTTTGAAACAAGGTTCTCACTGAATCCGAAGCTTGCCAGTCTGGCTGGCCATGCACTTCCACAGGTCCACCTGTTTCCACTTCTCCACTAACTCAGCTCTGAGGTTACAAATACATGGCACCAGTCCCAGCTTTTAAAAAATGTGCTGGGGACCTAGACTCAGGCATGTTTACACAGCAGGCACTTTATCCAGTGAGCCACATCCCCTGTCTGTCTACCTACCTATCTATCTATCTATCTATCTATCTATCTATCTATCTATCTATCTATCTATCTATCTATTATTGAGACAGGGTTTTACTATGCACTCTAGCTGTCCTGGAACTCACCCTGTAGACCGGGTTTGCCTTGAACTCACAGATATTTGTGTGCCTCTGCCTCCTGAGTGCTTGGAGTACAAGTGTGTGCCACCTTGCCTGATCTTTCCCTGTGTCAGATGGCCCTTAACGGGTCAGGTGTACTGACCTCTGCTGGGGCCTGATACTCTATTTGTGATTAGACTTGGCGTCTGAGGAGGAAGCTGACAGAGTGGAGAGCCGTTTTCATCAGTCTATTACAGCCCTGTCTACTGACTTCTCAGTGTCCTGAGCGTTGATCACCCAGCTGAGGTTCTGGGCCAGGTTTCCCCACTGTAAGGTTCCCCCCGACCCCACTGTCACCCTCTGCCCCACCCCTCCCTTCCCTGGGAGCAGTAGAGCCTGCTTCCCACTGACATTCACATCCCACCGGTCTCTAACCTCAATCCATCCCCCCACCCCACCCCCAGACTTCTCACAGCCCTCCTCTGCCATTGCTCTGGCTTCATCTTTCAGCAAAACCATGATAATGCCCCCATCATCTGGCAGCCTTGCCTCTCCCCTGCCAAGACCATTCTCTCCTTGTCCTGTGCACAGCCCTGCGATCTGTGCTTCCTGTCCATCTGTCTGTGTCCCCATTGTGTTCTTACTTTTCCAATTCTTCCTCTTCCCTTTCCTTTCTCTCCTCCTTCCTCTTCCTTTTTCTGGTACAAGCAATTAAGCCTAGGACCTCACATCTCTTGCACATGCGAAGCTAAGTGCATTGTCTCCCTCTGCGATCTCGCGAGCATGCACACACACACATACACATTTAGCTTTTTTTTTTTTTTTTTTTTTTTTGGTTTTTCAAGACAGAGTTTCTCTGCATAGCCCTGGCTGACCTAGAACTCACTCTGTAGACCAGGCTGGCCTCGAACTCAGAAATCCGCTTGCCGGGGGCTGGAGAGATGGCTCAGCGGTTAAGAGCACTGACTGCTCTTCCAGAGGTCCTGAGTTCAAATCCCAGCAACCACATGGTGGCTCACAACCATCTGTAATGGGATCCGATGCCCTCTCCTGGTGTGTCTGAAGACAGCTCAATGTACTCATATACATAAAATAAATTAAAAAAAAAAAAAAAGAAAGAAAGAAATCCGCTTGCCTCTGCCTCCCGAGTGCTGGGATTAAAGGCATGCGCCACCATTGCCCGGCCCACATTTGGCTTTTTTGAGATAGAATCTTTCTCTCCAGCCCTATCTGGTCTTTAATTTACTGTGTAGACCAAGCTGGATTCAAACTTGTGGTAATCCTCCTGTCTAGGCTGGCCTTTTCGGTTCACTTTGTAACCCTTAGTGGTCTAAAACTCATGACTATCTTGCTGCCTCAGCCTGCTGAGTACTGGGACTACAGATGTACCACCCCATGTCTGGCTGTATTTTTCTATATCTCTGTCTATCTATCTGTCTATCTCATCTATCTCATCTATTTGTCTATCTTATCCATATCTATTTATTTATTTCACGTGACTATGTTCCTGAGTGCATGTCTGTGCACCACACTTTTGCAGAAGCTCATAAAAATCAGAAGAAGGCATAAGCTTCCCTGAAACTGGAGTTACAGGCAGTTGTGAACTGCCATGTAGGTGCTGGGAACCGAATATGTTTTCTGTAAGAGCAGTAAGTGATTTTAACTGCTAAGCCTTTTCTCCAGACCCCATTTTCCCTCCTTATAAAACTGCTTATTTGCAGAGATCAATGCTGGAGCCTCTCTGGCTGGAAGAGCATCACCCTAGTGTTCCCCTTCCTGCCTCCTCTCGGCTTTTCTTTGTAGCTTTCCTGTATATGAACATATCTGATGAGGTTTGACAGCTGAGTACAACTGGTCCACTCTGATCACTTCTAACACACATGCCTTGTCAAACTTTAAACTATATAAACAGTATCACTGTACAGACACGTCTCTTGAGCAGTGGTTCTCACAGAACTTCTGTCACTCAGCTGTGAGGTAACTGTGATGCAACTGTTCTCATTTTTATCAGCAATGTCAGCATAGGATCTTGACCTTCTCGCCCATTCCTGATGTCAACACAGTGAGTTTGAGACCAGTCTGTGCTACACAAGAGCCTGTCTCAAACAGGCAAGATTGCTGGGCAGTGGTGGCGCACGCCTTTAATCCCAGCACTCAGGAGGCAGAGGCAGGAGGATTTCTGAGTTCGAGACCAGCCTGGTCTACAGAGTGAGTTCCAGGACAGCCAGGGCTACACAGAGAAACCCTATCTTGAAAAACCAAAACCAACCAAACAAACAAACAAACAAAAAACCCCAACAGGCAAGATGAGGGCTCGTTTGGATTCCCAGAACCATGTAAAAGTGAAGTGGATCTGTAACCTCAGTGCTGGCAGGCAGAGGCAGGTGGCTCTGCCTCTGAGGTTCACTGGCCCTATGGGAAACCTGCAGTCTCTGGTTTCCACCTGAGCACACATGCTGTGCACACACAGGAAAGTACACCCTTACACACATATAGAACGGACATGAAAAATTCCCAGCCACAAGGACAGAGATGAGTCTCCTAAGAGGGCAGATAGCAATATCCTAGGAAACATACATTTTGCCAAGAATCACTGGACCTAAAGAAGTCACAGAAACCAAGACCAAGGTCATGAGTGCACTCTTGATATCAAGGCCTTGGTAAAGCCTACTGAGGTTAAGCCCAAGGCTCCAAGAAGGACCAACTGTAAGCTCAGTTGGTTTGCCTACAGTGCTCACGCCAAGCTTAGGATAGTAGAATCTTCCAGCCAAAGGCCAACACAAAGACTCAAGCCAAGGTCCAGGCACTACTTGCACCTCCAGCTCTGGCTCCCAGGGGTGCCCATGAAGCCTCCATAGGAAAGGTCTCTGCCAACGCAGATACGGGGCATGGTTAGGAACTCTGGGCTGCTTTTTCCCCTAGGTTAGTTTCTTCCTGTGTTGTTAGTGCAGATGAGTATCACTCGTTATGGGAGAATCAGCATCCTGTGGCTCCCATATGAGGCTCTATGGACACAAAAGTCGCTTCTGTATTACTCTTGCCCAAAAGTGAAACCTAAGTCTAATCATGAGGAAATATCAGACACACCCAAACCAAGAGCATATCCCAAACTGGATTCTATTCCAGACACATCAGGCTCATGAAAGACAAGGAAAGGCTGGGAAACTCCTTCAAAGAAAAAATAAAATAATGTAACATGTGCTCCTGGATTAGATCCTTGGCCACAGAGGAAAGGTGGCTAGGAAAGGCGTTGCTAGGACAACAGAATGCAGTCTGCACACTAGGTAAAAGGACAGAAACAATGATGACTGTTTTGTTCTCATAGCTACACAGTGATGAGGCAGGAGAATGACCTTCACTTTAGCAAAAGCATCCTGGAGTATTTTAGAGTGACAGGATGGGGTGTTTATACATTACACTAAAATGGGCCAGGACAAAACATACAGCACACACAAACTGTGTATACAGAATGATAAACTGGGAGATCTGGACAGGAGTACACAGGACTCTTTTTTTTTTTTTTTTCGAGACAGCATTTCTCTGTGTAGCCCTGGCTGTCCTGGAACTCACTCTGTAGATCAGGCTGGCCTCAAACTCAGAAATCCACCTGCCTCTGCCTCCCAAGTGCTGGGATTAATGGCGTGTGCCACCACTGCCCGGCCACAGGACTCTTTTGTGCTGGTGTGTGTGTGTGTGTGTGGTGTGTGTGTGTGTCTATATGCACACGTGCATGTGCCACATGGGTTCCTGTACTGTTGTACCTGCATATAAAGGCCAGAAGTCAATGTTGGGTATCTTTCTCCTTGGCTCTCCATCTTATTTTTTGAGGCGGGGCCTCTCACTGATCGTGGATTTGCTAGACTGGTTGACCAGCAAGCCCCAAAGATTCTCCTGTCTCTACCTTCTAACAACGAGCTTCCAAGCCGGGCAGTGGTGGATCGAGATATACCAGCAAGCTTGGCAGCACGTTCCCTTACTCACTGAGATGTCTCCATGAAACAACTCACTGGAACTTGCTATGAGATGAGACCAGGTTGTTTAACCCCGGCCTCTGTGCTCCAACAGCTGGGATTACAGGTGCATAACACATTTTGTATGATTCTTGTAAATTTTTATGCATGATTGAAATAACCTAGAATAGAATACAAAATGTATATACACAAAAGGACATGTACAGAAAACGACGTGCTCCCCAAAGAAGCTTTTATCCACCGTGAGGACGTCGGCACGCAGTGGGAGATCCAGGCACTTCTCACTGGAAGTCACAAGGGGGCACTGGAGAGCCGGGAAACGAGTCTGAGGAAAACTGAAAACTGAGCAGCTTTGCTTCTCAGCAGACAAGATGGACAACAGAGACTCTGGGAGCGGTCACAACCAGGACATCAACTCTAGAGACCTATGGAAAGCAGAGTGGTGTGGGTCGGGAGAGCCGACCCATTGGTGAAGAGCACTTGCTATTCTTGCAGAGGATCTGAGTTTGATTCCCATCACCCACAGTTAGCCAGCTCACACTTGCCTGTAACATCAGCTCCAGAGAAATCCTGTGCCTCTGACCTCCACGGGCATCTGCACTCACTCGCGTGCCACACACATATCATTTTAAAGATACATATAAATAATTTTTAAAGGTGTGTGTGTGTGTGCGCATGTGCGCGTGCGAACAGGTACCTATGGTGTGATGGCCTTGTGGGAGACTAAGCGCTCGAGTAGAAACTCACAGTCAGTCACTTACTGTATAGATCAGGCCAACATCACCCTCATCTTGTTTCCTGTTTTGTTTTTAATTTGATAACATTTTTAAGTTGATACCTTAAAAGTGAGATCTCAGATTTACAACTAGTAGTGCTCTGCACCTAGTAGTTTTTGTTTGTTTGTATGTTTGTTAAAACAAATGCCAGTATGGCCAAATGTGAATTCATTTTGCTTTTGTACTGATAAGTTAATATTTATACAGTTCAAAAGGCATAAAAATTGCTCGGCATTATTTTGTTTTAAAAAGAGAACACGGAGCCAGGTAATGGTGGTGCATGCCTTTAATCCTAGCACTGATTCTAGTACTTGGGAGGCAGAGGCAAATGGTTCTCTGTGAGTTCAAGGGTAGCCTGGTTTACAGAGGAAGATCCAGGGCAGCCAGAGCTATAAAGAGAGACCCTGTCTCAAAAACAAAATAAGTAAATAAATCACAGATGCTGGAGAGTTAGAGATGGCTCAGTGAGGACCTGCCCAATGAATATGGTAGAAGGACCGCTGACTGGCATGTGTCCTCACCACAGGTCAGGGTCCATTCTCTTTACTATCACTTCTTTCTAAGGGATCAGGGGTCTGGAAGTGATAATACCACACCAGACTGAACAGCATTCAGAAATCTGATTCTCCCACAGGACAACCTGGAACAAGCATTCGCAGCTCAAAGGAAGACTAGTATTCTTTCATTTAAAAAACGGGGACCGTGGGGACTACAGAAATGGCTCATTGGTTAAGAATACTTGCTATTTTACTGAAGGCCATGTTGGGCACCTCACGGATGCCTGTAATTTCAGCTCCAGGGGACCCAGTGCCCCTTCTGTCTTCTACAGGCACCCACACGCATGGCATACATGTACAAACAGAGAGAAAGAAATAAAAATAAATCTTAAGGGGCTGGAGAGATGGCTCAGGGGTTACGAGCACTGGCTGCTCTTCCAGAGGTTCTGAGTTCAAGTCCCAGCAACCACATGGTGTCTCACAACCATCTGTAATGGGATCTGATGCCCTCTTCTGATATGTCTGAAGACAGTTACAGTGTACTCAGATAAATAAAATAAATCAATCTAATATAAATAAATCTTTAAAAAGGCAATTTAAAAAATAGAACCCTACTGTTAACCTTCATTAATCTTGGGAGTTGTTAGGGATGGGTTTTTCAGATGGAATCTTACATCCTGACCACAAACTCACCCTGTAGCTGAAGAAGTCTAGAACTTCTGATCTTCTTGCTTCTGCTTCCAGAGTGTTGGGAACACAGTTGTACACCACCATGCCAAACTTGAGTCTGAGAGATTTACTGACCACAAGAGTAAGAGAGGGGTCATCATCAATTGTTTACAGCATCTCTGACCAGGTCAGTGGTGTTCTTATGGAAGAGAGCAGAGGAACCAACTATCACAAGTAGATTGAAACCCCATTGGTGTTGTGCATGGCTCAGTGCAGACTCAGTTCCTGAGGTGGGGATGGGGGACATCAATAGGCTATGTCTCTCTGAATCTCTAAGTTGTATGCTTAAAGTTCTGAATATATGCCTTTTCCTCTGAGGAGCATTTTTATTAATTTTTCAGTGAAAAGTAAGACTCTAGCACCATGGAAGCACACGCATTTTGGAAATAGTATAATCTCATTTTTGCTACCAAGGAGCAGTATGAACTATGGAGATTTCCTTGGACCTGTGAGTCCCAGCTTCCTCCTTTGTAAAACTGAAATGACATGTTAGTTCAGTAAGACTTGAACTATGTAGTTGAGTTTAAAGGGGCTGGCCATACCCTTATATGCAGAAATAGATATGAAATATCATGCAGGAATTATAAAATATATATCTGTGTGAATTCAGCTGGGGAGAACTCCAAGATATTAAGTGAAAATGGATAAACCAGAGGACAGCAGAGTGAACCCAATTACTAAAATGGAGCTACATTCTTTGCACAAATGAATAAATATACAGATGCAAGTGTACGCTTTCAAAAGGACTTGATCCATATATAGAACTAGGTGTAGTGGATCTCAGCACTCGAGTGGCTGAGGCAGGGGGTTAGTGAATTGAGAGCCTATCTTTAAAAAAGATATATATGGCTGGGCAGTGGTGGCACAGGCCTTTAATCCCAGCACTTGGGAGGCAGAGGCAGGTGGATTTCTGAGTTTGAGGCCAGCCTGGTCTACAGAGGGAGTTCCAGGACAGCCAGGGCTACACAGAGAAACCCTGTCTTGAAAAACCAAATATATATATATATGAACCCTCTGGACTTGGAGAGACAGCTCAGTGGTTACAAGTACTTGCCTCTCTTTCAGAGGACCCAGGCTTGGTTCTCATCACCCACACATCGACTCCTGTAACTGTAGATAAAATAAGTTAGATTTTAAAAACATATACAAGAAACTGTTAATATTCATTTCTTAGAGCAGACTTTTAATTCTGCATAATTCAGTGTCATTTTAGTTTTTGGAGTTATGTACATACCGATTGTATGATTTGAAAATTACAAGATAAAAATAGAAGTAGCCATCCCTATACCTGGAGTAATAACAATCTGCTTAAGTGAGATGGCGTTGTGAGACTACCAGAATGATGTCTAACCAGGAACGCCTCTCATTCTTCTCTGTCTACTCTAGTCAGCTGAGAAGAGACGATACTAATTACTGATATTTTAAAATACATTTACTAACAGCTCTCCTGTCCATTACCTCTTTTCTAGGCTTACTCTGCTGGTGAACCAGGAGGCTGAGGCGATCAAGACATCTTTCAAAGTTCTAGAGCCAGTTAAGTAATAAAGTCATTTCTGACTAACAACATGTTGGTTTCTTTCTATTCCGCCATATTGCCGATACAATGATCAGCATGTCAGCAACCCTAATAACCACAGGGTAGCTCAGTTCAGTCCCTTTGGAGCCCTGCATGCCAGGTAATAACCACCAGAGAGGCGTTCTGTACTTTCAGGCCTGCACTTTGCACACAGGAGCATAGGGAGCCCCATCAAGCTCAGTGACATAGTCCAAGTCTTACTGGACAATAAGGCAGCATCCATCACCAAAGACCAGACAGAAAATACAGACAGCTAAAGAGAATGCAAAACTCACCATATTTCTCTTTCTGTAGAATGTTGGTCTAAAGATGATGTTCTTGGGTTGGAGAGATGGCTTTGTAGATGAAGGTACCTGTGGCCAAGCCTCATGCCCTGGAGCAGAGTCCAAGGATCTAGATGATGGGGGGACAAAAGAACCACAAGCTATCCTTTGCTGTAGCATTTGCAAGCCGCCCTCCATTCTGTGTATACAAAATAAAGATGGCCCGAGATGCTCAAGTCTTACTATGAGGGTCAACTAGGACCCTGGGATATCTGTCACTGAGAGGAGATGAAGGTCAAGTGCAAGCAACGCCAAAGAGGAGAAGTGTTGTCTTTGATCTGTAACACCTGCCAAAGACACAGAGCCAGTGGCTGCAGGCTTACACGCTTACAAAGACACAGAGCCAGTGGCTGCAGGCTTACACGCTTACAAAGACACAGAGCCAGTGGCTGCAGGCTTACGCACTTACGCATCTACTTGCAAACTTACCACTGGCAGTGCTTTAACATAAGAAATCTATCTACAAAAATGATTTCCTTACTTTGCTCCCGGATTATCCCTGAAGCTACAGACTTGGCTACATACACTAGGAGACGAAGGGATGTTTTACCAAGAAAATAGCAGTAAATCTAACCTTGAGCTGGGGATAGTGCTCACAAGAACATTTGCCTGGCAGGCATTCGTTCCTATTTTCCCCCCAGCTGAGGTGCAGTTGATGATTGGCAGTTGATGGCTGTTGGGGTTGGGGGTGGTGGTGGTAGAAGAGTAATTATTTGAGGGGGGGGTGCAACTGTAGGGTGCCCATGCCCCAGTAAGTGGTACCACACTTATATGCATGTGAGCAGCACTAACTGCATTTAGTGGAGAAAAGAAGGCATGAAGGGACTGAAGATATGGCTCCGCAGTTAATAGCAATTGCTGCTCTTGCAGAAGTTCCAGGTTCGGTTCCCAGCACCCACATGGCAGTTCACAACTGCCTATAAGTCTAGTCCCAAGGAATCTAAAGCTCTCTTCTGGTACCCATCTGCAACTCCAGCTCTAGGGATTCCACCCATCTGGACTGTGTAGGCATCTGTATTCATATGCATATACCTATACAAAAGTGCACACATACATACAACTAAAAATGAAAACAACGTTGTCCAATTTTATCTGATAATAAATGACTATTCCAATCAGAAACATGCTGGAAGTCTTAGCTTTTCCTGTCTTATTAGGAGTCCTCATCTTTTAGATGCTGTGGTTTGGATGAGAATAGTCCCCATAGGCTCACACATTTGAATATTTGGTCCCCAGGTGATAGAACTACTTGAGAAGGATTAGGAGGTGTGGCCTTGCTGAAGGAGGTGTGTCACTGAGGATGAGCTTTAGGTTTCAAAAGATGTGTCCTATTCCCAAAAAGATGTGTGCAAGTGTTGAGGGCTGGGAAAGGAGAGGCAAAAAATTAGACTTTGAAGGGAGGGATGACAGACTCTGCTGATGGGGAACGAGAGAGAACCTAAAGCTTTGAGCCTTTTCTGAAGTGAGGAAAATCAGATTGTGGGGAGGGAGGAAATACTTGTTAGACAAGATATGGTCAAGCTACTCACCATCTCAACTGTCTGTGCTTTAGACCCACGGTGGCTGGAATTTCCAACCCCAATAAGCCCCCATCAAAAGCATGTGATACAGTTGTTATAATTGTAAGCTATAAAGCCTAGATTGGGCAGAACTAACACTACACTAACTTATTCCCCAGCTATAAGTCCCTTGCTACTCATGGTTTCTCCTGGCCACGTGGTTCTGCTCCATCGTGGCTTTCTCCTCCTCTTCTGTCCTCTCTCCTTCTCTTCTCTCCTCTCTACTTGCCCCCACTCTCAAAGACCTCCCATTCCACCTTTTCCTTCCTCTGCCAATTACAGCTCTAGCTTTTATTGACCAGTTAAAATGGGGAGAAGGTTCACATGAAATCACCTGAGTATGTGATCAACTGCTAGTCAGGAGCAACCCCATTTGGGGAAGCAGAATTAACATCAGAATACAAACAGCATCAGGACAACCCTTGACAACGCACACTGCAGGGCTCGTCTGCTTAAATAGTCTTTAAAGCTGTAGAGCAGATGATGATTTCTAGGAAGGAATTAGGTTTAGAGCTGAGGACCAGAACTCTATAGTGAGACATGCTGATGTTTATGAGTTTTGTTTTCTCTTTTTTAAATAATGTGTACATGTGCATATGTGAATTCAGGTGCCCAGAGTTCAAAGGTGCATCAGATCTTCCAGAGTTGGACTTATAAGTAGTTGTAAACTGCCTGATGTGTTAGCAATCGAACCTGGGTCTTCTGGAAGGTCAGCAAACACTCTTAACTCTGAGCCATCTCTCCGGCCCCGAGTCACCAATATACAAAAGTATAAAAAAAGGAGACTAAGATGCAGCAGCGTTAAGATGGGAAGAAAACCTAGTGTTATATCACAGAAGGGGTGAAAAGCTGTTTCTCAAGAGAAAGGCTTTACCATTGAACATTGAATTCAGAGAACCAACCAGAGAAAAACTCTGCTTGTAAAAAAGACTAAATAAGACCCAGAGTGGAGTAACAATGTTATATGCAATGGACCACTAGATTTCATTATTTTGGAAACCTTTTGTTTCTCATCTCTAAATATTTACAGCAACCTCTTGCCTCAGAAGTATAAGCATAAGAAAGCAGTGATACCAGGCATAGCGACATGTCTCTAACCCTGGCCCTAGGGAAGCAGAGGCAGGCCAGCATGCTCTACAGAGTGAGCGCCAGGCCAGCCTAGGCTCCGTTGTTAGATCCTGACTTTGGGGATGGGATGGTCAGTGATGAGGCTGGAATATCAATCAACACATTGCCTTCCCAGCGCATGAGAAGCCTGGGTTGCTGGCTACCATGACATTGGCCAATGAGTCCAGCACTTTGGAGGTGGATGCAAGAGGATCAGAAGCTGCAAGCCCCTTCCTGGGTTTGCTTTTTTGTGTGTTTTGAGATGGTGTCTCAGATTGTCCAGGCTGGACTCAAACTCACTATGTAAACTGCAAGCGACTTAAACTCCCAACCCTCCAGTGTTCCTGCTGGGGTCACAAGCGTGTGCTACCACTCCTAGCTACAAATTCAGGGCTATCCTCGGTTATATAGCGAGCTTAAGGCCAGTCCAGGCTACTTGAGATCCTGTCAAACAAACAGCTTTATCTTTTAGGTCATTTCTAGTACTAATAATAGAAAATATTCCCTTCCTGTCTTTTCCAAAGCACATAAGTAGATGATCTATAGAGAAGAATTTGCCCATAATAATTTGTAAAGCATCTTTGTAGGGGCTGGAAAGAAGGTTCAGCAACTGAGAGCACTGGCTGCTCTTCCAGAGGACCTGTCTGTGTTTAATTCCTAGCACCTACATGAAGGCTTACAACCATGTTTTCATCTGGTCTCAGAGAACAGCAGGCACATATGTGATACCCAGAAATACATGTAGGCAAAACACCCATATACATAAAACAATACACTTTTAAAAACTCTGTGTAAGACAGAATTAGATATTACTAATGTGACTGACCAGCAGGGCTAGCAATATAGCTGTGGTGGTTTGAATATGTTTGGTCCAGGGAAAGTGGCCCTATTTGGAGGTGTGACCTTGTTGGAGGAAGTGTGCCACTGCTTTGAGGCTTTGAGGTCTAGTGCTCAAGCCCTGCCCAGTGCAAAAGAGAGTCCCTTCCTGGCTACCTGCAGAGAAAAGTCTTTTTCTGGGTGCCTTTGGCTCAAGATGCAGAACCCTCAGCTCCTTCTCCAGCACCATGTCTGCCTGCACGCTGCCATGCTTCCTGCCATGATGATAATGGACTGAACCTCTGAACTGAAAGCCAGCACCAATTAAATGTTGTCCTTTATAAGAGTTGCCTTGGTCATGCTGTCTTCACAGCAATGAAACACTAAGACAGTAGAGTAGCTCAGCTGGTAACATGCTTACCTAGCAGGCACCAAGCCCTGGGTTCAGTCTCCAGCACTGCAGAAAGCCAGGCATAGTGGTATGTAATATAGTCTAGCACTCAGGCTGGAGGATCAGAAGTCAAAGTCATCTTCAGCTACATGGCCTGTTCAAGGCCAGCCTGGGCTACCAGGCTTTTTCTAAAAAGCAAACCAGCAGTCCTGACACATATAATCCTTGGGGACATAGCAGTCCATCCAAATGGCTGGCTGAGTGAATTATTTATGCATTTGTGAATAACTAATTTATGTTTCTATCTTTGCAGTGATTTGCCCTTGGAAATCACTAGAGAAGTCTTTTCATAGCTCCCCTATAACCTTTGAAGGTCATGCATGGCTAGCATCTTCAGTGAATCAGGTCATCAGCTGAGCATCCACCCCCATTCAGGAACACAAGGCCTGATGGGAAGAACCTGCCACAATTCACATCAAACACGCACTCCTCACCTCCCATTGCTCAGTCCCTTGTATGAGATATTTCTGTGCATTGCCCACACGCTGGCCTTTAGGAAGGCCTGTGTAAAGAATCTCTTTAGCTCACTTTTCTCCCAGCCAGCTCTCTACGGGCTGTCGGCTTCCTTCCCTGGGACAGAGTTATGATGTAGAGTTGAATTCCTTGGCTCTCAGTCTAGATATAAGAAACCGGGAGGCTTAGGGACTTATGTACTCTCCCCTTAATCTAACAGCTGCCTGGGCTCACTTCCTACAGCCCGCTCTGTCTGGTAAATCACTAAATTTGAGAACTAGATTTGAGTGAATGGTAAACAAACCTATTACAAACTGGTGGCCCTGTGTTTTTATAGGAAGTTTTCTTCCTTCCAGCCTAAGGTTTCTCAGACCAACTATCACAGGTATGTTGTTAAAAGCACCTAAACCAGGCAGGGATGGGGAGATGGCTCAGTGGTTAGAGCACTTGTTGTTCTTGCCGAGGACTTGGGTTCAGTCAGTTCCCAGAACCCATATGGTGGTTCACAATCATCTGCGTCTCCGGTTCTAGGGGATCCAACTCCTTCTGACCTCCAAAGGCACCGGGCAGCACCTGGTGCGCAGACATGCACGCAGGCAAAACGCAAAATAAAAACGAATTTAAAAAGGACACGCCCAGAATCCTCTCCAGCTGCCTACTGCTACATCTGTAGCTTGCTCCCAGATTTTCACATTTCCATAGTTTCTGTCTTTTGGGACTTTTATCTTCTTAGCTACTTTTCCAAAATCTTTTCCTATTTTATTTCTCTTGCCTTTTGGCTTTTTGAGACAGGGTCTCTCTATGTGACTCAGGCTGGCCTTGAACTCACAGAGATCTACCTGCCTCTGCCTCTCAGGTGCTGAGATTAAAGTTATGCAGCACCACATCGACTCTTTTTACAAGTTTCTTTTCTTTTCCTTCCTTCTTTCTTTCTTTTTTTACATTTATTTATTTATTTGTATGTATGTGGACATTCACACGCTGAGACACGAGTAGAGGTTCAAGGACAGCTTTTGGAAGTCTGCTCTCTCCTCTAGCACGTGGTTCTGGGAATCTAACTTGGATCATCAGGCTTGGCAGGCCGCACCTTTGGTGCATCTCACTGGCCCCTCTCCAAATTCTTAATAATCCACACGAAAGATAACTCTCCTCGATGTACCATAAAATTGCTAAAATTAAAATTACTTACTGCTCACATACACATTTACCAAATGAATGTTACAGAAAAGATGTAATTAAACCTCCCCCTGCCCCCTTAACCATCATGGGCTTTTTTGAAACAGAAGCAAGTTGTGGATAAATTGATTATATTAGTGTTCCCAACATTTTTGTTTTAATTTTTTGCTTTGAGACAGAGCTTTATGTTAGCCTCAAACTTCCTACATAGCTGAAGATGACCTTGAATTCTAAATTTTTTATTTATTCATTCATAATTTCATATACAAATACACATATACATAATTATATAATGGACTTTGATCATATTCCCTTCTGTCTTAGTTCAGGTTTTATTGCTGTGAAAAGACACCATGACCAAGGCAACTCTTATCAAGGAAAACATAATTGGGGCTAGCTTACAGTTTCATAAGTTTAGGTAACTGGTAAGAAATTTGCACAGATACTCTCTGGACTTGAGTACCTCACTACCAAACATCGCACACTAGTTAGCTGTGCCACCCTACAGTGAAAACACGCGTTAATTATGAATATGTTTATAGCACTAGACAAGCAGGAAAGGGGGAAAGATGAACACGGCATTATATCTTTCCTTTATTAAAGTAGATTAAACTCTTTGTATGGATCGTGGTATCCAAAACTCTGAAGCTGCATTTCCTTTGGACGTGAAATATGACCACTTGTCTACACAGAGAGGAAAAGAAGAAAGCACCAGGAGGCAAGTCCGATGCAATTACAGCGTCTTAATGAAGACATTAAGCTGCAGGGAGCCCTGCTCTCACAGGCCTCTAGTCCTCCCTACCAGCCCACAAAGCCATCACTCTCCTTTGGCTCCTTTTAGTGGAGAGGGACGCAATGTAATTTCTTATCAATGAGATGTCATTATCTTTTTAATTATGGAGTGAGCTGTCCCCATAGAAGACAGACCAACAACAGGATACAGCCGGAAGACAGGAGCATTAATTTCTCGAAGAAAATAAGATAATACTCTCAGTGAGTTCTGAAAGTAACAGGCAAGGGCAGAAGGAAATATGAGAAAACTCAGTACCCAAGCCAGGCTACCGCCCAAACCAGAGGGCGGAAAACAAACCTGCTCCAACCGGATGTGGTTCCTCCCACCTGCACTCCTGAACTTAGGAAGCAGAGGAAGAAAGATCAGGAGTTTAAAGGCAACCTTGATAACAGAATGATTTCAAGGCTTGGTCAGGAGAGCCTGCCTCAAAAAGGAAAGGAAGGAAGGAAGGAAGGAAGGAAGGAAGGAAGGAAGGAAGGAAGGAAGGAAGGAAGGAAAGAAGGAAGGAAGGAAGGAAGGAAGGGAAAAAGAAAGAAACAAAAACAGACCACACATGCATACGACTGGGGCTAGCAAGATAGCTCCAGAACCCACAGGGTGGAAGGACAGAACCCACGGGGTGGAAGGACAGAACCCACGGGGTGGAAGGACAGAACCCACGGGGTGGAAGGACAGAACCCCCTCCTGCCAGCTGTCCTCTGACCTTCACATATGCACCCACACTCATACACAGACAAATAAATGTAATAAAATGATTTTTAAAAAATATTAACGTAAGGCCAGAAAACCCTTCTCCAGGGTTTTGTTCAACATGGTCTCGCCTATTCTTTCCCACACTCATATCTAATATCATAATCCATTCTCCAACAACAGAGACAACAACAGATGGCCACCGAGCTGTGCTTCGTGTGAGCTGTCAGGGAGCCACAGGAACCCAAGGGTCCTTCGCCTGCTTTCTCTTCTGCAGTTGCACCTCAAGATTTCTGGGAATTCTGAAGGACAATGACAATGTCTTCAATAATCAAGATTTTCTGGAATGTCTTTAACACACAGGTTCTCACATTTCATTAGAAAAAAGTTTCAAAGTCACGATATTTCTGTCCCTAAAAATCAATATAGTTTTATGACAGGTCATCTTTTAAAAAGATTTATTTATTTATTTTATGTATATGAGTACACTGTAGCTGTGTTCAGACACACCAGAAGAGGGCATCGGATCTCATTACAGATGGTTGTGAGCCACCATGTGGTTGCTGAGAATTGAACTCAGGACCTCTGGAAGAGCAGTCAGTGTGCTTAACCGCTGAGCCATCTCTCCAGCCCCGGGTCATCTTTTAAAAAGACATTTAAAATATCTCTTTAGGGGCTGGAGAGGTGGCTTAGTGATTAAGAGCACTAGCTGTTCTTCCAGAGGAACATGGATTCAATTCCCAACACGACAATGCAGCTGACAACAACTGTCTGTAACTTCAGGCCCAGGGCATCCAACCCCCTCTCCTAGACTCTGCAGGCACCGGGCACACTTGTGGTATACAGACATACACAGGTAAAAAAAATAAATAAAAATTAAAACTGTCTTTAAAAAATATTCAAACAGGAGTCAGGCAGTGGTGGCGCACGCCTTTAATCCCAGCACTTGGGAGGCAGAGGCAGGCGGATTTCTGAGTTCGAGGCCAGCCTGGTCTACAGAGTGAGTTCCAGGACTGCCAGGGCTACACAGAGAAACCCTGTCTCAAAAAAACCAAAAAAACAAAAACAAACAAAACAAAAACAAAAACAAAAAAATATTCAAACATGGCTAGAGAGACAGCTCAGTGGTTAAGAGCACTCACTGCTCTTCCAGAAGTCCTAAGTTCAATTCCCAGAAACCATATGGTGGCTCACAACCATCTGTAATCCCTTTTCTGATATGTCTGAAGACAAAAACAGTGTACTCACATACATAAAATAAATAAATCTTAAAAACAAACAAACAAACAAACAAACAAACAAACCTCAAATAGCATGTTCTTAGCCAGCAAACCCTTACCAGCTGTCAGCAGCCCTTGTTAAAACAAGGTTTTGCCTTGAACCACGTGACAAACCACATTGCTGGTGGCAGGTTGGCTGAAGTCTGGCTGGATTAGTGGTGCCAGCAGGAATTCAGGGAGTGCCCACCCGGTGCTTGGCGTCTGGGCCTTTAGAAAAGCTTTGGGGATATTTTGTGACAGATTTCAAGAAGCAGCGCATGTTGCTGTCTCCTAGACTTGCAACTCAGCCTTTAATTCATAAGCAAACTATGGAGGGAGATAGATGCTGAGCTGCATTCTGATGTTATTTGTGCTGCTGTGGAAAATTAAAGAAAAGCTGGGCAGTGGTGGCGCACGCCTTTAATCCCAGCACTTGGGAGGCAGAGGCAGGCGGATTTCTGAGTTCGAGGCCAGCCTGGTCTACAGAGTGAGTTCCAGGACAGCCAGGGCTACACAGAGAAACCGTGTCTCGAAAAACCAAAAAAAAAAAAAAAAAAGAAAATTAAAGAAAAGCTGCAGAAGTCAGCAAACAGATGACTACCAAGAAGGGCAGTGTGAGTACAGGAATGGAGAGAAAAGTCAGAGTGGAGCTTCTGTTTATTTCCTAGGATTCTACACTTCTGCATAAGGATGGGTGGGTCTACAGTTTAACAGACCACAGAGCAAACAGCAAAGTGGCTCACGGCAGGCAGGAAATGCAACATTCAACTGGAAACACTGAAGCTACCCATGGCAAACTTAGCAATGAAGCTGGAGGTGATGGCACACGCCTTTAGTTCCAGCACTTAGGAGGCAGATCTCCTGAGTTTGAGGCCAGCCTGCTTGAAAACTGGCCATGAGTTCCATCACAGGCAGGGCTACACAGAAACAGTCTTGAAAAAACAAAAGAGTAAAAATAAAACTCTGTGTGCTCTCGAATGCATGCACATGTCACAACTCAGTGTGGGTGTCAGAGAACAACCTTCGTAAATGGGTTCATTTCTTTCACCGAGTGGGTCCTGAGCACTGACCTTGGGTCATCAGACTTGGTGGCAAGTGTCTTTGCACACTGAGCCATCTCCCTGGACCATCTTTTATTTTTTTATTTTTTTATTTTTTGATACTTTATTTACATTTCCAATGTTTCCCCCTTTCTAGGTCTCCTCTTTGGAAACCACCTATCCCTTCCCCCTCCCCCACCTCTATGAGGGAATTCCACCTCCCACCCACCCGCCTACCCACTCCCGTATTCCCACCTTGACATTCCCCTTTACTTGGGCCTCTCCTCCCCTTGATGGCCAACAAGGCCCTCCTCTGCCACATATATGGTCTGAACCATGGGTCCCTCCATGTGTATTCTTTGGTTGGTGGTCCAGCCTCCAGGAAGACGGGGTGGGGGGTGGGGGGGGGTCAGGCCAGTTGACACTGTTGCTCCCTCCATGGGGCTGCAGACTCCCTCAGCTCCTTCAGTCCCTTCTCCAACTCCTCCATCTGGGACCTCACTCTCAGTCCAGCAGTTACTGTAAAGTGAAACTTG
>CM052703.1:93117624-93345157 GCA_028551405.1 Uromys caudimaculatus | reverse complement strand
CAGCATCTGCTGTCACCTGAGTTTTTGATCTTAGCCATTCTGACTGGTGTGAGGTGGAATCTCAGATTGTTTTGATTTGCATTTCCCTGATGACTAAGGATGTTGAGCATTTCTTTAGGTGCTTCTCAGCCCAGCGAATTTCCTCAGTCTTTTAATTTAATGTGTCTATGAGACAATTCAAAATCACAGGCATAGCTTGCACCAATAGCTAGTGTAAATAAATGGAAGTTCAATTTCATTTAGAAATAAATATAAGACTGGGTATACTAGTATGTGCCTGTACAACATAAAGCAAAGTAAATATAGGCTTAAGAGAAGCTGGGGGTGGAAGCAGGAAATTAAATCCAGTGGCGCATGCTAAGTGTCTGTGTGGTTGCATCACAGAATCCTGTAGCCTTCATAGCATGGCTGACCAGCTCACCTGGAGAATAGACTGCAGAATTCAAAGATGGCGTCTTGCCGTCTGACAAGGAGGAACTAAAACAACAAAGGATCTGGGCTCTGCCATGAAGTCTTGTCCAGAATCCCTCAGAAGCAGAGCCAGAGGCATGATTAATGAGGCAGATGTGGGTGGTAACGGCCCAGTCCGTTAGAGAAGCACCCAGGTCCCTGATGAGGATGGCAATGGCGCTACTCACGCAGCAGAGCTTAGTTGGGTGATGACAAACCCAGGAGAGCAGTTAACAGATGAGAGGCTGATGACGTGATCAGGGAAGCAAACAACCGCCTGCTTTTTAACTTCCCTTTTAACTTATCTGCTATTTAAACAAACAAAACTGAGTAGTGCTGAGCGGACCAGATGGCAGAGTGCTTACCTGAAGCCCAGCGTTGGATCCCCAGCACCACATAAACAGGCATAGTGGTACATCACCGTCAAAGACACACCTTTGATGATTCACAGATGTGGAGAGCATCAGGACAGTGTAGGTATCTGAAGGAGCTATATGACTAGGACCAGTTCTCAATGCTGTGCCATTTACAGGACCTAAAGCTTGCCCTGTTCATGTTATTCACAGTAAATCCTTCTAAAGCTGTAGCTCTGGGACGCTATCCAGACCTTTAAAAACAGGCTGCCAAGCAAAGATGGTCTCCTTGTCTCAAAAATAAAAACTTGCTGGTTAAAGTGTTGTACAGTTTTGATCCCAGCACTTTGTGGATCAAAGGTGGATCTTTGTGAATCCAAGGCCAGCTTGGTCTAACAAATTTCAAGCCCGGTAGGGCTACATTGTGAGATCTTGTCTCAAAAACAATAAGTCAATAAATTCCATATTTGTCTCCTTGAAGACCTAATTCAGGCATCTGTACAGATGATATAGTTACATAATTGACCCATAGGAACAACACCACACACACACACACACACACACACACACCCTCAGCGTGCGCCAACCACATACCTATATTGCAAGTCAGTTGAAATGGGGAAGAGCAAATTGAATTTAGGAGGGAATACGATGATACTCTGACTATAAATCAAAACACAAAGCCGGGCTGTGGTGGCACACGCTTTTAATCCCAGCACTCGGGAAACAGTGGAAGGAAGATCTCTAAGATTGATGCCAGCCTAATTTATAGATTAATCTATAGATTAAGTTTCAGGATTGCCAGGCTACACAGAGAAACCCTGTTTCAAAAAAAAAAAAAGTTTTAGAGTTGAAATTTATTATATGTAGAGAAAGTTGCCAAATTTTAGCTTGTTTACTGGTTATGAAATAGAATTCACCTTCTATGATGATAGGTGAAGATTATCAGACATATATATATATACACATATATGATAAATACATATATGTGGTAAATACATATATATAATATTAATATAACAATACATAATAAGTACATATGTCTGATGATCTATATGTATTTATCATAAATATGTCTTCATATGATCTTCACCTATCATACTAAAGAATTAAGTTTCAAGGTTGGGCATGGTGGCACACACTTGTCATTGCAGCACTCAGAGAGCTAAGGCAGGAATGCCACAAGGTTGAGGCCAGCCTGAAGTACATAATAAATCCAAGGCTAGCTACTACACATAGTAGCTACTACTACATAGTGAGACCCTATCCCCAAAATACAAACAAAATACCCAAAACAAAACCAAAAATTGATAGAAAACATAACAACGGTATCTGAAATGACAGATAATAAAATGAGCCCTTCTCACAGAATTTAGGAAGGTTGGGTTTGTGTGTGTGTGTGTGTGTGTGTGTGTGTGTGTGTGTGTGTGTGTGTGTGTGTGTGTGTTGAATTCAGTTGTCAGGAATGACAAGGAATGCCATTCAGAGGTTAAGGAGGATGAGAGTTGGGAGCTGTCTGGATATGGCTGGGTGGAATTGTTGTACCAGGAAGCAGTTGTGAAGCCCCAAAAGGACCACCAAGGAGCTGTCTCCGATGTAATAGCATTAAGGCCTCTTTATTACAGGCTAGGGCTTGGGCTCTCTACCAACCCAACGCTAACACAGCAATACAGGAAAGGGAAGGCAGAGCAGCCTCGAACCCTCAGCAGGACAAGTTTTTATAGGAAAATAGGAGCAAGGGAGGGGGTGAGGAAGGGGATAAGGGAGGGGGTGTCCAGTCGGGCAAGCATCTAATAGAATGACTATAGTCCAACAAATGGGTGCTCTGAAGCAAGACCGTATACAATCACAAACGATCTGGAAGTACATCTGAAACAATTAGACTAATCTTTGATTAACTGTTGTTAGGAAGTAACTAGGGAGTAACTCTGGCCAAGGACAAGCTCTGGGGTTCTTCCTGATACGGGGTGCAGCTTGGGTTCTGCTGCAGGACAAGTTCTCAGGCTTTTTTCTTTTCTTTAAGATGGAGGCCTGTCCCAAGATGGAGTGGGTTTGGCCTCTCAAAATAACTCACTTTTCACCCAGAAGCCTAGAACGATGGTAAGTTAAGAAAAGGGATTCCAGCAAGCTGGTGCTTACTGCCGATGAAAGTGGGGGAGAGAAGGCAGGCAGTGGGGGAAGATCAATCCCTTGGGCCCTGCAAGATGGTTCATGAGTAAAGTTGCCGGTCACCAAACAACCCAAGTTCAAGACCGAGATCCACATGGTTAGGATAGACTCAATTCCTGGTGTCCTCTGTTCTCCATACATGTACCTCAACGCCACACATAAATACCCAAATGTAATTTTAAAAACAAATTGAAAAAGCCTCTTCCTTTCACCTTTCACAGCAGCAATTAGGGCATTATAGATCCGAGTTATGACATAGGTCACACTGCACATACATGTTTCTTTGTTTTACTTGAGAATGAAAAATAATGTCCATGCAGGTTTGAAATTTCCTTTCTGGATCCTGTGCCCTTCAGCAACCCATGCAGTAGCCCACTTCAGATATGGGAGCTAGTCATAGCTCTCGCTGATGAAAGGCTACTCGCCTCCTCTGTCCCTATCTCGGGCCTAGAGTCACCTAAGGGGTGTGCCCACAGTCTCTCAGAGCTATCAAAGGTGCCTTCCTCGTGATCCCGTCTCCATTGGTCCGCTTCTTCCGTCCTTTCCCGGAAGAATAGGACTGAGGGCGGGCTCTACACGGAGAGTTCACCAATGAGAATCGCAGAGTGCTTTGTTCCTCCGTGTGTGCGCTCTCACGTGGGTCCGCTTCCTGCAGAGAGAAGGGGAGTCCTTACTGCCTACGGAGCCCAGCGTCTGGGGCGGAACGCTCGCACGCTCTTCTGCTCCTCCTGGTGAGCACTGCGCACGCATCCTTACACTGGATTCACCGTAGGGACGGAGGGAATGCTCCTGAAACTGGGAGAGGTGCTTCAGGGGACCGGGATGCCTGTATTTCTCTGCTTCCCCTTCCTTGTCATGCCTTACTAGAAGGCCTGGCAAGCTGTCAGCCATCTAGCCTGCCCTTATCTCTAATCAAGGGTTGAACTCATTTCATTCAAGGAATACCGAGGACAACATGACTGCAGTACTATTTACTAAGTCTACCTGGTGAATCCTGAAGTTTTTATTTTTTGTGTGTGACTTGTTGACGGTCCCACCTCATAAGACAGCTCTCTAGTCAATGTTTGTTTCAAAGCTATTTTCCCTTTTATTGTGCCTCTATAAGGTGAGGTTTACATAGAGAAGTGCTTAAATCCACTTGTGACCTACCGCTTGTCCTCATAATAACAGTCTTAAACTCCTAACATGGGCTGCAAAGCTTTGCTGATCATTTACTCATTTCCTGCTCTCCTGGTTTCTCCAGTTACTTAAGTGTTTTATTGTTTTGTGAGGCTGTGGGATCAAATTCAATGTACTTTATCACGTTGGACATTTGCTCTACTACCAAACTACATTTTCAGCCCAGTCACCGAACTTGTGATTCCTCTCATGTGTCTACCTCTAACCACAAAGAGTTTTCCCATGTCTGGCTAATTGATTCATCCTTGAGTTTGATTCTGGAAGTCATTTCTTCTAGAAAGTCTTGACAGATTATTTCTTCCTCTGTGTTTCCAGCTGTCTGTACATACTGTTGTAAACTGCTTGTTTACTTGCCTAGATTGTAAACTCCATGAGGGCAGGAATTGTCTCTAGCCTGGTCTTGCTTTGATACTCTTAACATAGTAGTGGGCACATAGCACAGTGACCACTTGTTAATGAAAAAGACAGAAAAGAGGCATTTAGCTCCTTTATACTCCATCGTAATAAACTTTTTGCAAAAGTGAAAGTTATCTCTATTGAAGCCTTTCCTAAGTTCCCCCTTGCTGCACACTGTGGGGTTCTAAAACAGATGACCTTGGGGAAACAGTCTGAGCAAATACACCTCACATTTGGATGTTGCTGACTAAATCACCTCATACCCCACAGACTCATCTTTTGCCTAAGTCTCCATGTGCTTTGTGCTACAGCTACACTGAGCTCCTCAGTTCCCCCCACGAGTCAAACCTGCTTGTACTTGGGTTCTCTTCCAAGTGTTCAACTTTACTCTTCTGAAGGGAAGAAGAAAGGCTGTTTTTTTTTTTGTTTGGGGCTTTTTGTTTGGTTGTTTTGTTTTGAGGTAGGTCAGAAATGGCTTCTCCAAAGAAGAACTTGTATTCTGCAGACTCCATTGAGCATAGATACTTTTATCTCATTCATCAAACTGCTTTGCAGGCCTATTCTCTGTCAGGCCACGTGCTGGGGGCACCTATGCTAAATCAGGCCTAGCATTTGACATTAAAGAGCTTAGTCTCTTTAAGGGAGACAGGCATATGAGCAGGTCATACAGTACAGTTTAGACTTAACTGTTTATGAACAGGAAGAAATGTATAATCATACTTGAGCTTTAACCTTGTCTGTTGATATTCCCAAGTTCCTCAAGATGTCAACCTCAGTCCCACAAGGCCATAACTGGACCCGGCAGGTGAAGAAGGATGATGAGGAAGAAGACCCACTGGACCAGCTGATCACCCGCTCTGGCTGTGCTGCCTCCCACTTTGCGGTGCAAGAATGCATGGCCCAGCACCAGGACTGGCGCCAGTGCCAGCCACAAGTGCAGGCTTTCAGGGATTGCATGAGTGCACAGCAGGCAAGACGGCGGGAGGAGCTGCAGAGGAGGAAAGAGCAAGCCAGTGCTCAACACTGAGGCCTTAAACATCACCCCACAGTGGGCCTGACGAAATCAGCACCCAGAGAGACCTGGGAAGAAGAAACCCTAAGTAACAGAAGTGTGCTCTAGGAGGTGTAAAATCTGGGACTAGGATTGACTGCCAGACACCATGACTTTGCACACAACTGTCACCATGAGCTGTTTTACTCAATGGTGAGATCACACATATCCTCACCATCCTTGTTCTACCAATATTTGTATTTACAACAACACTCCCTCCACCCTACCTCTCAGATCTGTGCGCCATGTACTTCATAAGTACGTTCACGACTAAAGATAAACAGGTTGCCCAGTCAACCAGGCCTTAATTTTTCAATCACAAATTTAACAACAGAAAGTGTTTCTAAGGCATTGTGTTGGTGATGTGCAATTTGAAGAGTAGTGTGACCTTCCTGTTGCTGAGAGACTAGTGTGAGGGGCAGAAATAAAGCAACACTCAAGAGGACTGAACTCAGTTTCCAGTGGCGACATAAGCGCCTTTCCTCACTTCTTCAGTGTAATGAGGTGGGAGGAGCTAGTAGGGAAACACTCTTTTTTTCTTTTTAAAGACAGAATCTGTGTAGCCCAGACTGACCTTAGACCTGCTATATAGCCAAGGATGACTTTAAACTCATGATCCTCCTGTCTCCACCCCCAAGTACTGAGATTACAGGCATGCGCCACCACACCTGTCAGGGAAACATTTTCTTTTCAGAGTCTGCCCGTTGCCTAACCAACACAAAGCTTGCCTGACATTTTGGAAGTATGTTTAACATTAAAATACAGACTTTGGCCTTTGGGAAATGAGCCACGATCAACATAGACCTTATGTTCCTGCTTGTCGACAGTTGGGCAGTGCTGATAGTGCCGTCTCTGGGGGTGTTGTGTCCTGCTTATAACGGCAACAGTTGCTCACCCCCTTTGTTTGTTTGCTTGTTTTTGTTCTTTTGAGACAGGGTTTATTTATGTAGCTCTGGCTGGTACTTACTTTGTAGACCAAGCTGGCATTGAACTCAGAGATCTGCCTGCCTCTGCCTTCTGAGCGCTGGGATTAAAGGCACATGCCACTACACCTGGTCTGCTTCTCTTTTTATTCAGTGACACCACCAAGCCTATTTCTATATGTTCTTGGAAGTCATTTAGGAATTGGAAGGGGGGTGGAAGGTGACCTACTATAGAACCTTAGGCTGCTTTTTTTATTATTAACAAAAGGTTTTCAGATCTGTATGTTAGCAGTCCAAGTTTGAAGTATGGTGGACCTTAAAATCTACTTTGAACCTTGTGTGCTGAAATTTTAGGGAAGAGGGAAAGAACATAGCGAAGGCATGAGAAGTTTAAGGAACAGTAAAGTCATATTTCAAGCTGAAGACCAAGTGGCAAGAAAGAGCTGCATCTCTGCTGGCCCATTCCAGGTTAGAGTTGTGAGTCAAGCTGTGTGCACCAGAAGTGTCAGCGAGCATCCCAAAGAAGGGCCCTGTGTGGCGGCCACTCCGTAATCCCAGGGCTCTGGAGGCAGAGGCAGGCAGATAGCTTGGTGAGTTTGAAGTCAGTCTTGTCTACATATGAGTTGCAGGACAGCAATAGCTATATAGTGACACCCTATCTTCAAAAATAAATGAGTAAATAAAAAAATCCTGAAGGTGAAAAGGGAGTCAGTTGAGTGGGACTTTTAAAACTTAAGTATACATTACCTACTTGTAACATAGGAAGAATTGCCATCTGGAGCAAATGAAAAATACATCAAGATCAGTAAGAAAAAGCAACTAGAAAGTGAACACTGGCTGGGTGTGGAGGCCCTTATGTACCTACAATCCCAGCATTTCAGGGGCTGAGGCAGGAGGATCACCCATAAGTTTGAGGCCAGCCTGAACTATGTAGTAAGTTCCAGTCTGGCCTGGGCTATAAAATTAGATTATTAATAATAAAAAATAACTAAAATACTCAAAAATCATAGGAAAATGAAAATATATACTATATTACAAACAAGCAGAAAAACACAGGCTTAAAAAAAAATGTTAGCTGGCCGGGCAGTGGTGGCGCACGCCTTTAATCCCAGCACTTGGGAGGCAGAGGCAGGCAGATTTCTGAGTTCAAGGCCAGCCTGGTCTACAGAGTGAGTTCCAGGACAGCTAGGGCTACACAGAGAAACTCTGTCTCGAAAAACCAAAAAAAAAAAAAAAAAAAGTTAGCTGATCCTGCTGGCAGGTAAAGTGACCAGTATTGGTGGAGATAGGAACAGACATTCCTCTCAGTGAAGAGATCACTTAGTTTTTGGAGGATGATTTGGCGAGCTCTAAAAACAATTTAAATATACAAATCTGGATATAGTGACACATATCTATAAGCCCAGCATGCAGGAAGACAGAAGTAGGGGGATTGGGGCCAATCTGAGCTATATTGTGAGTTCTAGGACAGCCAGACCTACCGTGTGAGATGTGATTTCACGAGATTCTCTACTGAGTACCAGTTATGAGATGCATGTGCTCCTGTGTCCTGCAGCAGTCATAGTTCCCGTCAGTAAGCACCATGGTTGCTTATACATTCAAATCTGACAGGAATGTGTCTACATGGTTTACAGTGGGGTATGTCCCATTAAACTTCCAGCGTAAGTGGAAACACATTCAAGTAGACATTGCACCATGAGGGGAGGGGAAGCCTCCCTGAGTGCGGGAGTAGAGCGGGAGAATGAGGGAGGGGATAAAACAGTATAGGTTCACGTGGGAACATCTGGATGAAACCCGTTACTCTACAATTACAGCTATTGAGCCTTGGCATTTTTTAAAAAATGCATTTAGAGAAACATCTGGGCATGAGAGAAAAGACTCCAGGTTAGAGGCCAGCCTGAGTAACAGCACAATCCCGTTTTAGAATGATAACTAATAATAACAAAAGGCTGGGATGTGGAAGGGCACTACCTGGCATGAGCAGAACCCTCCATTTGCTCTCCAGCACCACCAGAAAAATAGCACATGAGTCAGGGAATGCTGGCTCACACTGTAATCAGCACTTGGGAGTCTGAGGCAGTAGGATTGCATTTCTGGGCTCAAGGATAGGTTGGACTACAGAGTGAAAAGCAAATGAGTAAAATGTTTAATTCACCCAACCCGCTGAACAGCATAGTTTACCAGCATAGCACACCACAGAGTCAGTGGTTCACCTTCTTTATCACAGTGACTGACCTGACGGGGAGCTAGGGCTCACTGCCACCCACAGCATCACAGAAACTGTAAAAGTAAATACATAAATAAATAGATGGACATGGTGGCGCACACCTTTACTCCCAAGCACCCAGGAGGCAGAGATGTGGGATCTCTCTGACATAATATGAGGCTAGCCTGGTCTACATAGTGAGTTCTAGGCTAGCAAGGGCTACATAGCAAGACCCTGTCTAAAATGTATAAATAAAATTAGAAAATAAGATTTCTATTTTTATTCATTAAAGTAGAAATATCATTAAATAGCACCATCATATATAGGAATCATCTTATTAGCTTTTGTAAAAATAATAGGCCATGGACAAAGTCATATGATAGTAAATGGAATGGCTTCCCTACTGCCTAAGCGGAGTGAGCCAAGTTCAGAGTTCTAACAGTGAGGTGTCAGCTTACATTACTGTAACTAAGTACCTTAGATAATCAACTCAGAAAGAGGAAATTGTGCTTTGCCTCACAGTTTTGAAGATTTCGGTTCCTGGCCAGTTGGCTCCATGGCTTTGGGACCTGTGGCAAGGCAGCACTTTATTACAGGAGCATGTGACAGCTGCAGCAGTTCACCTCATGGCTGGGAAAGAACAAAGAACAAAGGGTCCAGAATCCCACAATCCCTTTGGGACGTTGGCCCAAAGACATCCCACTCAGCTGCATCTCAAAGCTTCTGCCGTATCCCGATAATGCCAGCCTGGGAAACCCAGCCTTGAACCATGGACCTTCAGACACTTATCCAGCCAGCACTAGGTGGGACATGAACTATAGTTGGGTGAACAGGATTTGTCTTACACACACCTGTTTTTTCAAGTAAATGGGGATATTTCCTATTTTCTAGTCCTACTAAGAAAACTGAATGTAGGTGAGGAAAGATATAGTTTAGTGGTAAAAGATTTGTCAGACATCTAGGGTGCCGTGCGTTCAAAGCACTAAAAAAGGTAAAGAAATAAAATGGAGTAAGCACAGACACATGACAAAGTTCCTGCCATTCACTGAGTGTGGATCGCTGACGGGTTTTGAGTCCTTAGCTCAGGCAATGAGTATAGAGTGAGTTCAGGTCCACCATCTGCGCTCTCAACCCTGTGGCAAACTGTCACCAAACCCTAGCGATGACAGTCATGCTGTGATGCTGAGAACGTTCGTGTGAATTTTAGAACCTGTTTTCTCTTTTGTGAAAATGTACATATTGTTGCTTGGGGATAGGTTCACTGAGCAAAGTGTTTGCTTGCCACACAAGCAGGAGGACCTGAGTTCAGATCCCCAGCTGTGAAAAAGCTGGGAGCAAGTACACTGGTAACCCCAGCTCTGGGGGCAGAGACAGGAGGATCCCTGGAGCTCAGTGAGGTGTAAATTCAGGAGAGACCCTGTCTCAAAATATAAGGTGGAGAGTGACTGAGGAAGACGTCTGACATCTGACCTCTCACCTCCACACACGTGTGCACACATGTTCTAACACGAATACCACATATACAAATATGCACACACATCCTCACAAGCCTTAAAACTATTCAGTGTAAGCATTCTCTTCAGATTGCTGAAGGTGGATTAACACTGGTAGGGAGCTTGGAAACAGTGACTGACTTCATCACCATGTGTGCATGACTGCTCTGACTTCTGTTTACTGACTGACCTCATCACTCACCACTGTGTGTGCACGACTGCCCTGACTTCTGTTTACTGACTGACCTCATCACTCACCACTGTGTGTGCACGACTGCCCTGACTTCTGTTTACTGACTGACCTCATCACTCACCACTGTGTGTGCACGACTGCCCTGACTTCTGTTCTCTCAGCTAACCCTCACACCGCTCCATCTCAGGGAAAACAAAGGTCAGGTTGAGAATAAATAAGCTCTATACCTAGTTTTCTCTAATGCATGGGCTGTTCTCTGCTCTGTGTTCTTGTGGAAGTATCCAGTGTCCAATAAGGTGCTTAGCATAGCTAATAACCACAGCAACTTTGAAAATATTATCTCTGTCAGTTCTTTACAAAAGAAAAGGAACTCGGGAGGCAGAGGCAGGCGGATTTCTGAGTTCGAGGCCAGCCTGATCTACAGAGTGGGTTCCAGGACTGCCAGGGCTACACAGAGAAACCCTGTCTCGGAAACCAACCAACCAACCAAACCAAAGGCAATTAGCTGATGAGAATCTCTCATAGTGATCTGGATTGGTATGCTCTTCCTATAGTTCTGCTTTCCAAAGCTAAAGTGGGTTTAAAAAGCGGCCACACCCACCCCTAAGATCTATACCTACCTGTAGCAGCTGTGGGGAAAGTGGCCCGCCCACCCCTAAGATCTATACCTACCTGTAGCAGCTGTGGGGAAAGTGGCCCGCCCATCCCTAAGATCTATACCTACCTGTAGCAGCTGTGGGTCATCCTGCAGACAGGTGTGAGGCCAGGCATGAACAGACTGTAACAGGAACTCAGAATTTCTAAAAAAGCACTGATTCCTCACTTGGACCTCAAGACAACTAAAATCAGGACATGAAAGCCTGGCATCTCTGTCTCCATTTTGTGTCTGTCTCCTGAGAGACTGCATCAGAATGTGAACCATTCACAGATCTATCTAACCCACCTCACCCCCTGCAAGGCTGAAGACATAGGCATAGTCATTATCTTAAACCTGTCACCAAATTCAGTCCCCTTGGGTTCTAAGGAACACCAAAGCCTGACAGGAGATGTTTACCCCCCCTCCCCCCAGTTAAGAGTAATTTCCACAAAGGTAAGGTGAGGCTATATCCAGGAGCAGAAGTAAATGCCTTCTTCCAGACATCTTGGGATCCACACCCATGATCCCAGCACATAGCCAGTTGAGGCAAGAGAACAGTCAGGAATTTGAGGCCATCTTGAGTTACATATTTGAGTTGTAGGCCAGCCTGGGGTATAGAGTAAGTTCTGTCTTAACAAACCCAAATAAATGAGATCATATAAGTATCAGTGTGTTGCAGAGCAGGGGCAGTGCTGGTGCACACCTTTGATCCCAGCGGAATCAAAGAGAGGCGGAAGCAGGTGGATCTCTGAGTTTGAGGCCAGCCTGGTCTACAGGCAATTCTAGGACAGCTAGGGCTACACAGAGAAACCCTGTCTTGAAAAACAAAACAAAATTAAAAAAAAAAAACCAGTATATCCACTCAAGCAAAAATTAATTTTTTTAAAAAATAATATTTTAAATGCATGAGAGTTTTGCCTACACATATGTGTTTGTGTGTGTCTGGTGCCTACCAAGGCCAGAGAGCGCATCAGAACCCCTGGAACTGGCGTTGCTTATGTTTAGTTCACATTGTGAACTAAAGCCAGGTCCTCTGCAAAAGCAACAAACACCTTTAACTACTGAGCCACCTCTCTAGCTCCAAAGACCTTTTCAGACCACTTTACAGAACTAGAGCTGAGTCAGAGATCAAGGAGACCACACTGTGAACAGATCTGCTTAATTATGCCCCAATGCTTTTTATTTAAACCTAAAGCCCCTATCAGTCCCCAGAATCAAACTGGTTCCTTTTCCCACTGTACTAAACCACCCCTGCCTTTTCACAGCCATTGTCTAATTGTCTCACTGGGATGGGTTGCCAAGGCTAGCCTGCTGGAGTTGCCAGAGTTAGGGAACTTTTCCCTAAAACTCTGGTTACAAGACTTCTTAGCTGGGTGGCCCTCTTCAAGAGGCCTGGGTAAAACTCATGTGTTAGCTCCTCCCTGCAAGGTCCTTGTCTGGGCACTTGGCCTTGTGCTTGGTATAAAGCTGCACTGTAATGCATTTTGCTAGATGAGTACGGTCCTCTTTCCTCCTACCCACCCTCAGTGAAGTGGCCAGACTGCATCCTTGAGCTGCTGACTTTAGAAACCCAAAGAGAACTGGAGTGAATCCAGACTGAAATTGTACATATCTCCTCTGCAGAGAAAGCCAGGGCTCCTTCCTCTGCTCCAGCCAGGCCTTAAGGCTGCAGGGAAGTAGGGAACAATCTCCTGCTTAGCAACTGTTATTCTAAAGAATTCATTCTTTTTTAATCTGGGCACTATCTGCAGAGGAAAGTCCCAGAAATGAGCTAAAAAGTCTGAGACAGGAGCGTAGTAGCCAAGTGAATCATTCAAGGTTCTGTAGGTGAGAGTGATGTAGGCATCTGGAGAGAGATCAGCACAAAGATCTAAGCACAGAAGAGACAAGCACAGGTCCCTGGCCACTTCTGCCTACAGCGTCCAGCAGGTCTAGCTCAAATATGCCCAATGCATACTGGGATGTCATTCCTTCCTTAAATCCACTAGCCCTAGAAATGGGGACCAGAGGCTCAGGACTGCTGCAGTTCCCGAATGGCCAAACTACACACGTACATTCCTTTTCTCTGTGACTAAAACACACCGTTTCAGAATCCACACCTGGCTCATTCCCAGGCATCCTGAGTGGAAGAGTAAGACACCCCCAACCAGAGGAAAAGCCTTTACCTAGGGAAACTGCTCATCAGACTCAGGCATCCTGTCCTTAGAGGTTACTGAGCTAAAGATCCAGTTCTAGAAATCCTAGCAATGTGCATGGACCAGAAGCTGTGGCCTGGAGCAGGCTGGCTAGAGGGGGAGGAAATCTAACACTGAGCTCTTGCAAGCTTTGAGTGAATAACCAGCTACCAAATCCTCCCAAAAGTGATAATCCCACTTTACAGACCAGAAAACAAGTTGTATGAAGTTACAATAGCTTACCAAGAAAAATATCTCACAAGAGGCTTCAAAGGAGTAAAGAAGACTGGGTACAACATGGTCTGTTTCCCCCTTATAAAGATTGTCTCAAGGAGGAAGGGGCAGATGTTTCAACCTGGAGCTAGATGTATGCTCCATGTGGCCTCATTGCATGTTACCCTCATTGTATTGTGCGTTTCTTCTCAGTCCCCACTCTGCAGAGTTCAGCGAAGCTTATGATTGTTTTGTAGCCTCAAGGATTTATCGGTCAGATTATCTCCTGTCCCTCTTACCAGACAGAACAAACGTTAAGAGCCATTTCCATTTCTCAGAGCAGAGTAACAGAAGCCTTTTGATTCTAGGGGAGGGACACATCATGAACTAGGTCAGTGCCAGAAGAGCTCCAAAGTGACAGAATCCAGTCTCTTCCTGCTTAAAAGATAAGCCTGACTCACCCTTCAGCAGAGATGGGAAGGAAACCTCAGACTGGGAAACAGGACTGAATCGTGCTGCCACTCTGCTAGGAGATGTCCTGTGACCTTGGGCAAAGCATGCTCTCTAGGGCCTTAGCCTGCCATTGCCAAGAGTCATGTGGGTTGGCTGACTAGCTGGCTGGCTCCTATGTTGTCAATTAATGAAGTCCCAAGTCCTGCTCCCACATACTGTTAAGTAGTAAGTCTGGGTAACCAGAAGACTCTGCCAGGTTCTGAAATGGAGTGCGTGTACTATGGGAGCAGAGCACAGCATGTGTGCATGTGTGTGTGTGCATGCGTGTGCACATATGTACAGATAGTTATTTACCTGTGAATCTTCATATTTTTATATCTCCCTAAGCTTACACTCATTGGCCAGATACTGTTACTTTATATTCCTGATAGAAACTCAGCAACGAGCAGTTCTACGTTTAGAACATCACTCTTCACTTGAGACATTCTCACGGCAGAGTTCACTGGGACATCCTGACCCGCATGACCTGAGCATGGTATTTGAATTCAGCTGTCCCCCCCCCTCCCAAACACCTTAGTGATGTTTTTAGTTTTTTGGTTTTGTTCTGTTTTGAGGTAAGAGAAACAATGATTTAGCCAAAGATTTGACAAAGTTTACAGAGGGCAAGACAGCCAGCGTTGATGTAACCACCCGCTTAGCACCAGAGTGGTAGGAGCAACGGTGACAGGTGACCATGGCTCTGTTCCAGCAACACTTTACTGACTAACCTGAAGCTGAACCAGACAGGCAGTGGTAGTTACACAGGACTGTGAATATACTACAGGGAACTGAGATGTGCATTTAAACAATGGCTAATTATACTATTACACCTTGTATGTTTGTGTGGCATTCAGAGGTCAACAGACAACTTCAGGAGTTGGTTCTTTCTACTTTGTGAGTCCCAGAACCAAACTAAGGTCATCAGGCCTGGCAGCAAACATCCATACCCACTGAGCTACCTCTCCAGTCCTACAATCCCTAGTTCTGTGGTATGTAAATGTCACCATGAAAGTGGTGCACACCTTTAATCCCAGCACTCAGGAGGCAGGTAGATCTCTGTGAGTTCAGGGCCAGCCTGGTCAACAGAGTGAGTTCCAGGATAGCCAGGGCTACACAAAAAACCCTGTCTCAAAAAAAAAAAAAAAAAATGAAATGAAATAAAGAATAGGCAAAGGTAGTATTTGATTCGTAGTTTGCTCACCCCTGACCAAGGTCAATTTTTTGAACTTGCAATGCTCCTGCTTCAAGCTCCTGGGTGCTGGGATGATACATGCCATCACAATTAGCAAGTATCATTTCTGTATGTATGCATGTATGTACATAGGTCATGTGACCCAGGTTGGCCTGGAACTCACTATGACCTGTGGATGACCCTAAACTCCTAATCCTCCTCCATCTCTCTTTTTTTTTTTGGTTTTTCAAGACAGGGTTTCTCTGTGTAGCCCTGGCTGTCCTGGAACTCACTCTGTAGACCAGGCTGGCCTCGAACTCAGAAATCCACCTGCCTCTGTCTCCCAAGTGCTGGGATTAAAGGCATGCGCCACCACTGCCTGGCCCTCCTCCATCTCTTAAATGCTGAAAGTACAGGTATGTACTATCAAAACTGGTCAAACCCTTTTCTTTATAAAGAACCCAGACTCAGGAACTTCACTATAGCAAAAGAAAATAGACTAATATAGAGTTCACTTCTGTTGCAATCTCTACTTCATTATAAAACTCCTTGTTGTTGTATTACTTTAAGAGATGAGTTTATATTGGGCACAATGGCATACACCTTTAACCCCAGCATTTGGAGGGTGGAAATTGGGGGAAAGGAGGCAGGTAGATCTTTGTGAGTTTGAGACTACCCTCATCTATATAGCAAGTCCCAAGGCTACAGAGAGACTGTGTCTCAAACAAACAAACAAATAATAAGTTTACACACCAGACTGTTTTAGAGAATGAATTCACTCTAAAAAAGTATGGTAGAATGAGAACATGTTTAGACAAGGAGAAACAGAATTCCTTAAAGATACCTCACAAGATAACTCACACACACACACACACACACACACACACACACACACACACACACACACACACACAGTGGTAACAGCACGTGTTTATTAGGTGGAGACCACTCTAGGTTTTGTTAAGGAAGTGCTAACTGGCAAACCCGGCTGTCGCTGTGCTGTCGCAGACACAAGGAGACATTCCCAGTATGAGCATTCACGCTCCTGCGTAACTCTGATCTTGCAGGTGGAGCTTCTCTGAGACCAGCAATCACATGGAGGGCTTGCAGTATTTAGTTCAACTTGGCCAACAACTCCTCCAGTTCCGGCCGGGCTTTGAACCTTCCCTTGAAGTCTTCTTCAGTGTGCTGGGACAAGGAAAAGAAAACAAATGGCAGTCACCACGGGAGGTTTTGTTACCCATACACATGCACATTCAAAAAGGGCCCATGGGCAGCTTCGAAGTGGGTCATTCATAGTCAGCCCTTGTAGCATGTAGCATGGCAGACTAGGGTCAGGTACCAGGAATAAAGGCTGAACCACACTTCCTCTTAGTGTGCTGAGACAAGACAGACATGTAAACAACTACTGTCAGGATGCTAGACGTATCACCAAAGAAGTTTTCTGGTTATTTTTGGTTTTTAATCATGGTGGCAACCAGGACCTTCCACATATGAGGTAAACACTATCACTGAGCCATAACGTATAGGAGCTTGGTTTTATTGTTGTTTTTTTTTTAAATTACATTTATTTTTGTTGTGCATGAATACAAATGTACCCACATGGAAAGTCAGAGAGCAACATTTTGGAATCAGTTCTCTTCTTCACCATGTGGTCCTGGGAGCTGCCCTCAAGCCATCAGGTTTGTAAAGTACCTCAGTCTGCCTGCTTCTGCCTGCTGAGAGCTGGAATTGCATGCAGTATTTTTAGTATGACCAGCACATTTTCACCCTATCCACAGATCTCTGTGAAACTGAAATAACTACCAGACAAGCAGGGACAGAACGCGGGGAGCTGGATGAGGCAATGAAAGCAGGTTAACACGACCTAATGGAAACTGTATCAGGAACTGTATCATAAGAAGGGTTGTCATGGCAACCATGCCTGACTGACACCCAGTATTTAGCCTAATGTTAATTTCTGTAGGTTTCCCTTCACCAAGTACATTCAATGGAGCGACAATCACACTTTGGTGGTCTACAAAATGTCTCTCTAAGGTAAGGCAGCACCTGAGGAACTCATGCTCTGATGCATTATGTCATTTATAATCTTAAACCATGTTTCTGCTTTTCAGCTACCTGAAGGGAGAGAATCTGGAGGTCATGGCTCATGTCATGATTCTGTGATGGAGGCCAGTTCCTGTGGTACACGCTGCATCATCCCTGATACCTCAGAGGTCACCCCACCACCAGGTTGCACACCTCTCTTGATAGCAGCTAGGCTGAAATACAGGTTTCTCTGTTGCTTCAAAAGTTAAGCAGTACAGAGGATAAGTAGGCCATCAGGGGGCCTCTTCCCACACTGGTACCTACCTCCCGCACTGACAATCTGACGCCTTCTGGAAGATTGCTTTGGAGTATTTCCAAGAAAATCTCTGCAAATGTAGCACTCAGACCACTGATCTGCAAATGAGGAGAGATGTCTAAGAGCATATGCTGAAGGTCAGGTAACTGGCAAACAGGGCCTGGGCTCCCTTGCAACTCCAGTAGGGGCCGAGGCTGACACTCAGAGCTGGCTTCTGAGCCCAGTCCCCGCAGGGCTTCTCTGCCTATTTGTGAAGGTGTGTGTTTGCTGAGACAGTCATGGCAATGTTCCTGTAGGCAGCAGATGCGGATGTCACAACCAGACCAAGACTGATTTTCTGATGCAACTCAGGTTTACCACACTGGGCGGGTGCTGGTGTTAGTGTAACTTTTATTCACCTGATGTAATTGTCTCCAAGGCCTACTGCCTCAGCCTGCTGGAGGCCTAGTCCTGGAAGCCCCTAGCCTCTGTTATGCTCTGATCTTCCGGCTCCTTCTCATGCTCTGGCTCCTTCTGTCTTCACCTGTGTCTAGCTTGTTATCTCTCTCTCTGGAGCCTGTCTCTGCACAACTGTCCCGGTAAAACTCCATCCTCCTTCTTTTTCCTCTCTCTGCACTGCTCTGTGAGTAGCCTCCCTTTCCTCTCTGTTCTCCTGAGAGTTGGGCAGATCCTATTCTGTCAAATCTTTCTCTGATTCGTCACTTTGTCTGCCACTCAATTAGACATCACTTTCAAACATGATGCTTCCTTCTACAAACTTTACCTTCATTGTATGGGATTAAAGGTGTGTGCTAACGGCTGAGCCACACTACAACTAGAAACACTTTTTTTTTTCCAGTAAATGACACAATCTTGGGGTTCACGGTGTGATCAAATATCCTGCAACACTTGTGTAAGGCCCTATCTTGAGAATCCAGAGGTGAGTCAGATGTGTGGTGGAAAGGCATGCAGGGCACTATGAGTACCCACAAGAGAAATAACCACTTAACTCAGTCAGGGAAGGGCAAAGAAGCTTCAAGCATGGGTAATGCCTGGGTGAAGTCTTGAAGGAAAACAGGATTAAAGTAGGAGAATCTGACAGAAGCACGGGCAGTTTTCAGGACTGAGGGAGCAGCAGTCAGTGAAATGTGGATCACATAACTGCAATAGAAAATCCAGACAAATTCTGCAGCTGGAGTGAAAGGGACATCAAGGAACAGTAGGAGGGAATGCACAGTGACATGAGAGCTACAAGTCAGAGCTACTACCTGGGAGGGATACATTATGAGCAAATTACTAGTTAAAGACTTAAAATTTCAAAGTACTTCAGTTGTTTTAAAATTAGCATATTTAGATTTAGGTGTTCCTCTGTCTACACTCTTCCTACCTTGCTGATAAGATTCTTCAGTGGACTAAAAAGGGGACTACAATGGAACTGTAAATAAAATTCCACACAATGGAATACTATTTGGCCATAAAAATTAATGAGGTGCCAATCATGCTACAATACGGACAAACCTTGCAAACACACCAAGTGGAGCCAACACAAAAGGCATTTCAATGTGGAATTTTTAGCTTATTTAGGTAGGAGCTCAGTGAATACAGCCCAGGCTAGCTTCAAATTCACAACAATCCTCCTGCTTTGGCCTCCTAACTGCTCAGATTACAAGCATGTGTTATCATACCATGCTTTATTAAAAGGCCACAAATTGTACAATTCTGCTAATATCAAATACAATAAATCCAGAGAAAGAAAATAGACTCATGGTTGCAAGGGGTTAGGGAGCATTTGGAGAGAGGAGCAGCTGCTGACTGACACAGGGTCTATCTCCGAGGTAATGGAAATGTTCTGTAACTGTGTAGTAATGGTTGCATAACTTTGAATATACAAAAACCTGTCAATTGTATGCTTTCAATGAGTAAACTGCATGTTGACTCCATGAGTGAAGTTATAAGGGAGCAGATGATGTCAGAGCTACTGGGCTCCAGACAACTCTCGGCACCTCTATCATGGTGTGGCTGTGACCCTCCTATCTCTGCAAAGAAGGAAAGGAAGACAGTTATTACAGCTAAAGAAAGTAAGACAAGTAAATGGTCACACTGGGATGAGTATAAAGTGAAAAATAAGGATCTCAAAGATTCAATTGGCGGAAGGTAAGGAATTTGATCAATGAACGAAGGCAAAGAAGGATCAAGCACTAGGCTCAAAGGATTACAGACAAAGAGGGAAGTTGTCCTCGGAAAAATATAGATTTATACATAGAAGTGTGTGTGTGTGTGTGTGTGTGTGTGTGTGTGTGTAAGCGCATGCACTAGGTTTATTGGTATGCTAAGAAGTTTGAGGAATGGCTGTGATTTCATAACAGGAGAGGTAGAGAAGTCAAGAGCCCAGCTCTGGAATGCAGACATCATTTAAGGCAAAGATTCTCAACCGGTGAGTCAAGACCCCTTGGGGGGGGGGTCAAACAACCTTTTCACAGGGCTCACCTAAGACCACTGGAAAACACAGATATTTACATTATGGTTTCTAACAATAGCAAAATTACAGTTTTGAATTAATTATGAAGATAACCTTATGTTGGGGTCACTACAACATGAGGAACTGTATTAAAGGGGTACAGCATCAGGAAGGCTGAGAACCACTGATTTAAGGGAAGGAAGACAACAGTAAGAGAAGAATGACAGATGGAGAAAAAGATGGAGGGAGGGAACCAGAGGAGCAAAAGCACTTGGGGACCCTGAGTGCCTACCTGAACCACTCGCTCATGGGTGGTAAGGACTGAGTCTAGGACCATTTTGTTGCCTTGGTCTGGTAGCCGCATCACTTCCATGGTTCTGGTGGGCATCGCATAACTGCAGAAGAAGAGTTGGCTGTTCAGTGTCCACTCAAGCCAGCAGCACCACTTCAACCAGGGTCATCAGTGAGTGCAATCATTACTCTGTGAGGATGCTTATCTGCAGCAGTGTTAGTAAGGAGATCCTTTATCTCCTCAAGATGTCTCTAAACTCCGAGGGGACACACTTTGCTCAATGCCTTTCTATGTCCCCATTCACACTAGCCTGACACAATTCTCTGAGAATAACCTGGTGATAATACCTATTTGCTGCTACTAAAACAGAGCCAATTCTAAAGGAATCCAGTCCAGCACTTAGGTATACTTCAGAGGCAAGCGGGACAGAATGATTGCAGTCACCTCCATTGGCAATCACTACTGCCAAGTCTGTGCTCACTCTATTAGCTTCCGTAGGCCAAGTTCTACAGGAAAGTGAAGTCTCCCATTTATCAGCAATATATACTTTGGTGAGACACTCTCCCTCTGAGCTTCATGTGTAGATGAAATTACAATCCGAGCCTCTGTAAGTACACTGAGGACCAGATGCGGTGGTAAAAATAAACTAATGTCTAAGCAGAAAGTGTGGTATTAATGCTGTATTCATCTCACCAAATTAAAAAGAATGAAATACTAATAATGACAATAGAACCCCCGATTTTCTACATCCCCCAGTTTCATCAAATGGTCTCTACAGATGGACCTCTACAGAAGGACACTTAGTGTGATGAAATCGGAACAGAAACCTGCTGGTCCCAGTGTTTAAACCCCAGCCCTGCCCTTACTCCCTGCCTGACTCCCAGGTCAACCCAGCTCTCTTACTGTGTCTGGTTCTTCAGGGGGTGAGGAGAACATGCCTTGTCACAGGCTTGTAGCCATGACTGAGACTACACAGCAAGCTGCCTGTCATACTACACCCTCAAATGCAGTTTCCTCTGCCCTGATGAACGGCTGTGGATTCCTGAGTACTGCAGACGCCTTGAGGTACCTGCTCCGGACAGCAGCGCCGACCGTCCCCAGCACAACCTCTGATTACCTCTTTCCATACAAATATGATAATATTAAAAAGTAGGGATACAATCATAGCATGCACACACATACATATAAATAAATGTAACCATAAAAATTATTAATAGCCTGCTCTGCCCTAGGCATTCTAGGGACAAATGAAATCTATGCCTTCGAAGAGTACCAAATATTTTAGAGAAAAAAGGGTTCAGGGATGGCTTCATGGATGAAGTAGTGATTTGATAAGACATAAGAAATATACTTAGGATGCTGGAGAAATGGTTTAGCAGTTAAGAGCACTAGCTGTTCTTCCAGGGAAGCCAGGTTTGAGTCCCAGCATCCACATGGCAACTCATAAGCATGTGTAGCTCAACTCCAGGAGATCTAACGCCCTCCTCTAGACTCACCAGGCACCAGGCATGCGTGTGGTTCACATTCAGGTAAAAGTCACACATATAAAATAAAATAATTTTAAAAAATATACTTAGGCGCCAGGCAGTGGTGGTGCACAAGTTCAATCCTAGGGTTATACAGAGAAACTTTGTCTCAAAAACCCAAAACAAGCAAACAAGTAAAATAAGGTAGACATCGAGGAAGACATCTGCCCCCCCCCCCAACTCCTGTAATATCAGCAGCATTGGGAGATAGAGGCAGAATGATTAGATTGTTTAAGGCTATTTTGGCTACATACTGAGTCTAAATGAATAAATAAGTAAATAAACACTGAGAAAACTGGTTATTTCAAAGTAGCATACTCCTTTAAGTAGTTAGAGTGCAGGTCCTTTTGTTCACTCATCTGCATTCTCTGCACTTTCCAGTTTTCCTGAAATGAATAAAAGCTGATCAAATGGCAGAAACACAAAAGGGAAAAGAGAAAAAGAAAAACCAAACTATTTGAAGAGTCAACCCAGTTGACAGTGCTATCTTTGGACTTTGGATAAAGCTCTGGGCTCCATCCCTAGCACAGTAAGTAAATACCAGGGAAAGCTGGGAGGAGGGCCTGCTGAGCATGCATAAGGCCTCACATGCAATGCTTGGCACTGCCAAAACAAACCAAAAATATCCAGAAACGCACAAAGTTATACTTAAAAAAAAAATTCTTTTTTGAAAGTGAATTTTTTAAGAGGAAAAAAGAGTAGCCTCAGAGCTAATGATGTTTAGCTTTCTCCATGGAACAGAGGCTGGTCAGCTGAGTGTCATTTCTGTCCCCCTAGGCAGCTGCTTAGCAAGGGAAGCAGACAAATCAGGAGAGAGGCCTCTTCTCTGCTCTGCTGCAGGAGCGGCAGCTGCGCATTCCAGACCATGTGCAGAACAGAAGCTGGCAAGCTGCTCTTGCAGCACAATTCCTACTCAAGGTCACAGTCAGTATCCTCAACCTCCATTTCCACTCCAGAGGAAAAATGAAAACCGCAAGAAAACAAATTCATCTCTGAAAAGCTGGGCAACGTGAATGTCCAGTGACAAAACAGTTGAAAAAGCTCAGTCAATCAGTGCAGTGATTGGGTAAAAACAAACCACTCTTTATGCTGAGCTATTTGCAGCAAAGAGCCAAGAGGGAAGCAGAAACCAGGGTGCCATTCACCCTGCTGTCCTAGGAAGCACGGCCATGAGGATGGAGCACAATTCAAATCAACCACCATTTACTCTGAGCCTCGGATGTACTGCAGACTAGGCCAGGTCCTAGGGTTGGGCCACTAAAGAAGACAGAAGCAGCTCCTGCCTTATAGAATTTAACATAATACAGAACATAATCTGAAAATCATAGTTAAATTAAGTCTAAGGATAAAAAAAATGCATGTAATAAAAAGGAATTTGTATACCCTTTATTTCTCCTGAATATATTACAGAAGGATTTAATAATCTTTCTTGAAGAAGTAATAGACAAGATGACACCTAAGAAAAAATGGGGGCTGGGCAGAAGATAGAGCTTGGTTGGTAGAGTACTTGCTAGCAAGCATGAAGCCCGGGGTTCAATCCCTAGCACAGAATTAACTAACCCATGGGGCACGAGCCATTAATCCCAGTACCTGGAAAGGGAAGCTGAAGGATCAGCCTTAGCTACATAGTGAGTTCAAGGCCAGCCTGTGCTACAAGAAACCCTATCTCAAAGAGAGGAAGAAAGGAAAAGAGGGTGGGAGGGATGAAAAGAGGGAAGGAACGGGAAAAGGTGAGGCCTTGGGGGAGGCAGGAGAATGTTCAAACTCTGCAGACTTAGACAAGCAAAGGCCTTGAAGCAGAAATTAAACACTGAGGCAGGGGAGGGAAGGGAGGATAAGCTAACCTTAAGTAGAGTGCCCAGGTCATGGAGTACCTGGCAACCACAGATTTCAGCTCTCCTGAGGGGAGAAGCAATGGAGTGGGAAGGGAATGAGAGGCTCCTTAAGAAGGAAGGACACAGACTTTTCCCTTCCAGAAAACTTAGACCAAACACAACATGACGACTGAGAACTAGACAGGAGAAAGGTCAAAAATCTAGGACTATGGATAAGCCTCAATCGCCTCACTATTAATTGTGTGTGTGCAAGCACACACATGCATGTTTGTCTGTGTGCACACGGAGAAATGGTTATTTTCGTATGTCCACATGCTATGCATCTACTTATAATCTCGCTATCGTGACAAACTACCTAAGCTGTTATTTACCCTTAAAAAAAAATCATCTCACTTGGGCTGGAGAGATGGCTCAGCAATTAAGAGCACTGGCTTCTCTTCCAGAGGTCCTGAGTTTGATTCCCAGCAACCACATGGTGGCTCACAACCATCTGTAATGGGATCTGATGCCCTCTTCTGGTGCGTCTGAAGACAGCTACAGTGTACTCACATACATAAAATAAATAAATCAAAATTTTAAAAAATCATCTCAGTTAAAAACTTAATTTTGCCAGGCAGTGGTGGCGCATGTCTTTAATCCAGCATTCAGGAGGCAGAGGCAGGCAGATTTCTGAGTTCAAGGCCAGCCTGGTCTACAGAGTAACCAGGGCTATACAGAGAAACCCTGTCTCAAAAAACCAAAACCAAACCAAATCAAAACAAAAAAACAACCAAAAAAAACCAAAAACAACTTAATTTTAAGGAGAACTGATAGATGTAGAAGCACACGGGACGCGTGCTCTGCTGGCGAGGGAGGAAGTGTACAGCCACTGGTAAGAAGTTTGCAGAGTCTCTTACACATTCAGACTGTGCCGTACTTACCGTATGGCTACAAATCACAGTCTTACTTAGAAATGAAAACGTTTGTTCTCACAGAAACTCATACCTACTTGTAGTGGCTTTATTCATAATTGCCAAAAATTTGAAGCACAAATATCCTTCAATTAGCAAATGGAAACTGAAGCACATTCTTTTAATGAAATGCTACTGAGCAACAGAAAGGAGCAACGTGTTTAATGCAGACAAATATGGGTAAATTTGACTATATTGTTCTAAGTGAAGAATGCCATAGTCAAAAGGAACATTTTTTTTTCACTTATTTGGCATTCTGAAAGAGACAAAACTACGGGGAGAGGGAGAGGAAACAGATGAAAAGTTAGCAAGGATTTGTGGGAAAGGAGGTGACTGCGGAAGCAGGGAACTCAGGATGACCGAAATCTTCTATATCTTGATTATAATTGAATTGATTCTACTGTGTCCTCTAGCCATGCCTCATGGAACATTTTCACTGAAGGTAAATGACGACGCAGAAAGTCTACCTTTACGTCATGATTATTAATGAACTGCTATATCAGCTGCCATAAGTAGATGGCAAGTTAAAAATAAACAATGAAAACAAAATCTTATCATAAATCCTAGCAAGACAGCAGTGCTCGCCCAAGATTCCAAGCCTGACACCCCCTCTGTTGCCAGGGTTAGGACGTGCTAGCCTAGTGTTCAGGTCCGTTGCCAGGGTTAGGACGTGCTAGCCTAGTGTTCAGGTCCGTTGCCAGGGTTAGGAAGTGCTAGCCTAGTGTTCAGGTCGGTCACACCAGGCCTCTGGCAATGTCTCCTTGGAGACATGAGTTGAGTATGAACTTAAAAGGGAAGCCATTTCTCATCAAGTGACTTAATGCTATTTAAGACCAACTGCAGGACATGTGAACTGTCAGAAACCCCGAGGTCAGACATGAGAGGAAGCAGCCCTGGAACAGACACTCAATGCCAGTTCTCTTCTCCACAGTGAAGGGGTAACAGTTACGGGATAAGCAGAGAAGGGAAAGCAGAATTAGTGTATAGTAAGTGCAGAATTTCAGTTTTACAAGCTGAAAAGGTTACAAACACAGGAGGTGGTAACAACTGCCCATATGGATGCGCTTGCTATCACTGGGCCATATGCACATTTAAAGACACTTGAGATGGAGCTGGTGAGATGGCTCAGCAGGTAAAGGTGACTGTCAGTCACCAAGCCTGACAAACTGAGCCTCTAGGACCCACATGACATATTCACCCCCAGACCCACATATACACAATAAATACTGAAATGCAATTAAAATTTTTAGAAGTAATAAAATTATTAGTTTTATATAAATATTGCCAAAAATTTTAAAAACTTGCAAAAACATTTTTTGATGAACTTAAACACATTATGCTAAGTGAAAAAGGTCAGATACAAACAGCTGTTTACTGTGTCATTCCATTTACATGCCATTCTGAAGACACTGAAACAACAGGAACACAGGGCAGTGAGAGGAGAGCTCAGCAGGGAAGGCACCAGCCAACATGCCTGATGTCCACAGAGCTCCATCCCTGGAACAAAAGCACCAACTCCTGCAAACTCATCTCTGACCTCCACACGTGAGTTGTGCCATATGTACCCTAAGGCATTTGTGAATACACACACACACACACACACATACACACACACACACTAAATTAATAACCAATTTAAAAACTGGGCTAGAGAAATTATCAGTGGTTGCCAAGTGCTTGGTGGGAGAAGACGGGCTTCATGGAGCAACAGGGAACTTTTAGGCTAATGATCTGTTCTGAACTTTGACTGTGGCAGGTATGTACCTAAAGCGTAACTTCATTAACATGATACCCAGACCAGGAACATCCCAAACAAAGGAGCCTTCTTCCTACCTTTCCTCGACTTTGATGGACAGCCGGTTGCAGAGGCGGTGGACATACTGGGCATAACTTTCTGCCAGAGTAATGTCATAAGCTATCAGGTGGATATTTAAAACTCCATATTCATAATCTGTCCCCACATTAATGGCTCTCACTTCTACTTTTGCTTTCTTCTTTTTGGGCTGAATAAAAAAACAGAAAGAAAGGAAATAAGTCAAAGTGTTGTATAAGAAATTTAATCAGCTGGGCATGGTGGGGAAGGCTTCTGACTCCAGTACTCTGGAGGCAGGGGCAGGTGGATTTCTGTAAGTTCCAAGGCTAACCTAGTCTACCTAGAGAGTTTCAGGCCAGTCAGATAATAATAATAATAATAATAATAATAATAATAATAATAATAATAATGAGGAGGAGGAGGAGGAGGGGGGGAGGAGGAGGAGGGGGGGAGGAGGAGGAGGAGGAGGAGGAGAAGAAGAAGAAGAAGAAGAAGAAGAAGAAGAAGAAGAAGAAGAAGAAGAAGAAGAAGAAGAAGAAGAAATAATTACATCACAATGTGTTCATATTTTTAAAAACCGCCTTTAAATTGTTTACCACTTTTCCCTCGGGTTATCCTTTTGAGATGCTAACATTCTCGTGGGAAGGAAGGAATAGGCAATTTCCTTTACCAATGGCCAGTTCAAAGAGAACAGAGCTGGTATTGTTTTAACAAGACTGCAGGTGACTGTCTTCTGCCATTACCTGGTTTTGGGGCTCATCTCCCATCTCTAGCTCTGTTTCTCAACTTGCAAATTGATAGTTATGCTATAGCAAAAAAATTACTTTCTTTTTTTTGTGTTGATTATTAAACTCTTAGTATGTACTCCATTGGTTAGCTAATTCTACCTAATACTTTTTGTTTGCTTGATATTACTTTGTTGCACACATGTGTGTGTGTGTGTGTGTGTACATGCATGCACATACCATGGATGACACATGAGTAGAAGTCAGAGGACAAACTGAGGGAACTGATTTTCTTTCCACCAAGTTAATTCCGGGGACCAGGATTGGCAGCAGCCCCTTTACCCACTGAGTGACCTTGCTGGTCCATAGTCCACTTTTAGTATTATATGAAACAGGAGTCAAGAGTCACCTTTTTCACAAGAGCAACGGTCAAACGGCCCTGCAGCACAGTAGTGCATCGTCACCTCTGTCACATACTGAATATCCACAGGTGATGTCTCTGTACTTGTATTTTGTTCTGTTGAGTGCTGTCCCTATGCTTTAGTCTAGATCACATTGTTTCCAATAATAACTGGAGATTTAGTCAGTCTTGCTGCTGGTAAAAATCATTTTTAAAGACAATTGGGGGTTGAGGTACAGCTCAGATAAAGCGTGTTCTTAGTACTCGAGAAGGCTCAGGCTGAATTCCCAGCTCTAAAGGAGTGGGTGCAGCTAATCATGGCAGTGTATACCTATAATCCTAGCACCCAGGAAACTGGCAGGAAGGTCACAAATTCAAGGTCACCTTAAGTTATAGAGTAAGACCTGTTTCCAAAAGAAAACCTAAGACTTATGTATCTTACGTTGTCCTATATAGCAGTTACACAGTACTGTGCCTGACAGAGAGAGCAGGCATCCAGTGTGGTGAAGCAGGGGCAGGACAGACGAGGGGGCTTACAAACATAGTAATTCTGACCAAAGAATCTCACAAAATGTTCTGATCCTTGAATAAAATGTTGAATGTAAAATGATTAATACAGACAACACATATTCCAGAGTCTAATCCTGATTCTGTATGAGAAAAATATGAAGCCAGAAATATTAAGGTTTCTCTTTCAGAGTTACGTAGCCAGAAAAGATAGACTTCAGGAACTCCTTAACAGCAGTGCAGATATTTATCTAGAGCAGGCTCCTTTGTATTACTAAAGTTTTCAACAGGAGTGGCAGCTGCAGGATTCCGGGCCTTGATGTGAGTGGAAAGTCAACCATAGACCAACAATTTCCCTGGCCAAATCCAGCCAGAAGGATTCTTCACCATGACAGTAAACACTTCAGTCAGAAGGCTGAATTAAGTCTGGAAGCAAAGGGAGGGGGTGCAGAGTCCAGCAGGGAGGGGGAGCTCCTCTGAGGACTGCAGGAGGCTCTCTGTAGCCAAGGGAAGTGCCAGGCCTCTTCAAAGGCACTGGCATAGAGAACACAGAAAGCTGATTCCAGTATCCTTCTTGGCATCCCCTGCTTTTCCATGCTGGCCTAGATCTGCCTGGACAGATCCACATTACCAACAGCATGGTGATATTATTTTACTTCAGTTCTAAGCCAGGGTACAGCACAGATAAGAGCTTAACTAAGTAGAATTCCAGATACTAATTTTTATTAAAAAAAAAACACCTTTGATGGTGTTGCTGCTGTTGGGGGGGGGGGGTGTTACTGGGGATTAACTCAAGGCCTTGTGCATGCTGAACACATGCTTTCCCACTGAGCTACAACCTCCTTCCCCTGGGTTATGTAATCTTATTGTACTTTGCCCCACCCCCACCCTCTATTCATCCTCTGCTGAGTCCACCTTAATGAATGCCCATGGGGAATTATTAGAGACATCTGAAAGGGATAAATATGAACAGAGCTGTGCTTTGGAAGCCTACCCTAGCGGCACAAGGACAGTCAGGCAAGAAAGAAAGGAAGGCTAGGGGAAAAGTGCCAGGGACAATGTTGACTGTCCAGTACACCTCTGTACTGCTGTGGCTGGCCTGGATTTACCTGAGTGGCACACGACAGTGTGGCCCACCTTATGTTCCCAGAGGATTATACGCTGGTCTGCCAAATGGACCGCAAAAGAAATTATTAACCACTTCTGTACAAGAATGTCAACATTATTACCCTTTATTTCACAGGTACTCTGGAGGCAAGTTTTTGCCCACTCTTACTGGCAAAGAGCTGACAGAAGAGTAAAATTAGAAACATAGGTTCTCTTACGGTTGGAAGAGATCTTAAGAGATTATTTTGTCTCTCCTCCCCTGATATAGAAATATTTATTTAGGGTTTCAACAGTAAGGTAATGGCAAAGGTAAGTCCTTTCTGTCTATTCAGGGCAGGAAGTCGGTCCCAGGCTCTATACTGTTAAGTGAGAGCATCTGTCTGTCCATCAGGAGGCAACCTTTAGAGCAGGAGAACCTGGAAATGCATCTTCCAACATCTCCAAGCTAAAACCCTGACTTGCTGTAACATTCAGCTTCCAGAAGCTCTAGTGACAAGGAACTGAGCTGAGTGCCTGGATGATCTGGGGATGGTCCTCTGGAAAGTCTGTGCTGATCTCAGAGCGCATGGGGACTGGGCAAGCATATTTATAATTCAGTGTCAAACACTTGAGAGGCAGTTTCCTCATTTGTAACAGCAATTATTATAAAGCTGTAAGCAATGACAGGAACCTTTGATGAGCTTCCATAAAATGGAAATAGCATAGATGTTAGATGGGTTCTGACCATCTTAAGTTCCAGTACTCATTCCGAAATCACCAGGCACTCGGGTAAGTCGTTAACCTTCCTAGGTCTCTGGTTTCCTTAATTGCACCTTTAATAACCAATATATTATCGAACATGCCAGCTTTAATGCCATAAAAATGAAATGATGCTTGTAGAGCCCAATATATAGTAGTCATAGCACCTGGTATAAAAAAAGAAATTGTTTTGTAGTGTTTTTTGTTGTTGCTTATTTTGAGACAGAGTCTTATTATGTAGCCCTGGCTGGCCAGGAACTCATTATGTAGACCAGACTGGCTTTGAATTCATCTACCTCTGCCTCCTGAGTGCTGGGACTAAAGACATGCACCACCATGCCTCACACCTTAAATATATTCCTAATAAGAAGCATGTTACTACTTCCCCACCCACCGATGATGACGATGACGATGACTGGGCTTAGAGATAAAAGGATGAATGAGACATAGCACCTGTTACATGAACTGAGGTAGTGATTGGACTACCCACAGTAAAGGCCTGAACAAGATCGAGGTTTCTTTCTCTGTAATATAGAAATCAATTAAGTATACCATCATTTGTTCTGCCGTATTTCTCATTTGTAATCTGAAAATTAAACGCTGTAATTTGAAAGAATAGGTGTGTCAGGGCAAGACTCCCAGGGATCTAGAGTCCAGAGGCTCTCACGGCGAAGGCTAGGTCTTCGTAGAAGCCATTCTTTGTGTCTGAAAATCCCCAGGTAACAATTCTATGTTTTGTATAGCTCAGTGTTACAAACTATCCCGAGCAACTAGATACTCCCAGATGACTGTCACATACCCGTCGTGTGTGAATACAGGTGGCATTTAACAAATCTTTACTGTGCTGACATCCATAACATCTTCATTGAACCTTACGGGAAACATCACCTCATTTACATATTCATTCATTTGAAACTGACAGGTAAAATTGTACTTCGACATGTACATTTGCATAGGCATACATGCATATTTGCACATATACATACATGCATGCATATGTACACACACACAACAGAACTGCTTGTAGGATTTACTCCTCTAGTAAAGCACTCAGCACATGACCTCAGTTGGATCTGGAGATTTTTCTCAGCTGACTGTGCCTTTGCAGGACTGAGTCCTGTTCACCTGAGCAACAGTGCTCAGCACAGGGCAAGCACACAGCAGATATTCAATGATGACACTTCGATTCACTGAGATACAAGGAGCAGACTTTTAAGGGGAAATATGGACCCTAGTACAAGACAAGTGTCCTCAAGCCATTTCTATAATCCATGTCTAGAACTGTAGTCGCCAAAACAACAAAGGCAATCTTGTTCTAGTCAGCCAGGATTATTAGCATAAAGTAAGTCTAACTTGATCATTTTTCTGGAAATGATTCCAGCCTCCTCACAGATTTGTGGCCACGAGTACTGTTACAGTTTGTATATGCTTGGCCCAGGGAGTGGCAGTATTAGAAGGTGTCTTAGTCAGGGTTTCTATTCCTGTACAAACATCATGACCAAGAAGCAAGTTGGGGAGGAAAGGGTTTATTGAGCTTACACTTCCATGCTGCTGTTCATCACGAAAGGAAGTCAGGACTGAAACTCAAGCAGGTCAGGGATCAGGAGCTGATGCAGAGACCATGGAGGGATGTTCCTTACTGGCTTGCTTGTTTCTCCTGGCTTGCTCAGCTGGCTTTCTTATAGAGCCCAAGACTACCAGCCCAGGGATAGTATCACCCACAAGGGGCCCTCCCCCCTTGATCACTAATTGAGAAAATGCCTTACAGCTGGATCTCATGGAGGTATTTTCTCAACTAAATCTCCTTTCTCTGTGATAACTTCAGCTTATATCAAGTTGACACACAAAACTAGCCAGTACAGAAGGTGTGGCCCTGTTGGAGTAGGTGTGTCACTGTGGGTTGGGCCTCACCCTAGCTACCTGGAAGTTAGTCTTCCACTAGCAAGCAGTGTTAAGATGAAGATGTAGAACTCTCAGCTCCTCCTGTACCATGCCTGCCTGGATGCTGCCATGTTCCTGCTTTGATGATACTGGACTGAACCTCTGAACCTGTAAGCCAGCCCAAATTAAATGTTGTCTTTATAAGACTTGCCTTGGTCATGGTGTCTGTTCACAGCAGTAAAACCCTAACTAAGACAAGTACTGATCCCTATATAGAGAAGCTAATACAAAATAAATAGCTATCCAAACAGCATAGTTTCCCAGAGGAAAGGTATCTTGCTTGCTAGAGGCCACTCTGTAAAGATGAAAATCAGCTGAGTTATGAAAGTCACAATTTACTCTTGCCCCAGACCCTGGAAAACCACTTATGTTGCCTCTGATTTTGCCCTCCCACACCTTCCTCTTTGCAACTCTGATTGCTGAGCTGCTACTACCTCAAGACTGGAAGCTGGACAGCAGCTAAGGGCGAGTGAGTCAGTGAGTGAGTGATCGAGTAGGTAAGCGAGCGAGTGAGCGAGGAAGCGAAAGTCGGTTAAGTATACAGTTGTGAGACTTTTAAATTATTTGTGTATGTGTGTGTGTTTACACACGTGTGTGTGCATGGGTGAGGTACACATGCACGTAAACACAACAAATAGCAAGTTATCTGCAGAAGTTAGTCTTCTCCTTCCACCATGGGTCCCAGTAATCAAAGTCAGCTTGTGCAGCAAGCACTGTTATCCACTGAGCCATCGCAGCAGCCAGACCATTATTGTTTTAAATAAAAAAGTGATAAAGAAACTTCACTGGTACAATATGCCCCCAAATATCAGTGTGTAGAACAATAAAGTAGCTAGCAGAGAATAAAGGGACTTTGAATATACTATAACATGAACTGACAGGAGTGTGGGCTGAGTATAAAAGCCCATGAAATCTGGTGGTTTAACAAGGTTTTTGTTTCATGAGAACTTGACCTTGGTGGTTTGTGCTGCCTCTTGTAATTTTGACCAACTTTTAATAACTAGAATGGGGTCTCCCAACAGCTAGACTATTATTACTTGGGGCAAAGAAAAAAATTACTCAAAAAAAGCCTGAAGCATTTAAAATTCAACAGAAGGATGCAAGGCATTTGGAGATACATGAGATTTACAAAGGAAGTGCTGAGTCCAGAGTCACACTCCGGAAATCATCCCTCGCTGTCATGAGTCAAGTTGAGTCTTGCAGGATGGGAACCATGGAGAAAACAGGAAGGATATGAATTCATGGAGAGGAAAGAGTAGAGCAAAGGCACAGAGGCTGGAGAGAACATGGGTGTGTGAGAAAGTATGCAGAAGATCAAGAGAGGGTGGGCCTAGGGGAAAGCCGTGGGGCTAGGATGGTTTGTTCCTGTCCTCACCACCACTTCCCAGAAAGGTTTACTTTCTCCCTCCCCTCATTACCTCTCAGGGACAGGACTCATGGTTTTAGGGATGAGAACCAAGTGAAGAGCTACAAATCAGGCCATGCAAGGAAGAGATCAAGCAGCACTGCCGAGAAGAGATGAACCAGATGCCCCTTCCTTTCCAAGGTTCCAAAGTCAGCAGGTGGGGAGCAGAGAGGCCCACTCCTTTAATCACAGCATTCAGGAGGCAGAGGGGGCGTGTAGATCTCTGTGAGTTCCAGGCCAGTCAGGGCCTCAGTGAGACCCCATCTCAAAACAAACAAACAAACAAACAAACAAACAACCCTTAAAGAAACAAGATGAAACTCTCTGAAGACTGAGTAGTGCACTTGGAAGGAGGAAAGAGAACAGAAAAGAGACAAAGGCACCGAGCATGAGCTTGAAAATTAAACTCCAAGAGAATGGGAAAGACACCAGGCACGGAAAAAATGGGAACCTGGCTACTTACTGTTTTTGTTGTTTGTTTTTGTTGTTTGTTTTTGTTGTTTGTTTTTGTTGTTTATTTGTTTGTTTTCTTACCCTGAGGTTTCAAGGAGACCACACAATTATCTAGGCCAGGTCCCCAGAGGGTGAAAAGTGACAAGACAGAGCCTCTGTAAGGTATAGATGAAAGCTTTCATTGTGCTGTCCTGAAGAACACCACCCAGCACCACTGTGCTAGCCACAGTGTGACAAACAGCATCAGAGAGCCTACAGCCCTGATCAAAGGGAACACTACTCTCTCCACACAACTAAGGTAGTCTGAAGCAAGCTGCTTGCAGGTATGGATTCTTCTGCCACCTCTGCTTTACAGAGCCCTCCAGAACAGCTCCAATAGCCACATTTCAACTCAGCTGGATCAATATTTTATATTGTCCCTGCTTGGTGCCAGTCCTATGCTGAACACTGAGGTACATGTCCTCTATCCTTAGGAATCTTGTAATCTAGAAGAGGAGGAAGCCATCAAAACAGACAGTAAGTCCTAGGACACAGGGAACACAAGGAACTATGGCAGCTCACGGTAGAACAAATAACCATGCAGGAGACCCAAGAAGGCTTTCTCAGAGGATGATTCATTTCTGTCCCAGTTTAAGACTGAAGAGAGCCAGGGGTGGTGGTGCATGGCAGTGATCCCAGCCCCAGGAAGCCTACAGCAGGAGAATCATAAGTTTAAAAAAAATGTTGAGAAATTTTTAAGTGAGGAAGGGAGCAAGCATAGGCGAAGCCTTGAAACAGGCATGAAAAGCATGAGGCACAATATAGGAAGCCAGGGGACCTGGGAGGCAAGAGAAGAAGCCATTAAGGAATGGTTTTCCTGCCGATTTTAAATAGGCAGAGCATCAACAGGCATATTAAATGATAGGCTTCTGCTCATTGAACATTACAGATTCATGATATCTGAACTGAAAGATTATTGAACTATTTGGAGCCAAAGTTTTGTAACCTTTATGGAAAGTCTGACAAATGCTATGAGGGCCGGGTATGTACCTTAGCGATAGCATACTTGTCCACTACAAAGAAGGCCCTAGACTTGAGCCATACACCAGGGCAATAACACAGACAAAAGCTATAAACCCAGCTGGGCATGGTGTCTTGGGCTTCTAATTCCAAGTCTCATATAAAAATCTTTTTACATATAATTAATTTCAGTATTTATCCAACCTAAACAGATGAGGCTAATTTACCCAGACAGAGTCACAAAGCTTAGACAGGGCGGAACCGACCCTGAACATGTTTCCTGTAGGGAGCCTGCCTGACATAGGTCTCAAGTATGAATGTTCTTCTTATGAAAGTCTTTGTTGGCAAGTTCAGCAGCTGTTGAGGTCCAAATATAGTGCTTTGCACTTTGCTTTAGAGAGAGGCAATGGCAGGCATACAGTTATATGGGAGAATTAAAAGAAACCACAGAAGTGAAAGCTGTTGAAGATTCTCTAACTAGACCAACAAAATCTTCTCAATTGTAGTGCTTACAGGAAGCCATAGACTCAAGATTCAAAGCCAAAGTAAAGCCTCCTCACATGCAGGAAAATTTAACCACCCACAGAAGCTATCAAGCATTGGAGCCAGAGAAACAGATGAAAAGACTGAACAATGTTTGCTAATGCTTCCCCGGTATCACTCTCAAAGACCCAAGGGCCGCATACATATTTACATCTGCAAATACGCTAAAAACCAGTTATTAGGCTAAAATATCAATCCATCTCCTACTTGCTACATACCATTCTTCAACTAATGTTGATTTAAATTTTTATTTATTTATTTTTTGTTTTGAATTTCATGTGTGTATCTGTGTGTGGGTATGTGCACATGACTACAGATACCCATTGTATCCCCCTGGAGCTGGAGTTACAGGTTGTTATGAACCATTTGATATGAGTTTGGGGACCCAAACCTGGGCCCTCTGCAAGAACAGTTCATGCAGCAGGGCTACGGTAGCACACCTTTAATCCTGCTCTTAGGAGGCAGAGGCAGGCAGACTTCTGAGTGTGAGGACAGCCTGGTCTACAAATCTAAGAACAGCACATGCTTTTACCTATTAAGAAATCTCTTCCACACCTCAACTAATGTTAATGTATGATTTCCACTCTGAGGTCCATGCTGAACAAGTACTAAGAAGATCTTTGTCTTTAGAAGTAGCATAAATAATAAAAACTGGGAAATTGGGGTTTTAGTATAATAATGTGGCCAAGGAGCAAGACCAGAAGCCGGCAGAACTACCTCCAATCTGCATGATTCCAAGGTAAATAAATAACCAGAGGTGACTGAGGGCCAACTCTACAGCCTTTGCAGCCCTACTGTGACCCACCTATGTAGACACGATTGTCGCATCTTTGTGACCCCTGACGTGCTCCTTTCACAGAGGGTTTGCCTTGCCTCTTACCTCTAGCACTTTCACCAAGTGTCTGTATCTTCCAATGCCGTGAGTGGGCTTCGTCTTGTAGTGTCGGCTGGTGCTCAGAATACCACCTAAGAGAGAACAAGACAAGGCAAAGCCAGATAGATCGTGTGTGAAGGTAGCTCTTGGTGGTTCCCGGTTTCCTCTTTTGTTCTCTCCTTTCAGCTCCTGAAATATCTTCAGCCCCCACCCTCATCTTTCTTTTGGAAATTCTTTTCTGAAAAAATGTCAGTGGTGGCCAGGGAGCAAAGCACATCTTAATGAGGCTCTCATGGCGGCTTGTTCCTCAACAAGCAACATTACTTTGACTTTTTTTGTTTCTTGGTTTGGCTGGGTATTTATGTTGTTGTTTCTTTATTTATTTGTTTTTGAGGACCAGTGCAATGGCTCCACAGGTAAGGGTGCTGCCGTCAATGGCTGGACCCACGTGGTAGGAGAAAACCACTTCTACAAGCTGCCCTCTGTCCTCTATATGTGCACACACCACAAATCATCCATATGTGCACACACAACACAGACCATAAATTAATAAAGTATTCTTTTTAGCAGGGCTGTGTTGGCACATACCTTTATTCCCAGCACTTGGGAGGCAGAGGCAAGAGGATCTGAGTTCCAGGACAGCCAAGGCTACACAGAAAAACTCTATGTTGAAAAGCGAAAAAAAAAACAAAAAACAAAAACAAAAACAAAAACCCAAATTAATATATAAAATTTTAAGATGGGATCTCACTCTGCAGACCAGGCTGGAACTCACTATGTAGTTCAAGCTGGCCTGAAACTCATAGTGCACCTCCTACCTCAACCTTCAAAGTGCTGAGATCACAGGTATGAGCCACCATGCCCAGCCCTTTTGAGATTTACTGATGGAGACTAGGAGAGAAGGAAGCAGGCAGCAAAAACATCCACCAAAGAAAAGGATCACAGGCAGTGGTGGTGCACGCCTTTAATCCCAGCAGAGGCAGAGGCAGGTGGTTTCTGAGTTCGAGGCCAGCCTGGTCTACAGAGTGAGTTCCAGGACAGCCAGGGCTATACAGAGAAACTCTGTCTCGAAAAAACAAAACAAAACAAAAAAAAAGAAAAAAGAAAAAAAAAGAAAAGGATCACACATTTCTTTTTTTAACTTAAATGAAAATTTAATTTTAAAACATTTAACTTTTAGTACATATGTTCTAACCCTATCTCATACAAATGAAAACCCACAGGGCATAGTGAAGCAGAACACCAATGAAGACTCTATACAGTGACCATGAAAGGATGAGACCTCGTGGAACAGAGGCAACCCAGCCTCCATTTCTCCAGAAAAAGACTTCAATCTCAGTCTTTCCGGGGAAATGACTAGATCAGGATTACGCATACGCCTTTCTCAAGTGGGTTTTCATGTGTCGCTTCCAAGTCCCCTGCTGTTGGAAAGTCGAGTTACACTTCTTATAGATGTAGGGTCTCAAGTCACAATGAATGCAGAAATGGGCATTGAGGTTGCCCCAGTGGCGGAAGCGTTGCCCACAACCCTTACACACATAAGGTTTCTCCTTCGTGTGAACCTGGATTGTGGCCCTGCAGGGTAGACTCGAGTGAACTCCTTTCTGCAGACTGCACTCCTGTAAGGCTTCTCCCTGGTGTGGACACCCTGGTGGACTCTCAGGTTGGAGAACTGTAGAAAGGCCTTGTTGCACAAGTTGCCCTTGAAGGTCTCTCCTGTGTGTGAGACCTCTGATGCAGGTCAAAACTTGTAAAGAAACCTCTTCTTGCACTCAGTACACCGAAACCGAGCCTGGCCAGCAAGAATGTTAATTGTCCCACAGCCCGGGGGGTAGCAGGCTCTAGATTAGCAGCCTCTGGCCCATCTGCTCTACTGCCCATATAGGAGGCCACTCCTTGGGAAGTGGTCAAGTTGAAATTACGAAGACTCTGAAGATCCTTATTCAAGGTTAAATCTCTTTCCAGAATATGGGTGAACGATGGTACAGCATGCACAATAGTGTCTTCTTGGGGCAGCACAGCACCCTTTACTCTGAGAACCAGCAGGACCCTGTGTCAGATGAGGGTCCTGCCCAATAAACATGCCTCAAGGTCTCCATGCCAAGACCCAGGTCAGAACCTTGTGTCTTCCAGCCTCAAGATCTGGATCACAGGTGAGCCTTCTAATTCTGGATTGTAGTTCACTCCAGAAATAGTCAAGTTGACAATCAGGAATAGCCACTACATTCCTCTAATAATAAACTTCTACTGTTTGTTTATTAGAGAAATAAAATGGAAGATGAGTGCTGTAGTTGAAGGAACAGCGTAAGGGACCTGACGTGGGGCCCATGCAAGGCTGTGAGAGTGGCTGGCACTAAGTGAGAGGGACCCATCAAAGACACTGCAGTGAGTTGGGGGGCGGGTGCTGAAACCAACAAAACTGGTCTTAAGAGTTTGGATCTCATCATAAACAGAAATAAGAAAAAAAATATGTATGCTACGTTGGTTTTTTTAAGATTTATTTATTTTTTTAATGTACACAAGTTCACTGTAGCTGTCTTCAGACACCAGAAGAGGGCATTGGATCCCATTACAGATGGTTGTAAGCCAAAATGTGGTTGCTGGGAATTAAACTCAAGACCTCTGGAAGAGCAGCCAGTGCCCTTAACCATTGAGTCTTCTCTCTCTGTATGCTATGCTTTTAAAAGAATTTTATTTAATTTCTGTGTATGAGTGTATGACTTTATTTTATGTGGTTCACATGCATGCAGTATCTGCAGAGGCCTAAAGAGGGCATTAGATTCCCCTGGAACTGTGAGCCAATATGTGGGTGCTGGAAACTGAACCCAAGTCCTCTGCAAGAGCAGCCAGCGCTCTAACTTCTGATCCGTTGCTCCACCCCCTCTGCCATGTTTTTAACAGATGGCTTTGGCTGCTGTGTGGAGGGATGGGGAGGAGAACAGCATTAGGTGACTGGAGGGTGAGCTGTTGCAGTTCCTGGTCTTCTATAGCCCCCTCTACAGCCACAGAACAGTCCTTCTAAAAAGAAATTTCTAGTCACTACGCTTTTCATTAAGTCAACCATTTATCTATTTCATGCATGCAAAACTTTGGAAGTATTCACTATAAGCCAGATACTATAGTCAGCACTGAATGAGACAGAAAAGTTTTGCTGCATTTTCCAATGATTAGTAGTTTTTCACAACCCAGAGATGAGGTTTCCTAGCTAAGCATTTTAAGGCCCTTGTCTTTATAGTCCAGGCCCAGCTCCTTTATCTCTTCTCCCATTCTGTAGGACCTACTTGCCAGTCTACAGAAGCCTTGTAGTTGCTATGTGCATCTTTGGTGCCTTGTGGGGCTGTACCCCTCATCTTGGTGGCATTCCTCTGTACCCCTAAACACACAACGATCAAGAGTTCAGCTACAGAGTTAGTGCTTCCTCATACCCGCCTACATTGCAAAATAAAACATTATGTGTAAATTAAAAACTCAGATGTCAATCACCATGCTTAAGTACATAGACAATCATCTGTCAGTGACTTCAAAAAGCAGAAGGGAAACTGATCTTTGAGATGATGATACAGCCCAAGTTGCAAGGGCTGCAAATGCTTGCCTAAGTCTCTCAGCTGCAGGAATTCCTTGGCAAGGAGACACTCTTAAATTCATTTTGGGGCAATTCCTATAATTAGAGCTGCTGGTAATTAAAAAGCCGGTTCAAACTACTGTTAAATTAACCATTTCCCCCTTAAATGAAAGGTTTGGGTCAAATTGTCAGTGGTTAAACTGTTTAATTAGCTATTGTTTTTATTGTAAAATGTATAAATTTGAAGCCTCTTATTCTCAGCAAATTCAACTGGCTTCTTTCCCTCTACTTCTTGTCATTAAAGCTGAATTTCCTGCTGTTTCAGTGACATTCCAGCCTCCTGGGAGGAAAGGCCACCCTTCACCAACAAACTGAAGATCACCCAGTTGCCACAGTTGTAAGAGGTAAGCCCATACTGACTACTTTTCTCCTTCCTGTGTCTATGCCACCCACAATTGTCCTTCAGAATTCTGGTTTACTAACAGGGAACCAAGCCTGTCAATCTAGAAGAAGAGTAAACAACTGTGTTTTAATTATTTCTCTTTAGAAGTTGGAAGAAGCATTTTCAGCAGAGCCATGCAGGTAGAGAGAGAGGATGAAAGTGACAGCAGTGGCCAAGAATTTAATTACAGAATATTCTCTCCATTCAATATACCCAAGTCCCTCAGGATCAGAGAAAAAGCTAGCACCTGGCAAACAATATACGCTTCATGTAAATTTTAAAAACAAAACAAAAATGGCTCCCTAAATATTCTAGCAAATCAGTCTGCAATGATTTATTCCTGACAGCTGCCTACTTTGTTTTGTCAAAACATCTTTTTGTCCTCCCTTCAATGCTTCCTAGACTTTAATATACCATATTATTTCTACCTTTTGCATATGCTGTGCTCAGAGGGCACCAGATCCCATCACAGATGGTTGTGAGCCACCATGTGGTTGCTGGGAATTGAACTCAAGACTTTGGAAGAACAGCCAGTGCTCTTCACCTCAGAGCTATCTCTCTAGTCCCTTAGTCTCAAACTTCTTAAAGATAATGTTGGGCCACAGAGATCCAATGGTGAGTTACAGTACTGAATTCAGGCCCTCTGCAAGAGGAGTACACATGCTTTTTTTTTTTTAACTTATTCATTTCATATCCCATTCACTGCCCCCTTCCAGTCACCCCTGCCCACAATCCTTCCCCCATTCTTAACCATCTCTCTAGCCCCAAGACATAATCATAGTGGGGCAATAGCTCTATCAATAAAGTGTTTGTCTTGTCAGCTTGAGGACCTGAGTTCAGGTGCCTAGTGTCCACATAAAAATTAAACACTGCAGCACATCCCAGTCATCCCTGTGGTGGGGAGGGGTAAGTGGAGACAGGAGGATTCCTGAGACTTGCTAATCTAGCTGAAATCAGGTTAAATGAGAGACACTGTCTCAAAAGTGTATACAGATAGAGGAAAACAGCTAAATTCAGTTAAATTCTGACATGCACACATCACACACACACACACACACACACACACACACACACACACACACAGAGCTGGTATTTAGAGATACCTAGAATTGGAGTCCAGTGATAAAGCAGTGCCTATCCACTCCTGCAACTATTCTAATGATTACCATATTTAAAGCCTCTTACATAGTACCTTGCACACTCTGAGTCCATATTTGTTCCTTTCCTTATTCCTTTATCTCTGGTGCTTGTTAGTTGCATGACAAACAGCTATTGGGAGCACCAATGTCTTTGCACTTACAGATAGCACTAGGGAAACCAGGAATGTTAAACAGTAGGGCTGTCGCTGGGAATGGAATGGCTAGTAGCCTAGGTAACCCACGTGCTATGTGAAGGGCCCGGCCATACCAAGCTCCCACGAGCACAGACAACCTCTGTGCTACCTGCATAACCAAGACCACACCAGATCCTCCCCTAGGCCTTTAAGATAACACATAAACCCATCTTTAGAACCCATCTTCATGGAAGAAGTGACATGGACTTTAAGAAGAGTTTGATGTAATTATGCCTCCTTGTGCACACAGGATTGTAATTATACCAGAGCCCCCCCCAATTGTACTGTAAATAAATATGCCTAAAGAAGCTGCCCAGTGTCAGAACCTAGAAGTCTGAAGCAACACCAGCCACTGAGTCCTGTTTAACCAGATTTTCCTCTTGCCTCACATAGATCATTACTCGGCCAGCCCTGGTTGTAGAGACCCTAACAAACAGCTTTGAGTTTTGTCATGAAAGATAATGAAAACATGTCAAGTAACTGAGTTAACATTGACTAAAAGTAACTGAGTTAATGAGATTGAATAGAGTGTGAATTTGAAAAACAGGTTTGAGACAGTAGCAGTGTTATGATAACCAGAGAAGCTATCTATTTTCAACTGTTTATGTTTTATCTCATTGAATTTTCAAACACCTCATTACAATTTATAGTAATCCTTGTTTTTTAATTGAGGAAACTAAGCTCCAAAGAGGTAGTCAAAGGTCATGGAATTAAGTGTCAGTCCTGGAGCATGCCTTTAATCCTAGCACCTGTAAGCTGGAGGCAGGAGAATCTCTAACTTTAAGTCTAACCTAGACAAGTAAGACTCTGTCTCTAAATAATATGCAAGTAATTAATCACCAAAGAAGGCAATGGTAAAGTTTAAATACAAAGGCACTACAGGGCTCTTGTCCTAACCGCTTCATAGTCTTATCTACAGTTCTAGCTTATGTAAGGAAGGATCTGGCCTCTGCCACCCTCCTAAAAGACTGATTCAGCATTTTAGACAAAATCATTATAGAGAGCTAGAGGGTCATTTAGAGAAAGTAGACCATACCAAGAAATAATTACTTACCTGCAGAATAAATGGAATTCTCTCCCAAAATTCTGAATCTAAAAAGACAGAGGAAAGTATGTTGAATATAATTAGATAGTCACATTTATTTGCAAAATTATAATAGCCTTTATGCTCTATAGTAGGATATACTAACAGTAGATACTTCCTTACTCTCTGCTTCCACAAACATTATTAAGCACCTACTACATACCAGATAAAGTAGTCCTGAGGATGCAAACTAAGTACAGTATCTCTTATGAGGCCGGGATGGGGATGGTAACTGTAAGCAAATGACAGCTGTGAGCTAGCACTGATCCAGAACAAACCAGGAACAAGAGGAAAAGACAATGTGATCTCTTCAAGCAGCGAGCTAGAAATAGGGAATGGAGTTATTTAAACTGAGTCTAAAGTAAGGGCTGGAGATCCCTCAGAGCTTAAGAACACTTGCTGCTCTTACAACGGACCCACCTTCAGTTCACCCACATAGCAGCTCCTAACTGCCCTAATTCCAGTTGCAGGGAGTCCAGTGCCCTTTTCTAGCCTCCCTGAACAAAAGGCATGCACGCGGTACACATATATACATGCAGGCAAACTATTCATACATGCAATTTTTTTTAAAAGTTCTTTTTCTTCCAGTCCCAGGTGCTTTGGGAACCAAAGGTGCAGACATGGTCTAGTCTAAGAACCACACCCATCACAACCAATCTCAAATATGGCACAGAAATGGCATATTTTGTGAAGGTTGGATGTAAATTGACTTGGTATCATTGCAGGTGTTTATCAAATAGTAGATACATAATGATTGAAATATATTGAAATGGAAAGAGAATAGAGAGAGAAAGGCTTCAATAAATGAATCAATAAAACAAACAAACAAACAAAAAAAACTACCTGGGTTTGAAACCTAATTCTAATTTACAGCCTCTATATCGACCCCCCCCCCTTTTTTAAATGTGCATTGTGTTTTGCCTGCATGTTCATCTGTGTGAGGCTGTCAGTTCCCTTGGAACTGGAGTCACAGACAGTGTGAGCTGCCATGTGCGAACTGAGAATTGAACCCAGGTCTTCTGGAAGAGCAGCCAGTGGTCTTAACTGCTGAGCAGTCTCTCTTAGCCCCAGATTTTACTCTCTTTAAACTTCAGTTATTAAATGTGGTAGGCCATGATAAGGATTATAGAATTCATTTTGAGTAAGATGGTATAATAGTCTTCATTACCAACTTCCCTGAATTTAGAACTACCTAGGATACTCCTCTGGTATGTTTGTCAAGGTGTTCTCAGAAAGTTCAACTGACCAGAAAAGTCTGACCTTGAATGTGGGCGGCACTGCCCCATGGGAAGGGATCCCAGGTTGAATAAAAAGAAAGGAGGCAGAGCGAGCTGAGCACTAGCTTTCATCTGTCTGCGCTCTGACTGTACTTACAGCATGACTCCTGTTCCTGAGGCCATACCTTCTCCACCATGATGGACTGTACACTCAAACTGTAAGCCAACCTTATCTGATAAGAACACTAAGACTGTAGTTAATATACCGTTTGAGAAATTTGAGCAGATTAACAGTGAAAGTATGAAGAGGAAAAGGTGTACATGGAGAGAAGATGAGGAGCAGATTCCCCAGGCTTAGCAAAACAGGATGCATGAGGCTGAAAACTGGAGGCAAGAAGTGTGTTGGCTCTGTTGGTAACTGTGGAACAAGAAACATAACTGTATCAAGGGTAACTCCAAGGTTCTGAGCAAAAGGATGAACAGAACTGCCTTTTTCTGAGAATGGTGAAGGAGCAATGTGGCAGGAACTAAAATTTGAAATACACACAGTGGACATAAAGAAAGCAACATCATCATGTCAGCTATGAATTGACTGTTAGCTGTGCTTGTCACTAAAATTCTTACCTTAGGAGGGAAAATCCTTGCTTAGAAACAGTATTGGTCCACACGCCAAGCACCTGCAAGAAAACAGTCAGGTGAGGACCCTCACCCTTCAGAACGCCAAGAACCCCTGTAGCTGGACTTAGCCACTTTGTCAGCTCTTCTTTTTCCCTCCCTTTATCCCCCTGGTTTCACCCTTTATCACTAGATAGGAGAGAAAGAAGATAGAGGGAAGAGAGATAAAGAGATCTGTAAATCTAATTTCTTTCTTCTTGATTCTTCTTTGAGCATGACTTCTAACAGCAAACAACCCCCCCACCCCACAGACACACACAGAAACACACACACACAACCACCCACCTTGACTAGTGGAGTTCTAGCATTTATATACCCTCTGAAAAGTTCCCAGAATTCCAAACATCACACAATTGCAGAAACTATCTGCAGCTGGCAAAACCACACCCCTGCTAGTGCATGAGGCAAGTCATAGTCAGCTGCTTCAAAGCAGCCCCATATCTCCACAACTGGGATTAAAACAAAAACACATTCTTATAATATTTCTGTATTTTTTAAAGAAACCAAAATTCCAGAATTCTCACCACACCTCATATTGAGAGAGAAACCCACAGTATCCAAGCCAAAAAGCACCAAAGGGTTCTTACCTAGCAAACACCTAACGTGCAAGCAAACCAAGGTCCTTTTTTCTTCCTCTGCCCACTACGGAAAATGCTCACAAAGAACCCCTCCTCCGCAATTTTCCATCCTGCTTCCCTTTTCCAACTTGATATGCTTTTTCTAACAGGGGCTTTCCTAAGTATTCTTTAATTCTCACATACTGCAAGATAGTTTATAGCAACTAAAGGTCAAAGGGGTTTTATTTTTAAAAGGTTACAGTTAATAAGAGACTAAGAAGACTGTCACTCCGAAGGCTGTGCCTCTCTTACCGCACACTGACTCAACAGTGACAGTAACAATCGTATTAGCAGGTAAGAAAGGACACGAATGAGAGGAGGCAGCTGAGTCTTCACCTCACCCTTGCCCTGCCAGTGCCCATCCAAAAGATCAGCGCACTAAGATTCTGTCTCACTAAGGAAGAATGTGGCACATACAAGTTCTTTTTTATTTATTTATTTATTTATTTATTTATTTATTTATTTATTTATTTATTATATGTAAGTACACTGTAGCTGTCTTCAGACACCCCAGAAAAGGGCATCAGATCTCATTACGGATGGTTGTGAACCATCATGTGGTTGCTGGGATTTGAACTCATGACCTTCAGAAGAGCAGTCGGCGCTCTTAACCGCTGAGCCATCTCTCCAGCCCCCATAGAAGTTCTTTTTATAAACTAGGTAACAAACTCTAAATGTCTGTCCTTAAGATCTTATAACACACAGAAATTTCTGATCATCATGAGAAACAATTTCAATTCTTTTGACATGTATATGTAAAAAGCTTATGTAAAAACAACAAATATCTGAGAAGCTGTCTGTACTGATAGTTTTGTGTCAACTTGACACAAGCTGGAGTTATCATTGAGAAAGGAGCTTCAGTTGAGAAAATACCTCCATGAGATCCAGCGGTAAGGCATTTTCTCAATTAGTGATCAAGGGGGGAGGGCCCCTTGTGAGTGGTGCCATCTGTGGGCTGGTAGTCTTGGGTTCTATAAGAAAGCAGGCTGAGCAAGCCAGGAGAAGCAAGCCAGTAAGAAACATCCCTCGATGGCCTGATCCTGATCCCACTTGAGTTTCAGTCCTGAGTTCCTGTGGTGATGAACAGCAGCATGGAAGTGTAAGCCGAATAAACCCTTTCCTCCCCAACTTGTTTCTTGGTCATGATGTTTGTGCAGGAACAGAAACGCTGACTAAGACACTGTCCCAGTCAAAGGATGTATGTCCTAGCCTAAGGATATATGATTACTAAATGGAATGTAATATTCAGATGAATCCTGGAACAGAAAAAGAAATTAGATAAAAACAAAAGAAACCTGAATAAACTATGGGCTTTTGTTAATAATAGTATATCAATATGGGTGTATTAATTATTAATTATTAATTATGCAAATTACATTACTAGTATAACTTTCCCATGTATGTATGTATGTATGTATGTATGTATGTATGTAAGGTAGGAGAGTACATGTGGAGTTCAGAGGACAATTTGAGGAAACTGGTTCTCTATCTGAGGACAATTTAAGGAAATTGGTTCTCTATTTCTACCACATGGATCCCAGAAATCACTCGGGTTGTCAGGCTTGGTGGCAAGTACCTTTACCTGCTGAGCCATCTCACTGGCCCTAAAATGTATTAATAGAGAATAGAAAAAGTGAGCATTTGTGCCATTGACACTTTCTGTAAATCTAAAGGTATTCTAAAGCAGTTATTTATTTATTTATTTATTTAATTTATTATGTTGCTAGAAAACAAATCTAGGTCCTTGTGCACCTTGCCTGCCAGCCCACAGTTTCTTTTATAAAAAGCTTTCTAACTGCCAAATACTGTGTTGCATATTAAAAGGAATATAAAAACAAAATGTAACAAGCACGATGAACTTTAAAAGCATTCTATTATGTGAAACACAAGTCCGTCACAAAGGACCAAATACTGTGTGATTGGTTCCCTTTCTATGAAATATCCAGAATAAGCTGGGGAGGGGTGGGGATGGGGGTGGTGAATGCCTTTATTCCCAGCATTTGGGATGCAGAGGCAGGCAGGTCTCTAAGTTCGAGGCCAGCCTGGTCTACAGAGCAATTACAGGACAGCCAGGGCTACACAGAGAGATCCTGTCTCAAAAACAAAAACAAAAACAAAAACAAAAACAAAAAAAAGCAAAAACCAAAGGAAATCCACAGAGTGGGTGAGACTACAGGGAAAGGAAGTAGGGTAACTGCTGCTGGAGTGGGGTGGGATGGGGATGGCAGCTAAGGAGAATAGGTTTGTTCTGGGTCTGAAAGAATGATAAGCTGATATATTACAACAACTAAAAGAAACCACAGGCATTATATGATGAAGTAAAAATATATGTTATTAACAGCAAGTATGCCCGGCAGGAAGAGGCCGGAAATCCTGAGCTTTTGCAGGTTACAAACTTTCCTAAAGATCTGTTCAAGATCAGGATCCATCTCCAGAGACAAGTGCTCAAAGGCCCTGATACACAGAAGGCTTACTTGCTACCTCAGGAGAGTCACTGAAACCCTTACCACCATCCAAGGGCCTCTACGCTGAGCCATTCTCTTCGGTACAATATGCACAATCAAGTTTTGTTTGGGGAAAATTTAGAAGGAAATTAATAAATGGTCATTCTTGCAGCCATGTATTAGTCATCCGTCCCTACCTCACTGAATGCCTGTCCTGTGTCTAAATCACAGTGCAGGACATTACTAACCCTATTTATAGCGTTAAAACCGAGACTAAAGTCACACAGTAAATCCCCAAAGCTAGCATAGGATTTGGGGGTTTTCTGGCTCTAAAGTTCATAGTTTCTCCACTATTCTCCATCTCCGTCCCCAAATGAAGAGATGGTACTTCACAACACATCACCAGAGGCAGCTGACGAGGTGGCACCGTGGCTAAAAGTGCTTCAGGCAAACCTGATGACCTGAGTTTCCTAAAAGTTGTCTTCTGACCTCCACACCCACAGGGAGGCATGTGCACACCTCACTCATATACATCACATGCATACACACAAATAATAAGTAAAATTTTAAAAATTAGGGGGAAAGATCACATTTAGGAAAAGTCTCTCCAAGAACATAAAGATTAGAAAGGATGTGAAGAGAAAGAACAAAGGGCAAAGGTGTGATGGTCTTTACAATACAATTCCATCCCACTCTATTATCAGAGACTATGTGGGGACTGGAGAGATGGCTCAGTGGTTAGAGCATTTGTTGCTCTTGCAGAGGGCCCAAGTTTGATTCCCAGCACACATGTACTTCTGTTCCAGGGGATCTGATGCCCTCTTCTGGCCTTAATAGATGGCCAAACACACACATGTGGTGCACATACAGAAATGCAGACAAATAAAATTAAAAATAAATAGGTTCATTTTAAGTTTTTTTTAAACTATAAAGTGTGTATATAATTTGCTTACACTAATACTGGCCAGAGTAGGAAATTAAGAGCTTTTGGAGAGCTCAAGTTGGCTCCCCCATCACTGGCCATTTACCTCAAAGTTACAGCAGATGATGCAAAGCTCCCTCATGGCCAAAGATCCAGTCACATGACAATCAGAATAGAAATCAGAGTGAACAGAACACATTTCCAATGGTTCACTTCAAATAGAGGAGGCATTGGATAAAAAGAAAGATCTAGATGAGACTGCTTTCTCTTTATTTAATTGTTCAGAATCCTGAGGCTATACAATAGCTAAGGATTTAATTATCTAAAAGTCAGACTTAAATAGTTGACAACTTTCTGGAAGACATTCAAATTGTGATGTGAACTCCTCAGCTCTGGGAAATGTGCTTTCTTTTTCCTGCAATGCCTGGCATTATTTATCAGAACAAAAGTAATCTATTTTGAGACTGAGTCCACAAATCCCCCTCCCTATTCCTTGCCCAGCACAATCAGCAGATGAACAGCTTTGGCTCTGCAAACAGAAGGGGAGGGCAATAACACCACTGAATGAATGAATCGGGACACAGCTGCGGCAGTGGGTTACAAAAATACTTGTCCCCGGAGCTCTGGAACCAGCAACCAAGAAAGAAGTGCATAGTTACCAAAGAAACAGCCACAGGGAAAAATCCATTAGAGTGTGATGCCTTCAAATGAGAGGGTCTGGGCTGCGTTGTGAAAGCAGTGGTCCAGGCCCAAGGTGAGCAAATGAGACCTGGCTTAGGTCTGTTTTAGTTTCTTGAGACATGGTCCCTCTACATAGCCCTGGCTGTCCTGGAACTCACTCTGTAGGCCAGGCTGGCCTTGAACTCACAGAAATCCACCTACCTCTGCCTCTAAAATGCTGGTATTAAAGGTGGGAGCTGTTATGAAAATTTAAGAATAGGCTTGAGCATTACTACTAAAGGGCCGTTGTTTCTTCTGTGCCAAGCACTCCACGCTTTCTTTCTTATCTTTACTCCAACTCGTTGACAGAGTCCCTGTTAGGACACCTGCCTCAGGCTGGTGAGATGACTAGGCAAAGATAACTGCAGCTGAGCCTGATAACTTAAATTCAATCTCTAGGATCTACATGGCAGGAGAGAAATGATTACTGCAATTTGCTTTCTGACCTCCACATGTATGCCATGGCATGCATATGCCCACACACAAACACATACAAAATTAATATTTTGTTTTTGCTTTTTTTTTTTTTTTTTTTAGAATAACTACCTCTATTTTATGGAATAAAGAACAGGTTTACATCAACTGACTAATGTTATAGGTTTAGCAACAGTTGAAAACCCAGGTCTGACCATGTCCAGTGTTCATGTTTTCCATTCGAAATGACTACCTGTCAAAACTTAAGCCAGGCTGGCTTCAAGAAGTTAACAAAGTCGGGCAGTAGTGGCACTCACTTTAACCCAGCACCTGGGAGGCAGAGGCAGGTGGAGCTCTGTGGGTTTGATGCCAGCCTGGTCTATGTAGAGCAGTGGTTCTCAACCTTCCTAATGCTGTGACCTTTCATGCAGTTCTGCATGTGGTGGTGACCCCCAACTATAAAATTATTTTGTTGCTACTTCATAACTGTAATTTTGCTGTTATGAATCGTAATGTAAAAATTCTTAGCCGGGCAGTGGTGGCGCACACCTTTAATCCCAGCACTTGGGAGGCAGAGGCAGGGGGATTTCTGAGTTCCAGGCCAGCCTGGTCTACAGAGTGAGTTCCAGGACAGTCAGAGCTACACAGAGAAACCCTGTCTCAAAAAAAAAAACCAAGAAAAAAAAATATTTAGAGATAGATGTTTATCAAAGGGGTCACAACCCACAAGTTGAAAACTGCTGATGTAGAGAGTTCTAGGCTAGCCAGTGTTACATAGTGAGATTCTGTCTCAAAAAGGAAAAGTCTAATGTTGACAGCTAACAAATGTTCTAGGTGACCCCACAATTAGGGCTATCTCCTCCCTCTAGCACACCCTCTAGATGAAAAGCAAGTTCTAGTATTACATGATGGTCCTTATGTTCTTTCCTGGGCCAAAAGATACCGAGACATGGATTCCAGTTCTTACAAGCGGTATTTCTTTCTTTTCTTTTTTAAGATTTATTTATTTTTTATTTTTATTGATGTGTGTGCCACAAGAATGCACTTCCCAGAAGGCCAGGAGAAAGCTTGGGGTGCCCTGGAGCTGAAGTTACATGGAGGTGCTAACTTGTAGCTAGAAGAGCTGCAAGTGTTCCTAACCAATGTACCTTCCAGGAAAAATCCCTGAGAAAATCAGTCCTTGCTTAGATTCATGCATCAGAAAGTTCATGGATGAAATGGCAAATGGATGAAATGACTGAGCTACTTGAGGGACAGCAGTAGGAGAATCACTGGAACCTAGAGGTTCAAGGTCAGCTTGGCAAAAAGTGAGATACTATCTCAATAAAAGGAAACAAAGTAGTCTAATTCAAAAGAGAAGGAAGAGATAAAGAGGTAACAAAATGGAATCCCAGAAGCTTCCTGTTCTCCTCACTGTCCTCAGGCAGTACACACAGAGTTAACACCTCAAGTACTTGAATACAACAATCAATGCTTTCAAGTCTTTTCTAAGTTCTCTCAAAAGTTGTTTTTGTTTCTAGTATTTCCTTTGGCACCATTCTTCTACCATGGTTGTATTGACTCTCAAAATCTATCTTCATGAAGGTCATTAGGAACACAGATTTTATAACCACTGACATTTAAATTTCCACATCTATTCTGTCAGCTAGGATTGCTTAATATGTGAAGAGCAAATAAAACTAAACAAATGGCTACAAAATACCAACATTCTTATTAGTGACATCATTCTTTACAAAACACCCATTCCTATGTACAGTATCCTCTATTGTACCTTTGGATTGTTTTTCTTTTTCTCTTACTTTTTTTGGGGGGGGGGCTTGTTTGTTTGTTTTTGTTTGGTTTTTCGAGACAGAGTTTCTCTGTGTAGTCCTGGCTGTCCTGGAACTCAGAAATCCACCTGTCTCTGCCTCCCAAGTGCTTGGATTAACGGCGTGTGCCACCACTGCCCGACTTCTTTTACTTTTTGAGGTTGGGTTTCAAGTAGCTTAGGTTGGTTGGCTTCAAACTCAATCTGTAATCACAGCTGTCCTTGAACTCCTGATCCTCCTGCCTCTACCTCTCACATTCTATGATTACAGACACTACCCAATGCCTGGCTTTGTTAGATGATGGTCCTAGTGCCAGATTTGCATGGATTCTTCTGCACTATTGCAAATCATATTCCTTGAATACTGATCCTCTCTTCCTTCCTTGGAAAGAAGAGAAATAGAACCAGAGAATAGAATGGAATGTTTAAGTTGATTTATTTCTATTATCTTTGCAGCAGACCTGTTATTACAAATTGGCTAAAGAGAACCAGTGGATCTCTTGAAGGACAGGGTAAGAAACTCAAATTTAGAGACATTCAAGGGTAGTCCCACATTCATAAATGACAATGACCATATTGATTTATACATACATTACGGAGATAAAGTCTCTATTATTAATGCCTGGAATAAAACCCCAATACAAAGAGAACAGGAATATCTACAACCTAAGCAACATGACACAATTGGAAAAGCCCAACTGAGATCTGTTAAATTTGTTAAGGGAAGAGAAAAATGAGGACCAGATTTAAGAATGATAGTTTGGCTTGGGGTAGTGGTGCATGATTGTAATCCAAGTACTATGGGAACTGATGCAGGAGACTGTGAGTCATGAGCAGTCTGAGCTACATGGTGAGACCTCGTCTCATAAAAGGAAAGAAAGCTCATCTGGTTCTGCCATAGTCTCTTAAATAATATTTTGAAAGCCAAGAGTAACAACAACGAAATGGTTGGTTCACTCGGTTTTATGATACGCTCTTAAATAAGATTTTGTAAGCAAAAGTGTAGTTTATCATTATTGTATTCCTCTTATTACCGAGTAACTTCATTCACATCCCAACCACTTCACTGAGGATTCTAAAGGATGATTAAATGTAAAAATTAAATGACGTGCCCAAGGTCAGACAATTTAAGGGAACGTAATTCCGTATGTACGGGCTCTCCGTTTCCTAGGCGCTGGACAGCAAGAGTGACAAGTGGAGGGGGCGTGGCAGGAGACTGGAAAGCTCGTCCTAGGCGGAGGGAAGAATTGACAGTGAGGCGCCGCAGGGACTGCTGGGAAAGACTTGTTCGCAGAGTCCTAGGCCTGAACGTCTGCACGCAAGCACCTTCCAGCTCTGCTTTCCCTTCCGCTTTCCTCAGGTCCCTACGTGCGTGGGATCTGCGTTACCTTTCCCAGAGATCCGCTCATTCTCGACCACTACGGCTTCTGAGCAAACCGAAGATCCGGCCTAGCAATCACGACCCCAGGGCTTCTGAAACCGCGGCCGGAAAGGTCTTCATCAGGTCCGTTCACCAAATCCGACCGAGACTCTTTCTACTCCCGCAGCATCTTGGTTCCGGAAGTTTTTAAAACCCAAGGGATAGACCTCTCCCCATATTCTACTCTCACTCCAGCTCCTGTCACCTTCTCTGTGACTTCTCTGGGCAGTATTAGTTGCCATCTTTGTTACCTAGTGATTTTCACATAATTTTGGTATCTAACCTATGAGACTATATATTATTTAATGTCTCTTCTCTATATTTGATTGAATTCCTTTAGGACACAGATCCTATCTGATTAATTCATTCCAGCGTCTAGTATGCAAATCTTGACTTGTAACCTCGACTTTGGAGCTGATTAACCCCAGGTTAACCTTCCTAGCATTCCATATCCTCATAGTAATTTTAAAAAATTATCTTTTATTAAGTGACCATGGTGTGCAATACTTTATGTTCATTAGCTCACTTTATTCCTAACAAGCCTCCGGGAGAGAAACTGCTCGATTTTACAGATAAAGGCCTCTCAGGGTAGACCAGGCTGGCTTTAAATTGTATTTGCTTCCAAGGGCTTTGATAACAAGCTTAGGACACTAAACCCAGCTACTAACTATTTAATTAGCAATATGTTTTGCCAGTCCTTTGATAGAATCCTGGGAACACAAAAATGAATAGTTCGTGGTTCCTGCCCTTAAATTTAAATTATTATAGAGCAATAAATTCATATTACCAAGATAAACATATAAACTCTGTGTACAGAGGGAGTACATGAGTACATAATAAAGTCAGTATTGGGTGAATTAACAAATATACAGTGATCACTTTACTTATTTTGCTACTGTTGCTGTTTTAAACAAAAGTGTAAAAACTAGTAAATAAGGGCTAGAGAGATAGGTGGCAGTGGAGCGTGCCTTTATATCCTCCTGGCACTGGGAGACAGAGGCAGGGTGGATCTCTGAGTTCGACAGCCAGGGCTACCCAGAGAAACCTTTTCTTGAAAAAAACTGAAACAAACAAAAACAAAAATAAACGGCTGGAGAGATGGCTCAGCAGTTGCAAACTCTTGTGGTTCTTGAAGAGGACCTGAGGTAGATTCTCTGCCCCTAGATCTGAAGGCTCATAACCTCCTGCAACTCTACCTCTGGGGATTCAATACCCCCTCTGACCTCCTCAGATACCTGCATTTACAGACACAGACACACATGCACATAAATAAAAATAAAATCTCTTTTAAATGGTAAATATGAATTGGGCTTCAGTGATGGTGTGGTTTGTTGTCAGCATTCCTTCCAAGATCCTAATGTTTCATCTATCTTCCTAGAATGAAATTCCAAGGACCCACCAACATTGCTGTAGATAAATCCATTTCTCCCATGTGGGGCAGAAGACAAGGAGACTATTATGGTCAATTTTATGTGCCAGCTTTATTGAGCAATGTGGCAACCAGATAAACATTATTCTGGAAGTTTCTATTATGATATTTTGGGATGAGAGCAAGATTTTTTTGGGGGGGGGGGTCCTCTGTGTAGCCCTGGCTGTCCTGGAACTCACTCTGTAGACCAGGCTGGCCTAGAACTCAGAAATCCACCTGCCTCTGCCTCCCAAGTGCTGGGATTAAAGGTGTGCGCCACCACTGCCCGGCTGACAGGTTGTATCTTAATCTTCACATCCTCTGCATTTAGTCCAGGATTGGTTTATGGCAATGTGTCTGGTGAACTGCTTAGATTCTGGGATTCTTCTTGCCATTTTGTTTTGTTCGAGACAGAGTGTCATGCATTCTAGGCTGGCCCTGAGCTTTCTCTGTAGGTGAGGACGAGCTTTAGCTCCCTCTTTTCTCTCTTTCTTCTCCATAGAATACACTTCAATAATGTATTTGTTTACATCTCTGCATAGAATAGAGATCCAGACTTAATCTTGCCTCTGTCATTTATTCTCTCCCTCCCTTTCTCTCCTCCCTCTCCCCTCCCTCTTGCCCTCCCTCTCTTTGTGTTTTAAAGAGAGTTGTAGAATTTTAGGAGACTTCCAAGAACTCTTACTGAGAACTGGGATTACAGGTATGTGCCACTAGGACAGAACCCCAGACTCTGTTCATGCTAGGTAAGCACTCTACCACCTGAATCACACCCCCAATCCAAACCTTAAAGTTTAGAGGCCAGACACAAAGTAAGTCCATATACAAAAAAAAAAAAAAAAAAAAAAAAAAAAAAGATGAATATTTAGGAAATTTCTGGTCATAGATATATAAAAATGCTTCCTGGGACTTGGCATGCATATTTGTAATCCCAATACTCAGTAAGTAGAGGCAGGAGAATAAGAGATTCACAGCCATTCTCAGATACACAGCAAGTACCAGGCCAGCTTGGGATACATGAGACCTTGCCTCAAAAATGAATGAATGAAAGGCCAGGAAATAATGCCAACCTCACAACTTGAGAATGAGCCTGAGAACCCATGTGGTGGAAGGATGGAGAGCCAAAATCTAAAAATCTAAAAAGTTGTGAATAAACACATAAAGACAAACAAAAGCTTTCTGGGGTAACCCCAGACAACAGCATAGGCCACCTTCTGTGAACCTGTACTCACCCAGCTTCATTCCCCACACTTCTCAACACGCGTGCTCTTCTCAGGCCTAGAGTTTTCCAAGCAAAATCCATGCTCTCTATACTCCCTGCCTTTCCGCCTACTATCTCCTCTGCCAGGAAGACATTTCCTCACTCATGGACCTGAAAAGTCCCCACTCCTCTTTCAAGACAAGTCACATGACGTCTTTCCTAGCTGTCTTTGTGTGATGCCTTTCTGCACGTCCTTCTCCTTTCCCCATGTCCCACACAGCACATTGTAACAGCATACTGCTTATCTGTGTATCTTCTCCATTGAATAGGGGGCGTTTTTAGAGGAAAAATATTCCTCATTTTTCATAGTGTCTTTAGCAGTTGCCACGGACCATGGAGCATAATAAGGTTTCAACAAATGTTGAATAAAATTATACATATGTGAATATTTTAAAGTTTTTAGATATAATTCTAGGTTTTAGATTTTTCCCAGGATCTTCAATCATATACAAACACAAAAAATGTGGAGATATAGCTCAGTGGTACAACACGTGCCCAGCATATACAAGGGCCTAGATTCAATTCCCAGCACACACAAAAAGTGGCCTTTCTGGATTTATTTTTACAAGCTACCTTCTTTTAAAAGTCTCTTTTAAAATAAACTTGCTCTAGTCTCCAGCACAACCACATCAGAGAAAGCCTTAGGGGACAAAGAACAAAGGCAGGCCCTTTAAAACATGATGTTTCATCTCAAGTCAAGCTTCCTTTACAGCAGTAATTCTATGGCCTCCTATAATAAAAATTTTAAAAAAGAGTCTGCAATGGTGCCCAAAGCTCTAATTTATGGCTTTAGTGAAAATATATAAAGTAAGTTACCTCAGACTACAAACTAGATTAACTTTAGTAAGGCTTTTTTCTGCTTCTATATTTTGGCACAAAGGAAGTCATACTTAAAAAGAAAATGCATATATAAAAGCTCAGAGGTGGAAGAGGGCTGGCTACCTAGAAAAAACCAGAGACTACCTCCCAGCCTCTCCTTCACCAGAGGTTTTCTGTTTGTTCAGGGCAGGGCTGGGTGAGCAGTGATTACTCCACCCTGGAGAGAGAACTAAATGATGAAAGAGGCGGCAAGAGGGAAGCCCGGTGAGTGATGGAATCACAGAAAGGAGAACTAGGGGTGCAGAGGACCACTGGCAAGGAAGCTCTGTGTGCTCTGCGGAGAATAATCTTCTAGTTGACTCAGCTGCCAATGCGAGGACACAGTAGAGGATACTGAATACAGGGCACCTGAGAGGCTATCTCTATCTACCTTCCTCCCACGCAGTTCAGGCCGGCCTGTGCTAAACCACTAGTTTACACCTTACACATTACAGCATAAGGCAATATTTCTTGCTGGGTGAGGTGGCTCACACCTTCAATTCCAGTATTTGGAAGGCAGACGCAGGTGGATCACTGCAAATTCGGGGCATGCCTGATCTACATAGTGAATTCTATGCCAAAGAGAATATTGCTTGCAAACAAAAAGGAATCTTTTGTATTGCTGTTACCCATGGCCCCAAAGCCACATATATACTGAAAACTAGAAGCATGAAAGTCACTGTCACACTACAGCAAGCCACTCAGAGCCACTAGCATGTACCACTTGTGTGACACCCTAAGACTAGAAGACACAGCGACTGTGTATGTGCAAGTGTGTTTCTGGGGATCTGACCCAGTGCTCTGTGTATGCCAGACAAGCATTCCACCACTAAACTAGACTTCCATCACTGGTTTTTTGTTTTTGTTTTTATTATTATAAAGGGCTAGAAAGATTGTTTTAATGTACTCTGGAAACAACCTTAAAGGAAATTTTCTTTCTACTTCCTGATATTTGATGACATAAAAAATTGCCATTGTCTAATGGAGGGTGACTCTGAGCAAAGTGCATGATATATCTCTCTATATATCTATATTTATATCTATCTATACAAATATGAAATATAATGAAACTCATTATACACAAGCTAATTAAAATAAAAATAAATAGGAATGTAAGATAGGAAGATTGGGAATTTAAAGACAAACATAGGTACATAGTGATCTTAAGGCCACCCTGGGCTACGAGACGCTATCTCAACAAAACAAACAAATCATACTGAACTCTATCAGTTCCTTTATCCACCGGGCCACATAGAAGAGACCAAAAGCTACTAAAAGTTATTTTCCTCTAGTCAAATAAGAGAATAAACTCATGTGAAACTCCCATTTAGCTACATACCATGGTGCATACTGGTAGCCCCAGAAGCTGGGGAGGCAGAAGCAGAGATATCCCTTGAGTCCAAAAGTGTAACACCAGCCTGAAAAACCCAGCAAGACGCTGCCTTAACAAGGAAAAAAATGGTTGTGATGTAGCTCAAGAACAGAGCACGTACTGAGCACTAGCATGCACTGTATGCACAAGACCTAGGTTCCATTCCCTACATCAAAGAAAAAAGAAAGAAACCGTCTCCTGACTTGCTCTCTGCCTAATTAGAGAGTGTAATGCAAGTCAAACCACATACAGACACCTAGGACGATCAGAGTTCAAAATTGTTACTTCTTTCCTTCCTGTTACTTGAGAAATACTGGGTACAGCTAGGAGTGGTACAGCTGGGAGTGGTGACACTCTTTGTAAAAGGACTTTTTTTTTTTTTTGCTGTTTTCGAGACAGGGTTTCTCTATGTAGCCCTGGCTGTCCTGGAACTCACTCTGTAGACCAGGCTGGCCTCGAACTCAGAAATCCACCTGTCTCTGCCTCCCAAATGCTGGGATCAAAGGCTTGCGCCATCACTGCCCAGCAGGACTCAGTTTTGAAAAGGTTTTGCTTATTAGCTTTCTTTCTTCAAAGGTCATTACCACACCCAAAACATGACGATTCAGTTTTTCGAGATTCTTTTAGTCTAGAACTGCTGAAATTATAAAGTCTTAAAGGATCTCAAATCTTGTAATTCTTGTGGGACAACTTTACAAAGGGGAGGTGAAGCTATGAACAGCCAGTCAGTTGCTACCTAATGAGCTCACTGCTTTAATACTTAATTAGGAAACATAAAAATTGTGACAGTCATCCAAGGAATACGTCATCCTATGCATTTAATTAAAATGACAAGCAGTATGCAACCAACAACACCTAAAGTCAATTGGTTCCATTGTTTTAAACAGGAAAAAAATTAAATAAAGGGTGGCAAAGGTTAGTATTGTTTCCGATTGGTGCAATACATTATTTTTCCCATCCTTTTCCTAAGTCCCCAGATATCTAGAATGTGCCCGTACGTTCATAATCAGGAAAAAATATATGAAGTTCAAACGTGCCAAGCCACACCTGGCGTTGCCAATTCATCTGAGAGTTGCAAGGCGGAGATGAGTCATCTTAAAGGAGAGGGAGTGAGACACAGGGCTTTTACTAGTCTGGGTTTGAGAGGGAGGAACAATCCCTGGTCAGAGTGGAGACTGATCTGTTCAGTTAGAGTTCAACCCGGAAGCGCTGACGCTGGCACAACACTGGGCAAAATCCAGCCTTCGAGGCTGAGGATAACGTGGCAGCTGCAGCCCACCAAGGCTCAGCAGGACAAGTCCGCCCCTCCGCCCACACGCTAGCTCCACCCCTTCCCCCTTGGTTCACTGGAACTCATTTTGTCTCCGAAGGCCCGCCCCTCTAGGGAAAGGGAGGGGCGTGCCGCCTAGCCTGGGGGATTTGAGGTGGCCATGCTGAGTGTGGCCAGCTGAGGTGGGTGGGGCAGTTTTCTCTAACTGCCGCGGACTCTGCCCCTGCTTCTTCTTTGTCACAGCCTTCGGGACCCAAGGAAAGAGGTGATTTGCCACCAAAATCATGGTTAATTGAGAACTAATGTTTGTATCAAGTGCACATGTCTCTGGTACCGCCCCTGGAGGCCAGTGGCTTTGGTTTTCTAGAGATGATGTCATTCCAAAGCCTCTTCCAGGTCCTAGTGCCTACTTAAAATTAGAGCTCTTAGCGATGGGGCAATCAAAATAATTCATTGTTCAAACCCAGAGAGTCTAACAGTTTATTAATAACAATTAGTGCGAGATGCGCAAAGGTGAACCCTTTGTGTAGGGTTTATAACTTTGAGACACCCCCCCCCCAACAGTGGACGGAGACACAGAGAGAGAGAGAGAGAGAGAGAGAGAGAGAGAGAGAGAGAGAGAGAGAGAGAGAGAGATGTAAAATATATGTAAAACTTTCCATTTTAAGCATAATATCCCAAATTTTATACAATCATCTCCATAATATAAATTGTTTCCATCACTGCAAACAGAATCTATAACCATGAAAGGCTAGCTCCCCTCCAATTCTTTTCTCTAGCTCCTGGTAATCTTCAATTTATGCCTCTAGGAATTTATCTATAATAGATATTTATATGAGAGGACTCATCTCTGGTTTATTTGCCTCACATCATTGTTGTTGCTTTTTTCCCAAGATTAATCCATGCAATATGTCAATGTTTTATTCAATTTTATGAACAACATTACCTTTTATGAATATATTTCTATTTGTTTCTCTTCTTTTCCCTTTGTTTAAGATCAGATCTCATGTAGTCCAGGCTGTCCTAGAACTGGCTGGGTACCAAGGATGACTAGGAACCTCTGCTGTTCCTACTGGGGTTACAAGTATGCGTCCCCATGTTACCGATATTTGCTTATCCATTCATCTGTTGATGGCTCTTAGGTGGCTTCGGCCTGTTGACTTTGTGAACGATGTGATGAACATTTGTGTACAGGTTTTTTTGTTTTTGTTTACAGCTCCGTTTTCTCCTCATCCTTGCCAATGCTTTGTTTTTGTTTTAGAGCAACCCTGGTATTCTGAAATGCCATCTTAGGTCTTGGTTTGCATTTCCCTAATGAGTAGCAATGCTGAGCATCCTTTCAGATACTTTTTGAACATCTACCTCTTCTCTGAAGAAATGTCTGTGTAAGGCCTTTGACCATTTTTTTTTTCAATTTTAGGATGTGTGTGTGGTGTCTGCTTGCATATTTGTGCATTTGAGTATGGCATGTGTCACACCATGTGTGTAGAGGTAAGAGAACAACCTTGGGTGTTGGTCCTCATCTTCCACCTTGTTTGAGATATTATGATCTGCAGATGCAGAGATCGTGAATATTTTATCTAGCACTTTCAAAACCTAATAAGATATGCTTCTATATTAACTCCTTTCTCCAAAAGAATAAGATTTATCTCATAATTTAATGAGTTTTCTCTTTATGTTTCATGATGGCTAAGTCCCCAAAGATAATATGTATTTTTACTACTATACCATGTCAGCTTTGAGATGAGTATTTAAGTGTAGGCTGGAGATGGAAATTCTGGAGTCATCAGTGAATTAGTGGTAGTTCTGGTAATAAAGATAATGGCAATCACTTAGGTAGAGTATAGGCTAAGAAAGATGGGATAGACTCCTATAGAACAGCCTGACCACCCCCACCCCCCTTGGCTCTCTGCTTTGCCTTGAACTTCTGGCTTCTAGTGATCCTTCATCCTCAAGTTCCCCATTTATATCTACAGATGCATGCTACTGTGCCTGGCTGGAACCCCACATTTAGGAACAGCCAGAGAGGGGATGGAGAGATGGCTCAGCAGTTAAGAGCATTGGCTTCTCTTCCTGAGGACTGGGGAGTGAGTCCCAGAACCCACAGAGTGACTCATAATATCCAAAACTCCAGTCCCAGAGGATCTGAGTCTGCTTCTGGCCTCTGTAGGCCCAAGGTATGTACATGGTACACAGGCATACATACAGACAAAACACTCAGAAACACAAAATAAAATAATTTTTAAGAACAGTCTGAGAAAAAGTAACTGGGAAGAAGTGCCAAGAGATTAGGTGGAAAAGTCAAGAGAGAAACACAGTGACAGAGGGCCACAGAAGGACAAAATTTCAGAAGGAAAGACACATTAAATACAGCTGAGCCAAGGACTGAGAAGTGTGCCTTGAATCTGCTAGCAGAAAATCCAGACTATATAATACCTCCTCAAAACTGACTTACGAGGCCAGGCAGTGGTGGCGCACGCCTTTGGTCCCAGCACTTGGGAGGCAGAGGCAGGCGGATTTCTGAGTTCAAGGCCAGCCTGGTCTACAGAGTGAGTTCCAGGACAGCCAGGGCTACACAGAGAAACCCTGTCTCGAGAAAAAAAACAAAAACAAACAAACAAACAAACAAACAAAAAACCTGACTTACAAGCTGCAAAGGGGCCCAGAGTTCCTTTAATTATCTTTTCAAGAGTTGTTGAGGATCATTAAATTCCATTAAATTCGTAACAGGAGGCAAAACAAGAGCACAAGCATAGCAAATTACTATTGATTAAGCACCAATCAAAATACAAAGCAAATCTGAGAATATAAATTATATAGCTATTATTTTAATTAAATTTTTTCTGAGACAGGGTTACATGTAGCCTAGGCTTACTCAAACTCAAAATATAGCCAGGACTGCTATGAACTCTTGATCTTCCTGCCTCTACCTCCCAAATATTAAGATTATAGGCATGTGGTGTGTGTGTGTGTGTGTGTGTGTGTTTATAAGTGTATAAGTGTGTACGTGCGCATGCGTGCGTGTATACATACACCGGAACTCAACAACAAAAAGACTAACAATGCATTTCAAATGACCAACACTGTGGATATGACCCAGTAGCTAAAGCATGAGGACCTAGGTTCAGATCCCAACATCACCACACAAAGTAGGACATGTGTGTCTATAATGCCGGAGCTCCTACAGTAAGGAGCAGAAACAGCTCTAAAAACTTGAGGCCAGCTGGTCTGGTGCACACAGTGGTGACCAACAAAAGACAGCAAGCAGATGCAATGACGTTATCACATGGCTTTACCTTTACCACTCATTCCATTAAGCTTTACTTAAACTTAGTTGCTCTATTTTTCACATTTGCCACACCAGTAGACTCATGTACCCTCCAGAACAAAGGCCACATGTTTTTCTCTTTGCTGTCTCCAGTGTAAACAAGAATGTTAGTGGACAGTGATCAGAGCGTTTATAGAATGGGTAAGTGAATGGCTACATATTCAGGGACAGCGTTTTGGAAACCAAGCTGATATGAACAGCAGAGTGAGCACGGGTGCTGGGCTGCCAAGGGACCTTTTCTTTTTATTCTTCCTCATGATACAGTTTCAAGCTTGTGGCAACAGCCCATCTTTCTCCTGCAGTGACATCTGTAGGATGGATACATGACCTAATCAAGACAATGAGATGTAACAGGGAGCCCATTAGTCTCTGGACTGTATAGTGTGGGGCTTTAAAGATTCCAACTTGAGTTACATCAATCATCTGCTAGTCCCTAACATCAAAGTCAGAATTCTGAGGAAGACAAGTAGAAAGTCAGAAAGACAGAAGATCTTGATTCTTACCAACATGGCTAAGGGGACATTAACCAACCCTCGAGTTGTCCTAGCCAAGGACTTATGATCAACCCTACTGTTTACACCACTTCAGAGTTAGATGTTTTGTTTCTTCCAGATGAAAAGCTCCTGAGGAGGTTCATGAATGGATTATATGTGTGTATGGGAGAGGGTGGAGCTGTGTTGTTTTCTTTATCCTTCATTAAAAACCTGTGGAGGTCAGGCATGGTAATACAAGTCTTTAATCCCAGCACTCAGGAGGCAGAGGCATATGTATCTCTGTGAGTGTGAGAACAACCTGGTCTAAATAGCAAGTTCCAGGACAGTCAGGGCTATGTAATGAGACCCTGTCTCAAAAACAAACAAACAAACAAACAAACAACCTACCTACTTAAACAAGAAGCCTATGGAGGATGTGAAGAGAAGAAGCCATCTTCTTGCTTATGGAAAAGCCCCTGCATGGAATGCAAAGCAAATAACTTCAGTATATAAATTTACTTAGAAATTATATTTTTCTTTTTCAAATTCCATTTATTATTATTATTATTAATTATTATTATTTAGAAGGTTCTCTCTATGTAGACCTGGCAGTCCTGGAACTTGATATTTAGACCAGGATGGCCTCACACTCAGAGAGATCCACCTGCCTCTACTTCCTGGGTGATTAAAAGTATGTACCACCATACCTAGCTTACACACTGACTTTGATGGTCTCAGATTTGGACAACAGATATAGCAGCTAGTATGTCAAGTGAAGCCAGGAAGACAGAAAGTAGGACGGCTGATATGAAAAGATCTTATTTTGACTGCATTTTTCAGCCTGAAGTGAGAACTCTCTATGGTGTTCCCTAGTGTTTCACACTCCTGATCCTTTCTGGGGCTCTCCTAGCCAACTGGCCTGCTTCTTGTTATTTTCCCCTTTAGTAAGCACTTTCTACACTATTTAGTCAGTTACTTCTGCTTAGTCTTCGTTTCTCAATGTAAAACATTATGGCTCTTGGGTAGAAATGTCAGAGCTTGAGTGTGCAACTGAATTATTTGAACACATTTTTGGAATAGTTTCAGGAAAGAAATGAGGTGGAAATACTTTTAACTCATCACCTTTGAGCTGCAATTTTATTCAGATTTTTCTCCAAGATGTTCTTGCTTATTACCTCATTGGCTACTTTGAGCTATGATTTTTATAAGGATTTTAAGATCTTATTTATTTGTTTAATTTATTTATTTTTGAGATAGGGTTTCACTATCTAGCCCAAGCTGGCCCAAAACTCACTATATATAAACCAGGATGGTCTTTAATTCTAGAAGATCTGTAAAGACCCGCATCACTATGCTAGCCTACTTTTTGGTTTTTATGTAAGATAATATCCTAGTTACTTTGTGTTGTTAAAATATATATAATACATATACATATATATGCACAGACAGGCAGCTTCTCTTGGCTTTTTAGCAAGCTGCCGTTCAACTGCTGGTATTTCAGTGCAGCAGGACTGTGCTTACTTTCCTGTCCAATGATGCTGTGTCCTTTCTATAAACAGCAGTGAAAGCAGTTGTTCTCTTCCACTCTGAGAGTGATTATCTCTGAGTAGCAGGTGGAGTGACTCATCTTCCTGGATGTCTTAGAGGAGGTTTTATTTGCTGGAGAGGATGCAGGGCGAGGAGCGCCAGCGAGCGATGTGTCAGGTTTTACACATTCTGGGCCTCATATAATGAGGAGCAAGTTCTTTCCCTGCTGCAATGGCAAAACCTGGAAGCAACGCCCCACTTCTCAGGCTTGAAAAATCTCATTATTCATAACAGGGCCATGATTCACATGAACAGAACAAAATGGAATGATCAAAAATAGATTCTGTACATCAATCTGTAGCAAAAATAACTTCATAGCTATGAGTTAGCTACAATTATAGGAAAGACCATTCCATTTAAGTTCTATCACCCTCTCCTTCACATTGGCTAGATAATCTTTTTTAAACCTTTTTATTTGATATATATATGGGTGTTTTGCCTTCATGTGTGTCTGTGTGCCATTTGCACGCCTCATGCCTGGAGAGGCCAGAAGAGGGCATCAGATACCCTGGAACTAGAGTTACAGACAGTTGTGAGCTGCCATATGGATGCTAGGAATTGAACCCAGGTCCTTTGGAAGAGTAGCCAGTGCTCTTAATTGCTGAGCCCAGCTCTCCAACTCCCACTAAATAATTTTTATTCTTCTCTTACGGTACATAGTTATAGGTTGCTTTTCAGGTCAGTATATTTGAAAAAGAGGATTTTTGGTTTTGTTTGTTGGTTTGTTTCCCATTGGGCTTCTATTTGTTCGTTTTGATGCTAGAGGTTGGACCCAGGACCTCATGCATGCTAAGCACTGACAGGTTTTAATATTAGGTACTCTGGTTTTTTTTGTATGGGTCTTTTGAAATGGGACAACTGAAATACACTTTATATATTAATCATACTCTTTTAATTAGCCTCCTTGAGTTATTGAGCATCCTTTATTTTTATGATTTTTATGCTGTTTATTGAACCATTAGTATTTGTAGTAATGATTATAATAATCTGTAAGGTGGGTTAGAAGGGAATATGATGGAATTTGAATTTCAATTCCTGTCAGAGCTATTATTTGTTTCAAATATGGGCAATATGATTTTGGTCTTTTTACCTGGATATTTTTCTCTTTCTATTGATTTCTTACCTTTATAAGAGCAATAAAACTTTTTTAGGGAGTAGTAAACATGAAAAGGCAGTTCCATCTTGGCAACTATTACTGTGTTTTAGATATGCACATAATATCACATGCATAAACTGTGCGAGGGCTTTGAGAATCTAAAAAGGACAATTTCATCTCTTATAATAACAGAGAAATGCAAAGTTATATACCATGAAGACATTGTTAAATATAAGGATGTTTATAGTTTTACTATAAAAAAGTCCAGAGGCCGGGCAGTGGTGGCACACGCCTTTAGTCCCAGCACTTGGGAGGCAGAGGAAGGCGGATTTCTGAGTTCGAGGCCAGCCTGGTCTACAGAGTGAGTTCCAGGACAGCCAGGGCTAACCCTGTCTCGAAAAACCAAAAAAAAAAAAAAAAAAAAAAAGTTCAGAGAAAGGCCGGTTCTGGGGTTCCTCCATGGGTTCATGCTCAGAGAAAGGCCAGTTCTGGAGTTCATCCATGGGTTCGTGCTCAGAGAAAGGCCGGTTCTGGGGTTCCTCCATGGGTTCGCTGCCCCTGGCCTCCCTGATGAGCTGTCATCAGTGGACTGATTGTTTTAAACTCAGAGTTCCATGTGAAGGTTCACAAGAGCTGTATTAACTATTACTATTATGCTCATGAACAGTCACATCCAAAGGCAGAAAAACAGCAGATTTTCTTCAACTGCACTCTTTCATTAAGAAATAAAATTTTGGTTTTTTTTTCAAAAACTTCTATATCAACTCTTTCATCTCTGACTGCTTCAGACTGTGTCATGTGCCTGTACCTTAGCTGAAAAAAAGTGTGTTTTGTTTATTCTGAGGTGGGCAATTAGTAGTGTCTACAACAAGATCCCTGGATGTGGAGGTGCACGCCTCTAATCCTAGCACTTGGTAGGCAGAGGTAGGGGGATTGTGAGTTCCAGGCTTGCCTGGACTACATACATACACACACACACACACACACAAAATCTCTTTCTCAAAAACAGAAATCACAGTCCTCTTTCAAGAAATTTTTTAGCCACGCCATGCCTTAATTCTAGCACTGGGGAAGCAAAGGTAGGTGGATCTCTATGAGTTCAAGGCCAGTCTAGACTACATAGTGAGCTCTAGGACCACATAAAGAGAGACTTGTCCTTAAAAAAAAAGAAAAGAAAATTTCTCTCTCAGTGAAGGTGAGTTATACTTTTATTACAATTTATATGTAAGCTTCCTGGACATACTTACAGATCTCCAATTACTTTAAGTTAATCAAAGAAGCTGCTCTAGGTAATTCTGAATTTTCAGCTACCAAGCTAAGCTCATTCCCTTCTATTGCTGCTAGGTTTTAGTTATGAACTCTGTTCTGGACATCCTTTGCACAAATAGGAAACAGTATCAATTTACATTAACAAATTTTTGCTGATGTTCTCTTTCTAACAAAATGTTTTTACCCTTCCTCAAATACCCAAAATCCTATTCATTCTTTTAAGGCAGTAAAAAATGTTAATTCTGATTTATCTTATTTATTCAGCAAAATATCTGTTGCATGACTACTGTGTACCAAGCATTTTTCAAAAGTTAGGGTACAAGACATGAATTCTGATCCTGCGGAGATTAAAGACAGGGAAAGCCAAGGACTAGCAGTGCCAGGTAAGCAAGGAGGGAAAGGCACAGTGAAAGGACAGTGGGGACGCCCACTTGTAGTCTGGGGGAAGGGAAGCAGCAGGAAAGGCGTCTGGATGGTTCTTCAGTGGACTGAATGTGTCTGTCCAAAATACTGATGTGGAAATCCTGGGTCCCACTTTAGTACCAAGTGTAGACATTATGGCGCTTATTAGACCAGAAGGGTGGAGCCACCAAGAAAGGGATTGGTGTCTTTATAAAAGACTCTGGAGAGCACTCTGGTTCTCTTTCTGCCGTACAAACACAATAAAGAGAAAATTATCTATGAACCAAGAAACAGCCCTCAACAGACACTGGCATTATAACCCTGGGTTTCCCAGTCTCTAACTATTAAACTAAATATTTGATGTTTTGACCATCTAGCTTATGCTATTCTGTTGTAGCAGCCAAAATAGACAAAGACAGGTTTTGTAGGTGATGGCTGAAAGGAGAATTGTGGCTGGAGGAAGGGACAAGGTGTTTGAGGTACAGAGAGGTAGGTGCAGGAAGTAAAGTGATGGGGAGAGAGTACTATAATTAATCAGGCGATGACAGCTAGGCATGGCGATGCATTTCTGTGATCCTGTACCAAGAAGGCTGAGGTGGGAGAACTGCAGGTCAAGAACAGCCTGGGGTGCATAGTAAGCCCTTCTTAAAAATCCCAACTATCTATCTATCTATCTATCTATCTATCTATCTGATACAAAATAGACCTCTAATTCCTTTTTCTCCAAAGTAATTTTTCTATTTGTTGAACCTGTTCTTGAAGGACTTACTATGCATGTACCTTTTAGACTATTAAGATCTCTATGGTTACCTGGGTCATGGTGGTGCACTCCTTCAATCCCAGCACTCTGGAAGCAGAGGCAGGTAGATCTCTGTGAGTTCTAAGCCAGCCTGGTCTACAGAGTGAGTTCCAGGACAGCCAGGGCTATGTGGAGACACCCTGTCTTGAAAAAACTAAAAAAAAAAAAAAAACAAAAAAAACCCAACAACAACAAAAAAAACCAACAACTCTGAAGATGGGCTGAGGACACTCTTGATTCTATGTTTGTTCAGTTCTCTGTAGTTGGGGTAGGGGGATCTCTGAAGGCAAAACTTATGACTTATGGTGTACTTGATATGAAAGAGGCTTCAGAAGAGAACGAAGCCATGCATACATTAAGCTTAGCTGCATGCACCTGAGTCCTATCTCCTTTGGAGCTGGAGGCAGAATTGCTTTTGGTTCATCCAGGACATCACAGTGAGATCCAGGAACATAGAGCAGAGGGAAGGGAAAGGGGAGGCATCAAACTTGATAAGGCATGAAACACTTGAGGTCAGAATTGTGTTATACCAGCCCTCTCTTCCCAATAGCCCCAGCTGTTTGGTGACTATAGAAACAAAGCAGCAGGAAGGAATTGATTCATAAAGTTCTGGAGGAAGTACAAAGTGATTTGAATCCTCAGATGTCACTCCAAAGGCTATTTCAGGAAACAATGAAAACCTGGTACCCAGCAGAGAAAAAGCCACTCTCACTTTTGTTTGCAAAAGCATTTGAGAATTAATTTCTTGTTACTGTTCTTTGTGTATTAGGATTCTAGGTACTGTTGGGGTGTTCTATCTGACCTGATAAGCTTTGTGTACAATCAAGACAACTTCAGTGACTTCATCTTCCTCCTCCTCCTCCTCCTCTTCCCTTTTTCCTCCTTCTCCTCTTCTTCCTCCTCCTTCCCCTTCTTCTGAGACAATGTCTTCTGCTGAAATTCAGGCCCACCTGAGATTAATTACATAACCCAAACTAGAACTCTCGTTAGGATTATAGGCATGAACTACCAGACTTGGCTAGTTTTGTTTCTGAGACAAGGTTTTGCTACATAGTTGAGGCTGGTCTGAAACTCTCCATCATCCAGTACCAGCTACTACTGTGGTTTGAAAAGTAAAAAAAAAAAAAATTTTTTTTTTTTTGGTTCTTTTTTTCGAGACGGTTTCTCTGTGTAGCCCTGGCTGTCCTGGAACTCACTCTGTAGACCAGGCTGGCCTCGAACTCAGAAATCCACCTGCCTCTGCCTCCCAAGTGCTGGGACTAAAGGCGTGCACCACCACTGCCCAGCTAAAAATCAAATATTTATATTATGACTCAGTTTTTCCTTTTTCATTTGAATGTATATCTAAATACATTCAAAAATTCTACCACTTATTTGAGAGGAACAGCAGGGAAATTTTTTTTGTAGTTCTTTATTACTGATTGATTGACTTAGTGTTAGGATTAAACCCAAGACGTTATGTCTGCAAAGGAAGCACTGCACCCCTGGGCTATTCCTAGCCCCAGAGAGTACATTTGATAGAGAAGGTTCTGAGATACAGCTGTGTCCTTGATAGGTCAAAACAGACGACACTTTCAGAACTTCCTTCTTCTCCTAATTGATTCTTCATCTGTGAGTCGTTCTGCATTTGATAAGGCACTTGTTTGACCTTGTCAATAACATGTAAAAGTATTTTGTGTAGAAGATACTATACATAGACTTTTTAAAGTTAACTTGAGAGACTTTTGATGCTTTTACTCATACATTTTTATTAATTTATGTTTTCAAAGTATTTTTGACAAGATCTTACGTAGCTCAGACCGGCCTCAAACTCACCTGTGTTACGTATGATCTTAAACTACTGCCTCTAATCCTCCTTACTGGGATTACAGATGTGAGTTTTGATGTCTTTAAAAGGGTTTTATTATTGCTGAACAGAGATGTCTTTTTTTAGATCTTGTCCCATGAGATGTTGAAGAGTGGCAGAAATTGTGCAGATGCCAAATTCTCTAATTCTTGTTTTTTATCTTCTACGAATAGTAGACTTTATTTAGAACTCTTTTCCCTCCTTTGATGCAAGGTTTCATGCAGCCTAACTTTGTTAGATAGCTCAGGCTGTCCTTAAACTTATGATCCTCTAACCTCTATCTCTCAAGTGCTATGATATGGGCATACACCACCATGACTGACTCTAGAAGTTTTTTAGGTGTCCTAAAAAGTAGATTTAGGGCCTCATACATGCTAGAAAAATTACTCTACTACTGACCCATATCTCTATCTCTTGGGGGTGTTTGTTTGTTTGTTTGTTTGTTTTTTGAGGCAGGATCTCACTCTGTATCTTAGGCTAAGCTGGAACTAACTCTGTAGCCCAGGCTTCAGCAATCCTCCTGCCTTAGCTTACTGAGGGTTGGGATTATAGATGTGAAGCACTAGACAGAGAATAACTAGATTACAAAGGCCATTATAGAAGTTCCTATATACTACTCCAGAATCCTCTATTATCAGGTTGCATTAATAGTGTTTACATGTTGTAATACATGAATCCGTACAAAATACTGTTATTAACTAAAATTCATGTTATACTCAAATTATTTTGTTTTTGTCTGATACTCTTTAAGGATCCCATTTAGATGAAAACTTACATTTAATTATGCTAATTGTCCACATTATGCTTAGTTCATGTTTTCTTATGACATTCACCATCATCTTATTGGATCTCAAATCAGGTTGACAATTTGAAATGCTTCGGATGGCTAATTTAAGGGAGCCCCACTCAAACATATCCAGAAGTCCTGCTTCAAGGGGGAAAGGATGATCTTTTAAATACTCCTTCTGCAGATTTGTGATCTTGTGGAGGCAGCCCTCTGGTATGTTGTGTGACCTTTTCCAAAGCTGCATCGCTAAGTGGGCAGTCATTTCTTATCTGTAATATGAAGGGTTTGGTTTATATGATATCTAAACCTATTCTAGCACGTAGAAGATGGTCATCATCTGACGTTATGGGCACCTAAAAACAACGGCCACTCAACAGAGGATCACGCCAACAGACACTCCGGAATTAGATGGCTTAACAATAAGGAGGTAGCAGAGGTTCAAATAAAACCTTGATTCCATTACACGACTACGTGGATTTTGCAAGTCATTTCCTTCTGCTGGACTCCAGTTTCCTCACCACAAAATGGAGAGGACTTGTTTCTTGTAGTTATGAAACTCCACGGAGTAACGGTGGGGAATCTATTTACAAAGATGCCGAGCAAGGAATTACGTTTAGAAGGACAGGGCAAATGAGTGAAGGGCTGAACTGAGGAAGGAGAAGCCACGTCAAAGGTTAGCACCTACAATACACCTTTGAGCGACCCAACCCCACCCACGCATTGCTGCGGTCATTCCGCCTTGGTTCCGGCTCCGCCTCCGTCCCACCTTCTTTTCCCTCCTCCCTCCTCCAATCGCCTTGCGTCGCGCCACACTTCCTATGGCCGCCAGGACCCTACACCTTCCTCCGCGCGAGAGTCTTGCGCGCTCTCGCGCCGCCACCTCACTCAGCAGCTGCCTTCCCTCCGCTTTTTCTGATTGGCTCGATTTGTCAGTGACGTAAGCGTTCCTTAACCCCCACCCCCCCACCCCACTCCCCTCGCTTACCCGGAACTCGGTCCCGCCTCCTCCAGGCTTCTCCAGACGCCAGTCGAAACCTGATCGGCCCCTTTCTCCGCGGCACGGGAGGAGCCGGGATTGCTGGCGAAACCAGGAAGGCACTGGTGGTGACGCGCACGCGCACGCACTCACGCACCACGTCCAAGGCCGGCGGGGCGGCAGGCTCGCGCCCGGATTCGCCCCGCATCCGCGCCAGAGGCTCGCGCACTCAGCGGGTTGGGCTGCGGTGGCTGCTGTGGAAGCCCGAGCGCTGCGCGTGCTAGGTCCCAGACGCGTCTGCGGCGCTCGCCCCGCCACCCTCCTCTCTCACTTCAGTCTCCGCGCTGCGTTCTGAGGGAAGGAACGGCGCTAGGCTAGCGAAGCCCGAGCGCACCGCTGGCTGCCTCCGACACCGCCCTGCGTCCCTTCGCGGCCGCGGGCCTGGCTCGGTGCTAGGCGACTCTGCGGGGAGTCGGCGGCGACGGCTGCCGGTCGGTGGAGTCACTCTCCCTTCAGCCTCGCCCCTCTGCCCGGCCCCTACAGGGCCGAGAGGACTCGGCGGCTGCCCCTTCCGCTCGGCCCTCTTCGTCAGCCGGTTGGAGCTGCAGGGGTCTGGAAGAGGTCTCTGGGCTGAGGCGGCGGCGGCTCCTCCGGCTCCATCATGTCCGCGGGCGGAGACTTCGGGAATCCGCTGAGGAAATTCAAGCTGGTGTTCCTGGGAGAGCAGAGCGGTGAGTGCGCGGCTCCCCCGCTCCTGGCAGCCGGCCGCGGCTTCCCCGCACCGCCCCCAGTGCAGCCCTTCTGGCCGATGAGGCTCCCCGCCGGCCTCGCTCTTCCTATTTCCCCCCCACCCCAGCCTTTCCCGGAGGTCCCTGGCTCCTCTCGTCCCTGGCTCCTCCTCGCTAGGATCTATCCGGCTCGTAGCTTAGACCTCCGATCCTCGTCCGGACTCTGCCGCCCGCAGCCGGGCCCTCTCTGGCCGCTCTGTCCTCCTCAGCCCTCACCCCGCCCAACCTCCTGTCCATCCCTTTCTTCCTCTGCTCTGCGTGGTCTCCTCCAGCCGGGCCGGCTTTCTTGGGCCCCACCCTTATTCCTTGCTCTTTTTCCGGTTCCCATTGGAACTGAAAGTGAGGTCCCATTCCGAGAAGCCCCCAACTCTGGGGAACGGGCCCCTCTTCAACCTTGGATGAAGGAGGGTGGGATCTGGGCGTTGTTTTCCCCTGAGGCTTGGCTTGGGAGTTGTACTAGTCTCACGGAAGGTGCGAAGTGGTGGTCATAGAGAAAAACAATTCTTGCTCAGTTTTCACCTAAATGAAGAATTAGTTAGGGTTAGTGAGTTAATATATTTCAACTGAAGGCGACTTGAAAAGAGGTGGCGTTGCCAGTGATGATTTTGGTCCCTTGGGTTGGGACTAGTTGGAAATCCTTATTTCTATTGCATTTTCATCATTGACAATTCTTTTGGCAGTGTTGATGCCTTTTCGATCTCTGCCAGATGCTATGTCATGATCAGTTTACTTCGTATTTTTCTTCCCCCTTTTCTCGTTTCAACATGAAATATTTAAGTATCTTCATTATGATACAAGCAAGGATTAACGGGTAAAATGTTAATTATTAATTTCTTCTTGAGAATTTACCAATTACATGTTTAAGATGTATGTGAGGCTTAAAATAATATATCTTTGTTTTGTAGGATTGCCTTTGGGTAATAGGGTAATAGATCCATCATCTAGCTCTCTAAATTAGATTAGAATACTATTTTCGTTAACTTTTTTTTTTTTTAATGTATACCTAATATTTCATAGGGTCTTGTGAATGAAATTGTAATGTCATTTGCCTGGTCAAGATTCTGCAGTCACTGTTTTTCCTAATAGATACAAGGTCCTAATTTTGTAATGGTTGTCACGAAGATTACTTGTTCCAACAGCTTTATTCTATATTATATACAAACTGAGCAGTAATTCAGAGATTATAATCTTCGTTTTTCCTCAACATTTTTCTTGACCATCATTAAGATTCAGACACTGGGGGATTAGTTCCAAGTAATCAAACATTGAGTACCTACTAGATATCTTAGATGAGGTTATGGAGAACATTATTTGTAGTGGAAAGCATATAACTGATAAAATATTCTTAGCTTTTATTGCTAGCTTGAACTATTTATACCAATTTGGAACTTTATAGCCGGTTAACACTGGTTGCAATTTTGCCTTCAGCAGGACTTGGAAAATAATTTTTCTTCTTGTATATTTGGATTTGTCTTCCCTATAACCTTATAGGATAGAAAGATCTGGTCTCCCTCTTGTTGCTTATGGATATTTCTCAAGTATAAACATTTCCAGGCCAGCAAGATGGCTCAGTGAGTAAAACAGGTACTCACCACCATGTCTGACAACCTAAATTCAGTCCCCAGGTCCCATACAGTAGAAGGGGAGAACCAACTCTCAGAAGTTGTCCTCTGATCTCCATGAACACCCAGCTACAATAAATACATAAACGTAATAATAAAAAAAAAATTTTTAAATAAAATAAGCATTCCCTTAGGTGAGTAACTTGGTGAAAACCTATGAAGTTGATCCTGATCCCATTAGTGTTACATGACAGTTTCAGGACAGTGCCATACATAAAATGAAGTTCATTTGTCATTGTTAATAAATAGGTTTGGATGTGCTTATTGTACAGTCTATGGAGATTGTTGACTGCCTCATATGATAGAGGACTAAATTTAGTTTGCACAAAAATCCATTAATCTTTCTGTTGAAGTTTTTATCATGTGTAGAGATCTTAATTTGTAACTGACTATGAGCAGGTTTCCTTTGGATTTCTTGAGTGTATTATATTAATGAGTTTTATGACTTTTCTCTCTTTTTTTTTTTTTTTTTTGGGGGGGGGTTTGGTTTTTTCGAGACAGGGTTTCTCTGTGTAGCCTTGGCTGTCCTGGAACTCAACTCTGTAGACCAGGCTGGCCTCTAACTCAGAAATCCGCCTGCCTCTGCCTCTCAAGTGCTGAGATTAAAGGCATGCCCCACCACTGCCCGGCTGGAGTAATGTGTTCTAATACAGCTTTTTCATACTCGTGTGTGTGTGTGTGTGTGTGTGTGTGTGTGTGTGTGTGTGTGTGTGTGTGTGTTTGTGTGGAGAGGGAGAGAGAGAGAGAGACAGACAGACAGACAGACAGACAGACAGACAGATAGACAGTCTTACTACGTAGCCCAGGCTGGCCTTGAAGGTACAAGATCCTCTTGCATCAGCCTCTCAGTTTCTGTCATTTCTTTCTTTAGCTAATTTATCAACTGTTACTTTTCATTCATTCCCAGCCTTCCCAAGTAGAAACTAAATAATGCCTTGTTAGATTTAACTATGTATGTATACATTTCTGTATATTAACACAGTTTTAGATTTATAGAAAATCAGTAAGATAGTACAGAGGATGCCTATGCATTCTGCATCCACTTTTCAACTAGTACCTTACATTAATAAAGTACATTGGTTAAAATTATTGGCCAAACGTTGATAATATTATTAACTAAAATTTATTTATTTAGATTTCTTAGTTTTAGAAGCTATTTTTCTGTTTCAGCTTTCCTTTCTATATATAGAAATAACCTTCCTATATGTAATATAACCACATTATGTTGTTATATATCAGATTTCACTTGCTTTCTTTAGAGTTATGTTTGCATGCTTTTTGCTCTATAGAACTGTGAGGTTAATTATCTTTTGAAGTCATCATATTGCTAAGTAATGCTATCCAATAGTTTTAACACTGAAAGATTGATTTTTGTTTTCACAGTCAGTGTCTGTAGTTTCTTATGCATTAGCAAAGGCCTGTAGAATCTATGTTACATTGATGTAAGTTGTTATGAATTATTTATTTTTAGGTCTGTTAGAAATTCACATTTCAGCTTTTAAAGACTGTAGTCTTTGGAATAGCCTTCTTTGTTTCCTTAATAGTATTTACCACATTTATAATATTTTATGTGTTTGTTTTGTGTGCTTCCCAGAGCAGAACAGAATGCAAGTTCCATAAAAATTATCATGTTTTTATGTTCATTAAACCCCTATTACTAGCATAGAACCAGTTTCATGATCACTGCTCAGAAATATTTGGTGACCAAACAATAGTTAAACATAATAGTAGTCAAAGCTATTAGTCTATTAACTGTTTCACTAAAACACTAAAAGAAAAAGAAGTCACTTGTCTGCATATTATTTTTTTCCTTTTTGATTTAAACAGAGTTTTCCCCCTGCTAAAGCTATTAACTTATTTGCTGTTAGTATAATACAAAAAAGTATGTCAACTATGCAGATGACGTGGTCATGTGATTTTAGCTTTTCAAATGATACCCTGGTCTGTAATGAAGATGAATTGTTTTAATACTTGACAGATCTAGTTAATGGCATGAGTCTTGGCAATCTTATTTTCTCTCTATTTTAGTATATGATAAAGAGATGTTAAATTATGTAAGTCCTAAAATCTAAAGTCAGGAGGATCTTTTGTTATTATCAGGCTATTGTCTGAAATCCAGAGGGGCTTTTAGGAATGTCATTAAGTGGTTTACAATGGAATTTACTGCGAATGTAATTGTTACTGATTATTAGGAAACATTGATGGCAAGGAGGCATAACTAATACTGCTTTTTCACTTTGTATTACCTTTTTCTGTCAACTTTTTGAACTACAATCTAGTAAATAGGGAAAAGTGTCAGAGACTAGTAATACTGAGTGCTATGATAGTGTAGTATGGGTAACTGCTGTATTGGATATTGTATTTCTCTGTAAATTCCTTGTGGGTAGAGTCTATTAAACCACTTAAAGTTTTTTAGTAAACTACTTAAGTGTTTACTAAACACCCAATTTGACAGACTCTTAGAAAAATTTTACATTTAATTAGTCTTCATAATGGCACTATATACAATAATAAGTCCTGTTTATTATTTTTATTGATAAGGAAGCTGAAACCTAAAAATATGTTGAGTAATTTGCCAAAGGTCAGTGGCCAGTACTAACACTGGAAATTTGAACTTTGTGCTCTTAATCATTACTATCAAATTTTAAGGTTTAAAAATAATATACAGAAGATATTCCCTTTGAGTTTCTTAGTTTGCAAAATGAAGCTGCAAGGACAAAATGACCTGATACTATCCAGTATCAAATCCAGTAGCTCTCAAACTGGTCTGCTGATCCCCAGAAATTGCACAAGACCCTGCAAGCAGGGGTCCATAAACCCCATATGGATCCAGAATATTTAAGATATTGTACTGGCTAGTTTTGTGTGTCAACTTGACACAAGCTGAAGTTATCACAGAGAAAGAAGGTTTCAGTTGAGAAAATGCCCCCATGAGATCCAGGTGTAAGGCATTTTCTCAATTAGTGATCAATGGGGTAGGGCCCCTTGTGAGTGGTACCATCTGTGGGCTGGTAGTCTTGGGCTCTTTAAGAAAGCAGGCTGAGAAAGCCAGGAAAAGGAAGCCAGTAAGCAGCATCCCTCCATGGTCTCTGCATCAGCTCCTGCTTTCTGCCCTGCTTGAGTTCCAGTCCTGACTTCCTTGGGTGATGAACAGCAGCATGGAAGTGTAAGCTCAATAAACCCTTTCCTCCCCAACTTACATCTTGGTCATGATGTTTGTGCAGGAATAGAAACCCGGACTAAGACAGATGTTATATGCTTTTTCACTCTTACTACCTTATAGGTATATAGTGTAATTTCTAAGAGCCTACCTGCCATGTGAAACATGTCAAAAGCAACTGTAAGAATAAAGCTGAGCTGAAGCTGGAGAGATGGCTCAGCGGTTAAGAGCACTGGCTGCTTTTCCAGAGGTCATGAGTTCAATTCCCAGCAACCACATGGTGGCTCACAACCATTTGTAATGGGATCCAATACCCTCTGTCTGAAGACAGCTACAGTGTACTCATATACATAAAATAAATAAATCTTTAAAAAGGAAGAAGAAAGCTGTCTTCTATTGAGTTAAACATTAAGGAGCTTTGCCAATACTGTAAAACACTGCCACTCTCGCTAAGTTTTTGCTTGTAGTTTTTTAATAAAAATTATGTTAACATGTAATGAGATTTATTACTATTTTAGATATATTAAGTACTTTTAATTTTTCATAGTTAAATTTCAGTATATTAAATACTGATACAGTCTACTCAAACATAATTCTTTAATGTCCTCAGCAATTTGTAAGAACTAACACTCCAACCACAAATGGTGATACTTGCCTGTAATCTCAGTACTTAGGAGGTAGAGACAAGAGGATCAGGAATTCAAGATTCTCTTATCCACTGAGCCATCTTGCTGGCCTTATTTATTTATGTCAAGGTTTCCCACTGAACCTAAAGTTTACTGATTCATCTAGACTGGCTGGCCAGCAACCTCCAGGAATCTTGCTGTCTCTGCATCTGCAATGCTGGGATTTCAGGTATACATGGTACCTGTCCTTCGTTTGTTCCTTCCTTCCTCCCTCCCTCCCTCCCTCCCTCCCTCCCTCCCTCCCTTCCTTCCTTCCTTCCTTCCTTCCTTCTTTACTTCTTTTTTAATGTCCAACTCAAGTATTTAATGCACAGTGCTATACTGACTAAGCCATTTCCCCAGTCCCTAGATTACTACTTCTTAGAGTTAGGAATGGTGATGAATGTCTAGCATGGGAAGTTGAGACAAGATTATTGCTGCAAGTTTGCAGAAAACATGGGTTATATAATGAATTCAAGGCTAGCCTGGAATGCATAGTGAAACTGTCTCAAAAAGGAGATGGGAGCTGGAGCGATTCCTCAGCATTTAAGAGCATTTGTTTTGCAGAAGACCTAGGCTTGCTTGGTCACAACTATCCATAACTAAAATTTCCTGAGCCGGGCAGTGGTGGCACATGCCTTTAATCCCAGCACTTGGGAGGCAGAGACAGGCGGATTTCTGAGTTCGAGGCCAGCCTGGTCTACAGAGTGAGTTCCAGGACAGCCAGGGCTACACAGAGAAACCCTGTCTCAAAAAAACAAAAACAAAACAAAACAAAAAAAAACCTAAAGTTTCCCGGGAGCCCATGACTTCTAGTGCACTAAACCATGGGCACTAGGCATGCATATATGGTCTACATACATGCAGGAGAAACACTTATACACATAAAATAAATCTAAAACAAATATTTAGGGGATAAAAAGCGCCAAAAAGATATGCATGTGGTGGTGAAATTCTTTAATCCCAACAGTTGAAGAGACAGAGACAAGTGGGTTCTGGTGAGTTTGAGGCCAATCTGGTCTACATAGTGAATTTTAGGTCAACCAGGGGTACATAGTGAGGACTTGCCTCAAAGCAAAAAAATGAAAGAATGAGTGGGAGTACATTTCACTGATAGAATTCTTGCCTCACATGTGGGAGGACTTGGGACTTAAACTCTATCCAGGTACCTGTGAAGCATGACAAGTAATGTAAAAAAAATTGCTTTCTACTCATTTTTTTAAGAGTGTGTGTGTGTGTGTGCGTGTGCGTGTAAGTAAGTGTAAGAATGCATGCATACATGCATCTGTACTACATGCATGCATGACCCATTGAGGTCAAAAGATCCCACTTGGAACTGGGGTTACAAGACAGTTGTGATCTGCTATGTGAGAGTGCTGGGACTTGAACCTAGGACCTCTAGAAGAGCAGCAAGGGCTCTTAACTGCTGAGTCATCTCTCCAGCTCCTGTGTATATGGATTTGTATGGGTGAAGGTCAGAGGTCAGCCTCAGGTGTTATTCCTCAGGAGTTATTTATCTTATTTTTGGGGACAGTTTCTTACTGGAACCTGGGGTTTGTCAATTAGGCTAGGCTGGCCATCCAGTGAATCCACTGGCTTTTCCTTCCCAGCACTGGGATAACAAACTATACTCAGCCTTTTCCAATAGTGCTGTCGAGTAAACTCAGATCCTCGTGCTTACATAGCAAGCACTTTTCTCACTGAGCTGTCTAGTTTTCTTCCTTCCTTCTTTCCTTCCTTCCTTCCTTCCTTCCTTCCTTCCTTTCTTTCTAACACAAGGTCTCAAGTAGGCCAGGGAAGAACAAATTAAGGGCTGAAAAGATGGCTCAACAATTAAGAACACTTGCTGTTCTTTTCAGTCCCTAATTTTCTTATATTATTACATTTTTATTTGTTTGGAGATGGGAACTCACTGTGTAGCACTGTTTGGCCTGAAACTTGCTATGTGTGCTAGGCTGTCCTAAATTTACAGAGATCTGCCTACCTCTGCATTTCCAGTACTGAGATTAAAGGCATGCCCCTCCACAATGTCCTGCTAATTTTATTTTTATTGTATGTGTATTCATATTTTACTTGCATGTATATATTGCAAGCCATGAACATGCCTGGTACCTTGGGAGACCAAAAGAGGGTGATGGATCCCCTGGAACTAGAGTTACAGACAGTTGGAAGCTGACATACGGGTAGTTAGGAACCAAGCCTAGGTCCTCTGGAAAAGCAGCAAGTGCTCTGAGCCTTCTATCCAGCCACATAGGTTTTTGTAAGTTCATCTCTCATTTATTTTATCTGTATCCATTCTGAAGTACTCAAAACATTAATGAATTTTGGCTAAATTTTTATTTTTTTACCTGTTCTACAGATGATATGAGATTTCACTTGTAGGCCTATTTGAGGTTTGGTTGGTGGTGGTGGTGGTGGTTGTTGTTTCAGTGCTAGTTCTAATGTTAGGTCTTTAGTTTTTGTTGACCATATTACCTATAGTAATTTTGTTGGCCATATTACCTGTAGAAGAATTACTACATTTCTGGACAGAATAATCCTGATTGACATTACTTTTTTTCTTGTGTGTGGGTATATATGTGTTTCTATGGATGAGTTCACGTGTGAGCTTTTGTATGGAGATCAGAAGACAATGTGAATGTTGTTACTCAGGTTTGTCCTCTCTGTTTCTTTCATTGATTTAGCAGTCACTGTTTAGGCTAGGCTATCTGACAGGCCAGAGAGTCCCAAGAAACTACCTACTTCTTCCTCCCCAGTGCTGAAATGATAAGCAGATGTCTACATGGCTAGGCTAGCACTTTGAACCTGGCTTTTTGGGATCAAACTTGGATCCTCTCCCCAATCCCCTATTATCATTGTTAATTGTTGTTTGGGAAGGTAGGCTAGGGGAGGTAGGGTCTCACTGTTGTGCCATGCTGAACTCTGAATCGAAGACTTTATATATACTAGCTAGGCAAACCTTTCCTAACTGCCATATCCTTAACCCTAGTAAATGGATTTCTGTTCTGTGTTTTTATCTGTCTCCCCATGTACATAGCCCTCTTATTCTTTATATAACACAGGCTGACCTGGAACTTGAAGTGAGCTACCATGTCTGGGTTATGAATTTCTTTTTCATAATCATACTTTGAAGTTATTTTGTAGTGAATAGCAGCACTCAAAAATTCTAATATTTATTTATATATTTATTTTTTGTAAGTAGTGGTAAGAAGAAAATGGAGACTTATTCAATGTGGCCACCTTGGGCAGAGGATCAAAGAGATCACTGACTCCTCCAAATCCATCTAGCAAGTGACTTTAACCTTACTCAGTCAGTCTCAGGAGTCTTTGTAGTTGTGTGTAGGAAAGACACATAAAAGAGGATATTTAGGGAGCTAGAGAGACGGCTCAGTGGTTAAGAGCACTGACTGCTCTTCCAAAGGTCCTGATTTCAATTCCCAGCAACCATATATATGGTGGCTCACAACCATCTGTAATGAAATCCAGTGCCCTCTTCTGGTGTGTCTGAGACAGTGACAATGTATTTACATACATTAAATAAATAAGTAAAGTAGTGGTAGCATGTTCAAAAAAAGGGGGGGGGATATTTTAAAAAATAAAAATAAAGCAAGATTGAGGAAACTTAACCTAGGAGGAGAAAGATTTTATATCCTGAGTATCTAGAGTTAGTCTATGGTCAATGACTTGTTGAAGAAAATGTGGGCTTTTAAAAAAGACCATTGGGTCTGGGCATAGTGGTGCGAGACTTTGATCCCAACTCTCAGGATACAGAGGAAGGCAGATCTTTGAGTTCGAGGCCAGTCAGAGTTACACAGAGAAACTTGTCTTGAAAAAAACAAAAGGGCCATTGGGTTTATCAGAAGAATCAATTAGTGAATTTTTTTTTTTTTTTTTTTTTTTTTTTTAAAGAAAATAGTTTCAGTAGAGTTTTGGAGAGTTGAGGTTTTGCAACTTTGTTGGCTAATTTTTTGGCAACTTGATACAAACTAGAGTCATCTGAGAGGAGGAAATCTCATTTGAGGAAATGCCTCCATTGGATAGGGCTATAGACAAGCCCTTTTTTGCATTTTTCTCTCTTTTTTTTTTTTTTTTTTTTTTTATTGAATGATATGGGAGATTTCAGCCCACTATGGGTAGTGCCACCCATGGACAGGTGGTCCTGAGTTGTGTAAGAAAGCAGCCTGAGCAAAGCATGGGAGCAAGCAGTAAGCAGTATTCTTCTATGGCTTCTGCTTCAGTTCCTTCTGCCATGGTGGACTATGACGTGGAAGTATAAGACAAACCCTTTCCTCCCTAAATTGCTTATGGTCATGGTGTTTTATTACAGCAATAGAAATCCTAATTAAGACAATAAGTAAGCAATAAGTATGATATATTTAAAAAGTTAAAGCCAGGGATTGGAGAGTGTATAGGAGCACTGGCTGTTCAGCAGACCCTGGTTTTATTCCCAGCACCCACATTGCTGCTCACAACCTGTAACTTCAGTTCCAGGAGATCCAACATCCTCTTCTAGATTCTTCCAGCACTAGGCACACATGTGGTACACAGACATATATGTAGGCAAAACACCCATACCTGTATAATTTCTTTAAGAAAAGTTAAAGGCGGGCATGACTTCCCATACCTGTAGTTTCCGCACTCAACTACTACCTTCAGTGTCTTAGCATGTGAGGGGTTTTGGAGAAATAGTTAGGCTGAGATAATACTGGAGTATGATCCTAATACAATATGATTGATAGCCTAATAAAGGAGAAATTTAACCACATTTGTACTGAGGGAGAAGTAAGAAATGATCGAGATCATGTTGAAACTCTATACACCAAAGAATGCCAAGGATTGGTAGAAAACGAGAAGAAACTCTGGAAAAAGAGTAGAGCAGGTTTGCCCTCAGAAGGAACCAACATTGCTAATCCTATAATCTCAGGCTTCCTGTCTACAAAACTGTGAGAGAATTATTTTCTGTTGTTTAAGTTACTTATACTTTATTATGGCATCTCTAGCAAGTTACAATGTATATTATTTTGCAACAAAACAAAATCCATCAGTGCTTCCTGACAAGTGTAATGATAAATATGTATCTTCATTTACTGTAAAACTAATATTTTAAAAAATTACTATCATTTTATGTATATAAGTGTTTTGCCTGCATGTATGTCTGTAGGCCATATATGTTTGTGGTGCCTATAGAGGCCAGAAGAGGGTATAGCATCCATCCCCTGGGACTGCAGTTATGGCAGCTGTGAGTTGTCATGTGGGTCAGCTGTGAGCCACCATGTCTATGCTTCTAATCAAACCAAGGTCCTCTGGAAGAGCAGCTAGCACTCTTAGCCACTGAGGTATCATATTTCCAGCTTCACTAACATTTTTTTTTTTTTTTTTTTTTGAGTAGTCGAGTCAAACTACTTTTTTTTTTTTTTAATTAAATTAGTAATTTCCAGATAGTTGTATATTTGTTTTCATATGTAATACTATTAAATAACATTTGATTACTTGCTACACATCATGTCCTGTTGCAAATACCTTACAGTTTTAGTTCATTTAATTCTTAAAATGAATCCTAAGAGCTTTTCCAAGTGATTGGGTTTTTTTTGTTTTGTTTTTTTTTTTTTGTACTAGAGCAAGAAAAATATAAGATGTTCCTGGAGTTTCTGGTGATGGCAAGCTGTTAGAAGGTACTTAAGAGGAAGGGAGCATGTTGAGAGGGGGCTGAAGTGCAGTGGCAGAGTATTTCCTGAATATGTGCAAATATGGGTTTGATCTCAGGACCACGAAACTACAGTCATTCTGAAAAAGTTTCCAATAGAGAAAGCTGGAATACTTTCAGCAACAAATAATTACAGTACTGGTTCTGAACCTACAGAATTAAAGTATACATGAGCATGTTATTATAAATATTTAAGTAAAGTGGAAAGGGAAGTTTATTCTTATAAAATAACCCTAATTAGGTGCTGATGAGATGGCTCAGTGGTCAAGAGCACTGGCTGCCCTTCCAAAGGATTAAGGGTTGATACTTAGTACCCAAATTGGAAATTTCAGTCCTTTTCCAGTCTCTGAGGGCACAGCATGCACATTGTACACTGACACAGCAGCAGGCAAAACATCCATACGCATAAAAATAAATATAATTTTAAAATGAATTCTAATTAATAAATATAGCTAGAAATGAGAGTTTTTCCATTGGGACACTACAGTAATAATGGATGTAAATAAAGTTCTTTGATGAAGGTTACAATTAGTGGACAGAACTTTAAGAACAGAATATTTGGGTAAGTTGAAACACTGAAGATAAGTCATAAGAAAGAATTTTCTGACTGAAGTTGTAGAAATACTAGAGTGAGTTTAAAAGCATCTGTATAATGTTTTATTTCCTAAGTAGACAAATTCTTTTATGAAGAGGTAATTATACAGATTAGGGAATATCCCTTTAATATTGAACTCACAGTGCTCTATTTACTAGTTTTAGTTAGTGTTCTTTGCCTCAGTATAACCTTTTTTTATCAGAATATCTTAATCACATTTTTACTTAATTCATGTTGTATAAGCTATTACAATGATATTGATAGGTGGGATAGGAAGAAAACATAGAATATAATATTGTATGAAGGAGTATTTACTCAAGCTAAAGGTAATTAATCAATTACTTGGTTTATTTATGAACGGCGGTGGTTCTTAAACACCATTTATGGGTCTGGCTGCATTAGATTCCTATGCAGATATTTCAGAATATAAATACCAAGGCTGGAGAGATGGCTTAGTAGTTAGGAGCACTGACTCGTCTAACAGATTATCTGGCCTCTATGGGCAAAACACCCATACACATGAAATAAGTGATTTTTAAAATCTGAGATCTTCTACTGACAAGCAATGAGGATGAAGGGGAGGCTGCCAGAGCAGTACTGGCAGAAGGTTGGCTACCAGAGCACTTAGTTTAATTGGCAAGAGAGCCATTTCTACCTCAGTATGGGTCTTGAGTACATGGGAGAGTTATGAAAAGTGAAGATTATGCTCTCCCTGGTTATGTTGATCTGTATGACCACCCCTTGCCTGATGTGGCCCATATCAGGCTGCTGTCTGCCACCAGAAAGCCCTGCAGGCCGGGCAGTGGTGGTGCACGCCTTTAGTCCCAGCACTTGGGAGGCAGAGACAGGCGGATTTCTGAGTTGGAGGCCAGCCTGGTCTACAGAGTGAGTTCCAAGACAGCCAGGGCTATACAGAGAAACCCTGTCTCAAAAAACCAAAAAAAAAAGAAAGCACTGCAGGATGAGGCTGGCCTGGAGCAGCCTGTCCAGGGATGAGAAAGTCCAATTGTACTGCATCCAGTTTAACAAGAGCTTCGCTGAGATGAACAGGAGCACCAGTGGATGGAAGACAGTTGTGGGCGTTGCCATGTTTTTCATGGGGTTCATGCTCTAATTCTGATGTGGGAGAAACACTATGGGTACAGCCCCATCCCTCATAGCTTTGATATGGAGACTGGGTGGCTATGCAGACCCAGCAGATGCTGGACAAGAAGGACTTCTTTGCCAAGTAGGAATATAACAAAACAAGTGGAAGAAGTGAGACTCCACTGCTTGCTTCCTTTCCCTCAGTCAGAATGCTGGAAGCTGCTGTGTCCAACAGTCTGTGTTAATAAATGACCAGTTTATGAGACAAAAATGTTTAAACTTAAAAAAATAAAAATCTGAGATGTTAGAAGTATTATGATAGCTCTAGCATTGTTCTGTCTACTTAGAGTTGCTTTGGCTGTTCATGGTCTTTTTTTGTGTTTCCATGTGAATAGTTTGTCTTTAATAGTTCTTTAAAGTATATCATTGAAATTATGATTGAGATTGCATTGAGTTCTGTTGGTTGCAACTAGTAATTTACCCATTTTCACAGTATAAATTCTGCTAATCTAGGAGTATAGAAGTCTTTCCATTGTCAAATTTCTTCAGTTACTTTTTTCAGTGTCATAAAGTTTTCATTGATGGTCTTTCACTTCCTTGGATAGGTGTATTACTAGGTACTTAAAATTTGGAGTAGGGGTTGGGGGTAGAAAGCTGGTTCAGCAGTTGAGATATTGGCTGTTCTTCCAGAGAACCTGGGTTAAATTCCCAGAATCTACCCACATGGTGGTTCACAACCATCTGTAACTTCAGTCACAAGGGATCCAATACCCTGTTCTGGCCTCCCTTGGGCAACAGACATGCTAATGTTATACAGACATGTCAGGCAAAGCACTTATGCATGTAAAAATAAATAGAAAAGATGAAAACAGTTTGTCCCTTTAATTTTTTAAAAATTTAATTAAGATATTTTCTCTGATTTTCTTCTCAGTAAATTTGTTACTGGTATGAAGAAACCTACAGATATGTGTATTAATTACTATCTAATACTTTTACTGAAAGTATCAGATCTAGTGATACTTGATAGCATCTATAGCATTTTAAGTATAAAATCGGGTCATCTATGAAAGGACTTCTACTTTTCCTATTTTTATCCTTTTATATAATCTTTCTCTTGTTGCTCTAGCTAAGACTAGGGTGGATTTATTATTTTAAATAAGATTTATGTTTATTGTTCTTAATTGTGGGGGTGGGAGGTTATATATGAGTGCAGGTGCTCACAGAAGCCAGAGGAATTGTATCTACCTGGAGACTTATAGGCATGTAAGACTTGCAGGAGACTTAACAGACTTATGAGCCTATTACTGGAATTTGAATTCAGGTCCTAGAAAGAGCAGTATGTGCTGTTAACTGATGAGCCATCTCTCCAGCCCAGTGTTGTTTTTGACAGTCTTACTGTGTAGTTCAGGCTAGCCATGAACTCAAGAGACCTATCTGCTTCTGTCTGTGCCACAAGGCACTATGTTAAGCAGGCAGAGTGGGTACCTCTTTTGTCTCATTCCAGATTTTCAGAAAATTCAGTATAATATTGGCTTTAGGTCTGTCATGTATGATCTTTATTGTTTTGTGATATGCTCTATTCATTCCTAATTTCGTCAGAACTTTATCGTGAAAGCATGTTGAACCTTGTCAGATGTTTTTCTAGAGCTAGGTAGATCAGTTGGTAAAGTACTCAAACATGAGGATTTGAGTTTAGTTTCCAGCGAGTACATAAAAACTGGACAGGGAGTAGGAGGTAAGCCACAGAGATAGCTCAGTGGTTAAGAACATTTGCTACAGGTAGTAGTGGGCAATGGTGGCACATGCCTTTAATCCCAGCACTCAGGAGACACAGGCAGGCAGATCTCTGAGTTCGAGGCCAGCTTGGATAGAGTCCCAGGATAGCCAAGGCTACACAGAAAACAAACAACAACATCAACAAAAGAACATTTACTATTCTTGCAGAAGACCTGGGTTCAGTTTCTAGCACCACATGATGTTATCAACCATCTGTAACTCCAGTTCCAGAGAATCTAACACCCAGTTCTGACCTCTCTTGGTACCAGGTATGCAAACACCCATATACAGAAAATGAAATTTAAAAATCTAAAATACTTTTTTGTTTTATTGTTTTGTTTGTTTGAGACTGGGTTTCTCTGTGTAGCCTTTGCTGTTCTGGAACTCACTATATAGACCAGGCTGGCCTCGTTTTCAGAGATCTGCCTGCCTCTGCCTCCCCAGTGCTGGGATTAACCACATGCGCCACCACTGCTGAGTTTTGTTTGTTTGTTTGTTTGTTTGTTTTGTTTTTAAGATTTATTTATTATATGTAAGTACATTGTAGCTGTCTTCAGACACTTTTTCTCCCCCCCCCCCCCCCCGCACCCTCCCCACCCCTGCTCACTCCAACCCGGCTCACTGTAGCTGTCTTCAGACACCCCAGAAGAGGGCATCAGATCTCATTACAGTTGGTTGTGAGCCACCATGTGGTTGCTGGGATTTGAACTCAGGACCTTCGGAAAAGCAATCAGTGCTCTTAACCGCTGAGTCATCTCTCCAGCCCCCCACTGCTGAGTTCTACATTTTTCTTAATTTAAAAAAAAAACTGGACATGGTGTACCCATATAATCTCAGCACTAAAGAAGTAGGGAGAGGAGGACCCTAGGGCTTTAGGCTGGCCAGCCTTAAAGGTCAGTTCCAGGTCTGCTTCAAAAAATAAGATGGTAAAGCTGGGGAGATGGCTTATCAGATAAAAGCAGTAGCCATGAAAATCTGATAATCTGAAATTGTTCACAAAGTTTATAGAAAAGTTCAGTGAGGTGGTATGAAGCTGTAAAGCCCTCATTCCTAAGGCCGGGTGGGAGGTGGAGACAGTAGAATCAATAGGAAACTGGCCTAAATAATGCAGCAGCAGAAACAACAAGAGACTCTGTCTCAAAAGCAAAATTGAAGAAAAGAACTAGCTCCTGACAAGTTGTCCCCTGACTTCCTTTCTTTTCTTCCCTCTGCTCACCTGCTCTAGGATACACATATATGCACAATAAATAATCTTGATGAAACAGGTCAAAGTAATGTAAGAAAGTGATTGGGGAAGCCACTTAAAGTCCACCTCTGTACACAAACACACACACACACACACACACACACACACACACTTATATACAAATGCATCTTCAAGATGATCTCTGTTCTTAACTATTTTTATAGTATATTACATTTAATATGATGTAATAATAGTTGTAATTTTATTCTGTGGTAACAATGGCTGAGATGTTGGGATCATCAACAGCAGAAAAGCTTGGCTGCAACTAAATCTCATTGCATTATTATATCAAAAGCTATCTCACTTGAGTGCTGCAGTTCTCCAGCAACAGAAATCAACTAAACCAAGCTAAGCTGCTTCAACTCTCAAATACCCTGAAGTTTTAAAACACAAAAAGACAGCTGGGTATGGTGGCACACACCTTTAATCCCAGCACTCTGGGAGGAGGCAGGCACCCCCAGAGCTCTGTGAATTGGAAGCCAGCCTGCTCTACATAGCAAGTTCCAGGACAGCCAAGCCTGTGTAGAGAGACCCTGTCTCAAAAAACACGGCAAGCCATTTTCTTTTCTTCTTTTTTTTTTTTTTTTTGAGACGGTTTCTCTGTGTAGCCCTGGCTGTCCTGAAACTCACTCTGTAGACCAGGCTGGCCTCGAACCCAGAAATCCGCCTGCCTCTGCCTCCCAAGTGTTGGGATTAAAGGCGTGCGCCACCACTGTCCGGCGCCATTTTCTATAGACCTAGACTGAATCATGGTTTGTTTACTCCTAAAATTATATTAAAACAAAATGAAGCTGAATAAGTACTGTGGCAAGCCCCCGTGGTTCCGGCTGCCTGAATGGATAAATACTTTAAGCCCAGCACGGGCAAAGGTATATATTAACCTTATTTCTAAACATTTCAGGATTGTCTAGGTTTTTTAGTTGTTTCTTGTTAATTTTCTTTTAAAAAAAATTTATTTTATGTGTATGAGTGTTCTGCCTAAATTATGTAGGTGCATCACATGTGTGCCTGCTGCCTGCAGAGGTCAAAAGAGGGAGGGCATTGGGGCCCTTGGACCTGGAGTTAGGGATGGTTGTGAACCACAGTGTAAGTGCTGGGAACTGAACCTGGATTGTCTATAAGAACAAAAGGTGCTCTTACTTGCTAAGCTATCTCTAACTCATTTGTTAATTTTCATTGAGGACAAAGAAGATGTGTGTGAGTGATGATGGGGAACAGGACAGGGTGTTATTGTCCTAGAACTTACAGTGAAAACCATAGCGGCTTTAAATTTGCAGTACTCCTCTTGCCTCTGCTTCCTGAATTCTAGGAGTATAGGTTTGCACCACCATACACAGACCAAAGGTTTTTCCTAAATAAAGTTGGCAGAAAATAGTTTTTTTCTTCACTAATTCTGTAGAGTGAAAATAAGAATAAAAGTTTCTTTAAAACATCTGGTATGTCCAACACTATCATAATTGGGAATAAAATACTGTTATTGGGGAGTGGGGGTGAGACAGGATCTCTATATAGCTCTGGCTGTACTAGAACTCACTGTATAGACCAGGGTAGCTTCAGACTCACAGAGCTCCACCTGCTTCTGCCTCTTGAGAACTGGAATGAAGACAAGCACTACCATGCTTGACAAAATACTCTTGTTTCATTTCAGGGAAATAGTTTAAGCTACAAGTGCTTTTTAAAACCTGAATTTTCTTATACTATTCTTGAGATACTGTGATGGAGGGAAAATATCAAAGTCTGATCCTTTTGGAGAAGGATGTAAATCAGAGGAAATAGAGTTTTGGTCTCAGAGGCATAGAGATGTTTATTCAACTTCCTAGAGATTTTTAGCTGCTTTTCTGTCCTTAAGCAAGTCTTCAGTATCATACTGTCTGGACTCTGGTAGTTTATCATAGTCAGTTTTGAAATGTTTGCTGCTATCAGGATTGCTTTAACTATTCTAAATTATTTGTATTTCTAAATAAGCTTAAGAATTGATTTGGTAGTTTTTCAAAAAGCTTTTATGACAGCTTGTGTTGTATGTGATTTAAGGAGTCATTTTTAGCATTGGTTATTTGTTTATTTATCTGTCTATTTATTTGCTTATTTCTTTCATGTGAGCATATTTTGCCCTGCATGTATATCTGCACCAAGTGCATGCATGGGGCTTGCAAAGTCCAGAAGAGAGAAACAGATCTCCTGGAACTGGATTCACCATGTTGGTGTTGGGAATAGAACCTCTTCTTCTACAAGGGCAACCAGCTATATAATATATCCTTCATTTATTTAGATTTTTTTGTTCTTTTTGTTGTTCTTTTTCTCTCAAAGTATTCTGTTGTATTGAAAATTGAGGTCATACTGTTAAGGATTAACATGCTGTTAAGGATTCCTTATTTTGTTAGGTGTAGTGCACACCTTTAATCCTAGCACTCAGAAGGCAGGGGCAAACAGATCTCTGTTCTAGGCCAGCCTGGACTACAGAGGGAGTTCCAGAACATCCAAGGCTACACAGAGAAACCCTCTCTTTAAAAACAAAACAATTTCTTTTGGAGCTGGTGAATGGCTCAGTGGTTAAGAATATATAACTGTTCTTGTAAAGGACCTGAGTTCAGTTCTCAGCACCCATTTTGGGCTGTTCACAATTACCAGTGACTCCAGTTCCTGGTAGATTTGTGGCCTGTGACCTTTGTAGGCACCCACACTTACATGCATATAGCTTCCCTGTACATGTGCAGGCACATATATACATAATTTAAGCTGAAATATTTTTTAAAAGAAAAAACTTATTTAAAATTATACTAAAATGTCACATACTGAGTGTGATTTTTGTCTTTGCCCGAAATATTTACATTTTGGGGAGCATTTGAGAAGTTTATTAACCTGGCTCCCTTCTAACATATAATTATTACATTTGTTTTATTTGTTGTTTTGATATTTTTGAGACAGGGCCTCACTATGTAACCCTGGCTTATCTGGAACTCATTGTAGACTAGGCTGGCCTTGAACTCACAGATCTACCTGACTCTTGAATTTGTTTTGTATTAGAATCTATGTGAAGTGACTGGAGAAATAGGAAAGTTATTAAATGTGGTTCTTGTTCTTGGAGAATGTACTCCTTAGTAAGGAAAGTCCCAGTATTTCGCTATATCAGTCTAGCAGCGCTTCTCCTAAAAATTCCAATGCAAAGTTGAATTATAACCAGATATAGTGGCACATGCTTGTAATTCCTTGCTCTAGAGACTGAGACAAGAGAATGGCCAGAAATTTAAGTACATAGTGAGTTTAAGGCCAGCCTGGGCTATTAGCAAAAATTAGAATTGTAGGGCTAGAGAGATGGTTCAGCGGTTAAGAGCACTGACTGCCCTTGCAGAGGTCCAGAGTTCAGTTCCTAGTAAGCACATGGTGGCTCACAACCATCTGTAATGGGGTCCAATGCCCTCTACTGGTGTGTCTGAACATAGCTACAGTGCACTCATAGAAAACAATCTAGTTCTTAAAGCCCTGATAACCCATCGAAGGACTGTTTTGAGTTCTTCTGGAGGGTCTGAAGACAGCTACAGTGTACTCATATAAATTTAAAAAAACAAAAACAAAAAACAAAAAAACAGTGTACTCATATTAAAAATAAAAATAGTTCTTAAAGCCCTATAACCCATTGTAGCACTGCTTGTCTTTTTACTCCTATGGATTTGATTCCCTAAACAAATTGAGCGTGAGATGGTGTGAGTTTTGTTTTGTTTGTTTGTTTCCACTTCCCATTGTTCCCAAGTAATACCTGCTTTTGCTTTTTGTGAATTTGGAACATCAGCATTACTGTTTTGTTCCATTCTGTCTCTTCATTTTCCTCAACTTTTAGTTAAATACTTTTGCCTGTGCCATTAGTGTAAAGAAATCATTATCTGTTAATGAGACTGTCCTATCGGCATACTTTGCATAAAACCATTGAATATATTTTCCATTTAACTTAATTGCAATTCTTTGAGCAATGCCTGGGAACCTAATGTACTTAATATGTTCACTAAGCATGTTGTTCTCTTTTTCATTTCAGTTGGAAAGACATCCTTGATCACCAGATTCATGTATGACAGTTTTGACAACACCTATCAGGTATTTTGTTTTTGCCAATTTATAAAGTTTAACTCTTAATGTTAAGAGGAATGTCTAAAGTACTTTTAAAAGTTCATTCATTTACATGCAGCCATAAATATAAAAGTGCTTTGTATAATGTGTAAATTATGCAAAATATAAATGATCTTGCCCATAGTCATAACCTTATTAGTTAGTTTACTTCTTTCAAAGTCTATTGAAAAATTATTTTTACTGTCATCTGAGAGCAAATTAGAAGTGATACTAGATTTTTTTTTTTTTTTAATACAGAACTTATCCAACTCTGAGATCTCTTTTTGAGAATTTATTTCAGCTTATGATGTCAGAGGATTTAAGCCATCATGACGGGAAACTTATAGTGGACTAACTAACTAGTTCATATAACTTGTCAGTAGATCATAAGCAGGGAGGGACATGCCAACACACAACTGCTTTTTTCCTCTTTTTCTTTTAAAGTGAGATCTATCCATTTTATTTTATGTGTGAATGTTTTGCTTGCATGTATGTATGTGTATGCTTTGTGCCATGGGCATCAGAATAGGGCATTAGATCCCCTGGAACTGCAGATATGGACGGTTGACTACCACCAAGTGAAGGCTGGGAATTGAACCTGCTTTCCTACAAGAAAACTGCTCTTAACTGCTGAGCTGTCACTTGAGCCCCCATGTCCAGTTACTTTTAATTTATCTTCCTATTTAATTTAGACTCCCTTAATGTCCACCTTTTTTTCTAGTTTTTGCCTTTTAAAAGTATTATTTAACCAGGCACACAGTATTTTTTTTTTTTTTTCTTTTGGTTTTTCGAGACAGGGTTTCTCTGTGTAGCCCTGGCTGTCCTGGAACTTACTCTGTAGACCAGGCTGGCCTCGAACTCGGCACACAGTATTTTATACTGTGTTTGGATCATAGGAGATACTTATAATTGAAAGATAAAGAAATTTACTTTAATATATTACTTCCATATTAGAAGAATTATGTTCCCTTGGAAGTCATATTTATTGGTCTCTGGCTGTCTATGGTACCAGAACAAGTCATTATGTAGGAATTTTAGGCATGGTTATGTTTCCATCAACATAAAATTCATTTCATAAAATTGTTGTTGGGACAGATAAAAGCCATTCTGACTGGGGATATTTGAATATTCTGGTAAAAATAGATGCGTATAAAATCCCCATTGTCTTGTTCTCTATGAAATAAGAAAAATTGGTATGAGAATGAGTTGTCTTTCATAAATGAGGATGAGAGTTGATCACATAAAGGACTTGAAGGAATTAGTCTACAACACAGAGCGAGTGCTTAGTACATGGAAACAGTTAACACTGGACATACTCATTCTTGCTTGGCCAAAATGTGGTTATGTCTGTATTTATTACTTCTTTCACATTCATAAGTCCTGTTTGTTATCTTAAACTGCTGGCTACACCAAACTATTATTACTTGCTAACTCTTTTGTTTTGTTTTATAGGCAACAATTGGCATTGACTTCTTATCAAAAACAATGTACTTGGAGGATCGAACCGTGAGTAATGTTTTAGTGTGCAGTTTTCTGCACCACTTCACTCTAGAAAACTAGGATCACAGCCTAGTCAGTAATTGTCACCATGAGGATATAAGAGAATTAAAGGAATTTTCATGAAGAAATTTTAGCTTTTGAACACAAGTCATTCAGAAAGATTTTATAGTATGTGAACTTAAAGACTTCTTTGTCAGAATAGAATGTGTAGCAGAGTGATTAAATAGGGGAAATCTGTCATAATTTTAATCTTCTATATTGTTGAGTGTTTCTTTGAAAAAAAATACATTTTAGCCCACTCATCACTTAAACAGTGAATAACTTAATGCACCCAAAATATGAAACATCTCTAATATTTTTATTTCTGAAGTGTGTGATTTGGATGCTTTCATATGTAATATAGCTTTTCTTAAAACTTGAGCGTGGAAACTGCTTTATATGGCTAAGAACACTTATTTTTATGATTTTTCTTATAATGTGGATGGAAAAAAATAAAGACATTTTTATGTAAGATTGCAGAAATTTATTCTTTTTTCTTTCCCCTCCCCCATTATTTACAATGTTCTGGGCACAAATGTGTAGGAGAAACAAAACACAGTAATCACAGACCCATGTTCACTTCAGAGAGACTCTGTCCTCTGATAGCTTGATGTTTTCATTTACATTTACCTTCATTCTCTTTTATGCTCAGTATGTGAACATCAACCATCTACTTCTGATCATTGGAAGACACTGGGATTCAAACTTACAGGGAGAGTGGGGGAGAGCAGTATTTCTTATTTTGTGAAATCTTTTGCAAATCATTTTCAGTGATTATACCTTCAGAACAAGCAAGTTTGTAGTACTGCACCCTTTTCAGAAAGGAGTTTTTTAATGTTGTTTTCATTCCTCTGCATTAAACCTCTACATGAGTTGTCTACCACTCATGTAAAAAAAAAAATCACTTCTTTTTTATTATTTTTTGGAGTTTTTGTTTTGTTTTTGTTTTTGTTTTTTTTTATTTACTTTTTCCCATCCCACAGATCAGGCTGCAGCTGTGGGATACTGCGGGTCAGGAACGTTTCCGTAGCCTCATTCCCAGCTACATCCGTGACTCTGCTGCAGCTGTAGTAGTTTACGATATCACAAGTAGGTATACTGCGATGGGTTGACCTTTCTTTCTTTTCTCGCTTGTTTGACTGATTTTGTTGTTAGGTGCGATTGCAATTATGGGACACAGCAGGTCAAGAGCGGTTCAGGAGCTTGATTCCTAGCTACATTCGTGACTCCACTGTGGCAGTTGTTGTTTATGATATCACAAGTGAGTGGGGGGATTATGCATTTCTAATCTTCTTTCAACCTTCAGCCTAGCTGCATGCATGTTTGTCTTGTGCTTGTTTTCCTTACTGGCATGAAAAACATTTTATCAGAGCAAACTATATCACAGAATAGCAAAGTCAGAAATCCTTGCCTCCATGTACCAGTATGCTCAGTGTCTGTGTGCCAGGGTTTTCATTGTCTTTTGGATCCAGTTATGATTCTATTTCAAGGATTTCATAGTATCCTCTTATCCATAAGTTATCCCAAATTATAGTTAAAGGAATATTATTCATTAATTTATCTCAGATTTCAAAGATAAACCCTGTTGCCAAGTTTTCCAGATCCTTCATGACTTCTGTTGAGGTTTTTAAAAGTTTCTGCCAGCTAGCATTTTCTCTGCTTCCCCCTTCCAGTCATTCTCTTATATAGAGAAAAACAGAAGCATAATGTATATTTTCTGTTAGCCATTTTTGTTTGAATATGTGCATTTTGTGAATGATTTTTCTTTATTGGTAACAAATTGCACTTTCATTTTTCTCCAAGAAAAAAATTTAATGGGAAATGAAAGAGTATTTTTCTTTTCTTCAAAACATTGAATGCCTTTGGTCTTCTAAGTGACTATAAATTCCCATGGAGCATTGGTGACTGCTCTCTGTTTGACATTATCTTTGTAAATTGTTTTATTACACTTGTAAGGCAATATTTAACATCATTCCATATACTAGTCCGTAATTTATAGGAAAACAAAAATTATGCAGCATCCTGGACTCCTGTAAAAATACCACATGCAAGCGACTCATTTGAACTAGTCATAATATCAATAGACATTTTTGTGTGCTCAGTCAGAAGTCTTACTAAACAGTAATTACAGTGGCAAAATTAGATTACATTCTGAGATATATTTTTCTTTTCTTTTTTTTTTTTTTAAAAACCTTTTTTTGGATATTTGCTTTATGCAGTATTCTCTTGCAGCTTTACTTTAGGTTGCTACTTGTTTAAAAAAAAAATTAATGTTCATTATAATGCATTGACCTGTTTTGCAGCTTTAAGCTGTTTGTGTTTACTTTAACCAAAGCAAGTGAAGCTTGTCATAGTTTTCTTTTAAAATTCCACAAATGTGGTTAAAGTACTACTAAATTTGTTACTTTAGCTACAAAAAAAATATTAAAATATTCTAGCCAGAATCCAATATTTAGAAAGGGTGAATTTAGTTAGAAGTGAGCCTGGTACCTCAAACTAATTAAGTTAAGGTCACTTGACATAGATTCTAATACAAAACAAATGTAAGAGCCAGGCCTGCTGGCACATACTTTTAATCCCAGGAAGAGGCGAGGCAGTAGAGGCAGAAGAAAGGATTTTTAAAATAAGGTTAAAGTGATCACAAACTGAGTAAGCAATGCAAGCACAGTGGTGTTGAAAGCTATAGAAAGGCTTTAAGAATTTTCTGGATGTGTTGGGACTTCCTGGCTGACATACTTTCGAAATGCTTTCTTTGTCATGTTTGGTATGTATTAGTATAAATGACCAAAAAAAGCATTGTGGCAATGTAACACCATATTATCTGCTGTAGCTGTCCTTAAATATCAGAAAGCTTTTTATTTTTATAATTATATAGTGCTTTACAATAGTTTGGTCATTGTCAAGAAAAAGACTTTTCTCCAAAATGAACATTGAGGATTTTATTTTCCTCAGACTTTAAATCACTGACAGTTGTAATCAGATAAAATGGAGTTACGTTGTAGGCACATTAAAAATGGGGTCTTAATGTGCTGTCCCCCTTCCCTTTTTTAGGACATTTGTGGGAAGTGTCCTTCACTGGGGGAGGCATTTTCAGTAACACTAATCCCTCTGTCCATTCTCAATGCCAGATGTTAACTCATTCCAGCAAACTACAAAATGGATTGATGATGTCAGAACAGAAAGAGGAAGTGATGTCATCATCATGCTAGTAGGAAATAAAACAGATCTTGCTGATAAGAGGTATGGAATAACCCTAAATGCTTAGCTTCTATGTTAAATAGCATGTTTACAAAAAACCTGTTTTTGAAACAGGTTTTGTTTATTTTTAGAGTGGTATCTGAAATATAAGTATAAAAATTAAACTTATTTTGTGTAAGCCCATGAACAACTCTTTTACAGAATTGTTACACATGAAGCCAACAAATATTTTATGTTTTTTAAGGTTTAATAAGTGGAGCAGACTACCCTAAATAACTACGTTTAAAAAAATAAATCTTTTTTGGTTTTTCGAGACAGGGTTTCTCGGTGTAGCCCAGGCTGTCCTGGCACTCACTCTGTAGACCAGGCTGGCCTTGAACTCAGAAATCTGCCTGCCTCTGCCTCCCAAGTGCTGGGATTAAAGGCATGCGCCACCACTGCCGGGCTAAAAAAATAATTCTTAATCAATGATTAGACACACATACTTGTAGTCCTCTAATAAAACTGTCACATAATTTCATTATAATTCAACAATGTGGTCTGTATGTGTGCATGTGGTTTGGAGTTGTGTAGTTGTTCTAGATTTAGCTGAGTACGAATAGCTTAACTGTGATACCTTAGTCAAATAGGCAAAGCTCATTTAAGTCACAAGCTGCAAAGTATATTAACATTCACTGTAGATGCCATGGGAATGGCTTTCAGCATTCTTAAGTGGTCTTTTGCATATGCTTTCTGGTTTAGTCTTGACCACACTGTTTAATTAGTAAGTAAAGCTTTTACTATTTATTACTTATTCATTCATGAGTTGGATATTAAAATTCAGGTGATGAACTCGTGCAATTAACTAAAATGTTGTAATGTAATTTATTTGTAAAGAATTGTGCAGTTGTTAAGCCTACTTCTGGCCTTGAACTCAAGATCCTACTGCCTCTTCCCTGAGATTTGGGATTATAGGGATAAGCCACTACATGCAGTTCAGTCACTGACATTTTAAAAGTAAAAAGAGGGGCAGACTGGTGATGTCTTAGGAGGTAAGGCACTTTCCATGAAGCTGCATGGGCTGACTTTGATCCCTGGGATCCGTGTGATGAAAGGAGAAAACTTGTACATGTGTGCCCATATACAGACATGGGCACATAAGTGTTTTTTAAATCCAAAGATTGGGACTGGGGGTAGAGTACTTACTTGCCTAACATGCACAAGGCCCTGCCTGTGTTTTTGACCCTAGCACTGCTTAAAAACTGGAGTGATGGTGTATGCCTGTAATCCCAGCATTGGAGTGGTGAAGGCAGGAAGATGAGAAATTTAAAATTGTCTTGGACTAGCAAGTTCTAAGCCAGCCCAGGATGTATGAGGTTATATCTCAAAACAAAAACGTCCAATGGGTTCAACCAAACAAAAACACATAAATCAAATAAATCTTAGTTTTATGGAGCTAGGGAGATGGTTCAGTGGAGGAGTCGTGCAAACCTGAGGACCTGAGTTCAAATTGCTAATGCATAAAATTCCGAGTATGGCCCTTGCCTTGTTTTTAAAGATAAGAGGATTGCTAGGACTGCCAGGCTGCTAGGCAGAGAACTACATATAGGGAAGCAGACATTGTTCTTTTCAGTTCCTGGTACACGTTCACCCAGGTACACTCACCAGCAACTGCACAACACACACACACACACACACACACACACACACATACACACGGGGGGTGGGGGGGATAGGGGGAGAGAGAGAGAGAGAGAAATTGGGGGTTGACAGTGTAGCTAAGTTCATGGAGGGCTTACTGGGTTCTGTCAAAGGCACTACATAAGACATTGGCATGGTATCATGTTCGTAGAATTCCAGTAGTTTGGAAGGTTGAGTCAGAGATCAGAAGTTCAAAGTCCTGAGCTACGTGAGGCCCTGTCTTTCTTTTTTTTTTGGTTTTTCGAGACAGGGTTTCTCTGTGTAGCCCTAGAACTCACTCTATAGACCAGGCTGGCCTCGAACTCAGAAATCCACCTGCCTCTGCCTCCCAAGTGCTGGGATTAAAGGAGTGCGCCACCACTACCTGGCTGGCCCTGTCTTTCTTTATTGGTCTTTTTCAAGACAGTTTCTCTATGTAGCTTTGGCTGTCCTGAAACACTCTGTAGAACAGGCTGACTTCAAACTCAGTGATACTCCTGCCTCTGCCTCCTGAGTGCTGGTTTTAAATGCATGCTCTGCCACCCCTAGCCTGAATTTTTTTCACACAGACACACACAGTTTGATTAAAGGGCTGCAGAGATAGCTCAGTGGTTAAGAGTACTGGCTGCTCCTTCCAGAGAACCTGGGTTTGGCACCTGCATGGCTCATGACCATCTGTAACTCTAGTTCCAAGTGTTCCAGTGCCCTCTTCTGAAAGCCTCTGCGGATACTAGGCATGCCTGTGATAAACAGACATATATGCAGGCAGAACACTATACACATGAAAGAAATGTGTTTTTAAAAGTCAGTAAACTGTATATGCTCATTAGAGCTCTTGCCCAGCATGTATAAGACCCTAAGTTCAATTCCCAGTACTAGGGGAGAGAAATAAATAGAACATACACATAGACACAGACACGTACAGTTGTTGAGTGCTACACACAGTTATGTTTCCAAACTAATGGCTGTTTCTATAGCCAGCACCAATAGAACTTTGTTTATAGTTTTATGATTCCATTTTTCAAAAATAAGAATTTGTCTTTTTAAATTTTTTTCTGTAGGCAAGTGTCAATTGAGGAGGGCGAGAGGAAAGCCAAAGAGCTGAATGTTATGTTTATTGAAACCAGTGCAAAAGCAGGATACAATGTAAAGCAGGTAAGCATTTTTTGAGTATGAATGTTTGTTCCTAACTTATGAAAATGTGAGATAATTGTGAGTAAGCTATTTGTCAGAGAGTAAGAAAAAATATCTGTGGCATAGTTTTGTAAAAAGAGAAAATACTTACCAAACTGTTCAGATTACACCCAGATAACAAATTTATTATGATTCCAATATTTCTGAGTATAAAGTTTTGAACTTCCATACTCTCATTGCATCCCTGTCTCATTGTCTTAAAGGTAGGTTTTCCTCATTTTATTATTTGGTAGTCAAGACTAATACAGGAAAACTAATAATACTTGCTTTCTATAAAGTACATTCTGGCCAGGTGTGGTGGTACACACCTTTAAACCCAGCACACGGAAGGCAGAGGCAGACAGATCTTTGTGAGTTCAAGATCACCCTGGTCTACAAAGCAAGTTTCAGTACAAAAATGTCTCAGAAAAGGAAGGAAGGAAGGAGGGAAAGGGGAGGAATTACACTCTGTTTAAACTTTACAAAAGGAGAGGTGGTTTTTTGTTTTGTTTTTGTCGTTCTTTTTTTCCTGGGTGGGTGGGGATGCTGTGAGAGGGCCTCCTCATGTTAACAAGCTGCTTTTCTATAAGGTGGGCCTGCCAAAATCTTACTTGCCAAAATTATAGAGGAATGGTCGGATTTATTAGAATTGCAGACCACTTTTTTTTCCCTTTCTTTTTGTTTTTATTTTTAGATAGAGTGTACTGACTAGATTTGTTTCAACTTGACATGAGGTACAGTCATTTTGGAAGAAGGAACCTCAATTGAAAAAATGCTCCATAAGATTGGCTTGTGGCACCGGGCAGTGGTGGCGCACGCCTTTAATCCCAGCACTTGGGAGGCAGAGGCAGGCGGATTTCTGAGTTCGAGGCCGGCCTGGTCTACAGAGTGAGTTCCAGGACAGCCAGGGCTACACAGAGAAACCCTGTCTCAAAAAATCCAAAAAAAAAAAAAAAAAAAATTGAGATTGGCTTGTGGGCAAGCCTATGGTACATTTTCTTGATTGATGTGAGAAGGTCCTGGTCGCTGTGGGTAGTGTCACCCCTGGGCTTGTGGGTCTGGATGCTATAAGAAAACAGGCTGAGCAAACCATGAGGAGTCATCTACTAAACAGCACCCACCCCTCCATGGCCTCTGCATCAGCTCCTGCCTTCAGGTTTCTGTTCAGAGTTTCTACTTTGACTTCCTTTGATGATGGACTATCATGTGGAAGTGAAAATAAAATAAACCCTTTCTTCCCCCAAGTAGTTTTGTGCCTGCAAGTATATATGTAAGTGCCTGGTGCCCAGAAGGGCCAGAAGAGTGTCAGGTCCCTGGAAGTGCAGTCACTGGTAGTTGTGAAGCACAGTATAGGGGATAGGAACCAAACCTGAGTCCTCTGCAAGAATAACAAGTATGCTTAGCTGCTGAGTATCTCTAGCCTGATATTATATCTTTCTTTATATATCCTTTCTATTTGGTAGACTTTTCAAAATAATGATCATTTATTGGATGAATAGGCCTATCCTGGCCCACTTTCGATAGTTTCCTGTATCCTAGGCTGACTTTAATATCATTATATAGCTGACAGTGGCCTTGAACTTCTGATCCTACAGCCTCAACTTCCCAAGTGTTGATAGACATTTTAGTACACACTTTTTGTTGTGTGTATATACAGTGCGTTTTGATTACATCCAGCCCTCCTGAGACCTCACTCCACAATCCACAGCCCAACGTCATGTTCTCTTCTCAGTTTTAAAATTTTTTTTATTTATTTGATTTTTGGAGGTGAGGTTTCTCTGTGTATCCCTGACTGTCTTAGAACTCACTTTCTAAACCAGATTGGCTTCAAACTCAAGAGATTCACCTGCCTCTGCCTCCCAAGTGCTGAGATTAAGGGCATACACCACCCACACTTTGGCCTATTTGGTTTTTGTTTTGTTTCTGGTTTTGGTTTTTTGGGGTTTTGGTTTTTTAAAATATATATTTTATTTATGAGTGTTCTGTCTGCATGTATACATACCAGAAGAGGTCATAAGATCCCATTTTAGTTATTTTGTGTAAGGTGATAGATAAGGATCTAGTTTCACCTACATAAAGATACCCAGTTTTCAGCACCATTTGTTGATGATGCTGTCTTTTCTCTAATGTGTATTTTTAACGTGTGTTAAAAATCAGGTAGCTATAATTGTGTGGCCTTCAATCTTGAGTCTTCTGTTCTGTTGCTTCTCTTGTCCTGTTGCTGTAGCTAAGACTCCAGCACTATATTGCGTAAGAGTGGAAATAGTGGTTGTCTTTGTTTTTTTTTTTTTTTTTTTTTTTACTTGATTTTAGTAGAAATGCTTTGAGCTTTTCTCCTTTAATATAATGTTGGATAAAAGTTTGTATATATACTTTAGACGTATGCTAGAATGTTCTTTCTATTCTAAGGGATGTTGGATTTTACCAAAAACTTCTCTTCCTTTCTTCTGTTTTTTAATCTATGGAGATAACCATGTAATTCTATCCTTCAAATCATTTGTGTAATTTGTAACATTATTTAAATAATACTGAGCCATCTCTATAATATAGCCAACTTAGTCATCACAAGTGAACTTTTTATGTGTTCTTGAATTTGGTTGACCAGTATTTTATGTTCGTATTCACAAGGAAGTAAGTGTTTGCATATTTGATTTTTATAAAAAGAATGTGGTAATGTTCTTTTCTATTTTTTGTAATAGTTTCAGAAGCATTGGTGTTCTTTTTTTTTTTCTTTAATCTTTTTTTACAATCCAGACTTTATCCTCCTCCCAGTCTACCCTCCAGCTACCCTATAGCGCGTGTGAGGCAGTGTTCTTTTGCATATCTGGTAAAATTTACCAGTGAATACATCTGGGACTAGACTTAAGTTGGGAAATTTTTTTTCTTCTTCTTCTTCTTCTTCTTCTTCTTCTTCTTCTTATTATTATTATTAGAATTTAATAACATCATTTCTTCCTCTCTCCTACCTCTTCCATGTCTCATCCTGGCCCCCACATTCACAGCCTGTGGGTGTGGGTGTGGGTGTGGGTGTGGGTGTGTAGGTACGTATACACGCATTACTATCTTAGTTACTGTTTTGTTGCTGTAAGGAGACACCATGACCAGGGCAACTTATAAAAGAAAGCATATGCTGGGCCATGGTGGTGCACAGTTTTAATTACCACACTTGGGAAGTGTGACCAGAGGCAGGCAGATCGCTGAGGCCAACCTGGTCTACTTAGTGAGTTCTAAGACAGCCAGAGCTACAAAGAGAAACCCTGTTTTGAAAAACCAAAAGGGGGATGGCACTTAATTGGGGACTTGCTTACGGTTTCAGAGGGTAAGTCCATGACATTTTTGTCAGGGAACATGGTGCCAGAACAGTAGCTAAGAGCTTACTTGTATCTGGTCCTCAAACTAGAGGGGGAAAGGGAGGGAGTTCACTGGGAATGGCTGGGCTTTTGAAACTTCAAAGCCCACCCCTAGTAACACACTTCCTTCAACAAAACCACAACCCTTAATCCTTTCCAGACAGTTCCACCAACTGCAGACTAAGCACTATAATAGCCTATAGGGGCTATTCTCATTCAAACCACCACACATATAAACAACTAAATATCTAAGTACAATTTAAGGAGTCCATTGAGTGTACTTGCACATGTCTCTGGGGCTGACTACCTGGTATTGAATAACCTATTAGGGGGCTAATCTCTGGGGAAGACTAATTATCCTTCTCTTAGAAATTGTTAGTTGCTTATAGCTCTTGCAGGAGTGGGGCCTGTGGTGTCAGCTGTTGATGGAGTTGTTCAGGCCTTCTGTAGGTAGCCTAGTTGGAAACTTTTCATTACTGTGTCAGTCTCATGACTTGATATGGATCTATTTAAATTGTTCTTCTCATTTTAGTAAATTGGTAGATCATAATCTCTAGAAATTTATTCATTTCTTTTAGATCTCCTATTGTAATGGAATATATTTTTAGGTAAAACCTATAATTTTTGAGTTTCATTGGCATTTGTTGTAATGACTCCCTTTTCTTCCCTAATTTTATTAATGTGGACCTTCTTCCTGTGAGTCAGTTTGTCTAAAGGTTTGTCTCTTTAAAGAACCAACTCTTTGTTTTGATGATTCTTTGTATTGTTTGTTGCTGGTCCCCTTTCATCACTTTCTGCCCTGATCTTAGTGATTTCTTTTTTTTCCTCTACTGATGTAGGATTTGGTTTCTTGCTCTTCTTCAAGGCATGTCATTAACTTGCTTGCTTGAAGTCTCTCTGGTATCTTAATGTAGGCACTTGGAGGTGTGAACTCCCTTCTTAGAACTACTTTCATTGTATCTCAAGAGTTATTGTTGTGTTTAATTTCTGTGGGTTTGTGTGCTGTTGTTTCTATTGCTGTTTCTTTCAAACTCAAAATTCTATCCTGTCTTTAATCTATTCTGTTACTAAGACTTTCCACTGACCTTTTTTTTTTTCACTTTTACATTTTTCTAGCATTTCACATTGATTTTTCTTCAGTATTTCTGTTGAAACCTTTTATATCATGTGTCACCTTACCTATTTTGTTCAGCTGTTTGCATCTTGAACATATGTCTTACATTGAATTCTCTGGGATTTCATCTATTTCACTATATGCCCTTACCATAGTGTTAATGGTTTTTAGAGGAGTTGTGTTTTGGGGGTTTTATGGTTTTACTGCATTAGGGATTTTACATATGGTGTTATTTTGTTGATTGAGTTTGTTTTCCAAATTCTTTCAGTTGAAGTACTTGCAGTATCCATATGGGTCTTGGATGTGCTGGAATCAAGTAGTCCATGAGGTCAGGGTGTCTGGTGTAAGCTCTCTGTTGTTCCCTGAGTATGATATTGACTTAGAGAGTGACTACAGCTGTTTGATTACACCACTGTGCAGAATTTACACTATCCAATTCATAATATTGACTTCAATAACTATTGAGGATAAACAGCCACAGATAGTGTAGTGTAGACTTTGATGTTAGTAAGATTGGGGTGGGAGTATTGGAGGACAGGTAAAGATAAGGACTACATATTCAGTTTGGAGTTGAGGCATAAAAATTGAAATAGGTAAAGTGTCCGGGAGCAGAACAGTTCTCGAGCATCTTTGCATCTACTGTCTGGGGTATGTGAAAAGCAACGTTTTCCCTTGCCCTATTCCCGTTTTACTATATATAGTTTCAGATCTATTAAACATTTTATGTTTTGGCATGCTAATGTTGGATGTATACATATTTATAGTTCTACTTTTAAATTGACTTTTATCACTCTACAGTAGCTGTGAGATGACAGTAACAAACCCTTACTATCAATTATCTTAAGGTCTTAATTTGCTTTCTTGATTCTGTCAAGAATAGCCTATTTGCCATCCTATGGTCGTCAGCTTAATACCTTCTCTTCTCACAGCTTTTCCGGCGTGTTGCTGCAGCTTTACCTGGAATGGAAAGCACACAGGACAGAAGCAGAGAAGACAGTATCCTTTTTGCTTTTTAAGGAATTTTACTGTCTAGCCAAGCACAGTGGCACATGTTTGTAACCTAAGACTGGGAAAGCAGAGGCGGGCAGAGCTCTAAATTTGAGGCAAGCTTGGTCTGCACAGTGAATTCTAGGACAGCCAGGTCTATGTATAAAGATCCTGTCTCAAAAAACAAACAAAGAAACAAAACTGACAACAAACATTTACTATTACTACTATTCTTTGGAGCCATACTTGAGTGGTTTACTAGTTACTTGTTGTGGGACAGAACATCTGACAAAAAGCAGCTGAGAGTGGAAGGGTTTGTTTTGCCTCACTGTTTAAGGGTATGACCCACTCACCATGGTGGGGAAGATGCAACAGCAGAGTAACTCACTCAAGATCATGAGGCAGCTGGTCATGTTGCTTTTGTAGTCAGGAAGCAAAGGTGAATGCTGGTATTCTGTTCTTTTTCTTATTTAGTCCATGACCCCAGCCTATGAAATGATGTCACCCATATCCAGTGTGGGTCTTCCCACCTCGAATCTCTCTGGAAATACTCTCAAACACTCAGAAGTTTATCTCCTGGATGTTATGAATTTAGTCAAGTTGCCAACCAAGATTAACTGTCATAGTTGGCTATTACCTTGAATGTAGAAATTGGTGTCTTGGGTGCACATAATAAACTCAGGATTTCTGTAGCAAATTTAGGCCTGGTTATCCAGATGGACCTGGCTTCTTACTCAGATTTTATTGCTTGCTCACCTACCCCTTTTCCTTTCTGTGAGGATGTGGTAGGGTAGGGTTTGTTTTGTCTAGTTTGTTTTTTGTCTTGAAACAGTCTTGATTTCAGGCTGGCCCCAGACTTCTGGCCCTTCACCGTCTGAATACAAAGATTACAAGAAAATATATTCTTCATGTGGTATTGGGGGTTTTATCCAGGGTGTCTTGCCTGCAAAACAAAGCACGCTGCCAACTAGGTCAGCTTTAAGTCTCCTACTCCTCCCCCCCCCAAAGGTTATATACATGCATGCTCACAAAAGCCAGAAGAGGTCATAAGAGCCCCTGGAGCTGCAGTTTTCAGATAGTTGTGAGCCACTTAGTGTGAGTGCTTAGAACTGAACTCAGATCCTCTGAAGCTCTCCAAGCAACCTCAGCTGCTTGAAACATTATCTCTTAGCTTCCTCACTTGTTGTTTAATAAGCAAAAAAACTTCTCCTGAAGTTGCATTTTGTATCTCGGATTTTCTCAGACTTGGTACAAGAAATAACTCAGAATGGAAATTGTATCATAGCTTCTTATTTTAGAAACAACATATAATGAAGCACATCCAATGATTTCTAAGAGTTTTGATTGGATGTTTTCATTGTAATTACCTTCTGCTGTTTTCTCTTATAAAGACACATTAAGCTGAAGGCTTCATGACACTCTGTAATCAATGATTCTTATTTCTAAGTACTTATTACTTTTAATAACAAAAGTTCTACTAAGTTGGAGTAACATTTTAAATTAAAATTTTCCCCTTATTTGAATTATTTTGTAGAATATGGTCACTTACTTTATATAATTCTTTAAGAAATGTCATCTTCATATAGTTTTTTGTTCATATAGAATAATTTTCTTAGATTTCCCATTAGTAGGACTCATATTTCATTGATTCTTTTTTTTTTTTCTCTCTCTCTCTCTTTTCGAGACAGGGTTTCTCTGTGTAGCTCTGGCTGTCCCGGAACTCACTCTGTAGACCAGGCTGGCCTCGAACTCAGAAATCCACCTGCCTCTGCCTCCCAAGTGCTGGGATTAAATCATTGACTCTTGTTGCCTTATAAGAGATAGACCTGGTGACATATGTATCTTTATCCCAGCACTCCAGAGGCAGAGGCAGGCGATCTTGAGTTCAAGGCCAGCCTGGTCTACAGCATGAGCTCCAGGACAGCCAAGGCAGTTACACAGAAACTCTGTCTTGGAAAACAAAGGGAGAGAGAATAAGTTCTGAAATCAAATAGAAGTGTAAGGGACTTGTCAGAGATGTCAGAATTCAACAGAGTTAGAATTGTACTTTTGTATGCAACTCCTTAACTTTTGTTACAGTGATTGACATAAAACTGGAAAAGCCTCAGGAGCAACCAGTCACTGAAGGCGGCTGTTCCTGCTAATCCCCCTGGCATCTTTCAACCCTTCTGTGGAAACTCACTGCTTTGGCCCCATACGCTTTCATTGACTGCAGTGTGAATATTGGCTTGAACCTTTTCCCTTCAGTAATAACGTATTGCAATTCATCATTGCTGCCTGTTCCGTGGAGATGATCTATTAGCTTCACAAGCACAAAAAAAGTCAGTGTCTTCATTATTTATATTTTTTAAAAGCCAAACAATTCCAGCATACTCGTGATAACTTTGAGGATTAGATACATTTTCTTAACATTTTTCCCCCTTTTAATGTTATGATAATGTACTTCAAAATGATAAAAATCTCAGCAGTATGTGTGTGGCTTGTTGAAGAGCAGTGTGTTCACAGCAGCATTTGCCATCTCGCTGTCTCCCAGCTTTTCTTGCCTCTTCCTTGTCCCCTTCCCTGTTCTTACCTTCCCCAAACAAACAAGAGATGGCAAACAGCAGTCTAACCAAGCCCTTTGGAATTATCCATAGTTTTACAGATAGCTTTTAGTTCCAAGGCCATGAGCGATAATGTCCAAAATTATTCGTGAGCACTGATATAAATTACTCAGACCTTCTTGAGGTCAGAACTCAGCTGTTGCTATCATGATGAGCAGTGCTTGAATAAGGAAAGGATTCTGATATGTCTTCAAAATGAGTCCACGGGTTTACTGAGTGCTTACAGGTAAAGGAACATAAACTATACTTCTGATCAGAACAGGTGCTCCTTTCACATGAGCTTTACTAGACTCTGGGAGAGAAAAGTAGCCAAGTACTTCTGAACCGTTTTTTAATGTTTTGTCATGGTGAAATTATAAAAGTTATAGCAGTTCTCCCAAAATTTTTAATTGTCAAAATACTCTTTTTTTTTTTTTTTTAAAAAATCAACACCTTTTAAAGCAATAGATTTCACTTGGGTTTCTTTTCCAAAAAATGCTATGTAGACAAGGCATTGTAAACAATCAGTTTCCTTTAAGAACCAACAGAATATAAATTTGACATGAAGAAAACTGCTGTATCTAGTAGAAACAATATCTAAAGTTTACCAACTAAAGCACCCTCACAGAATAGCAAATACCCCTCTGCTCTGGACATTGGTTCAAATTTGAATATGCAAGTAATTTCCTTGGAAGTCCCTAGAGGCAGATCAGAGAAAGCATGCATTAAGAGGGAAAGGAGAGAATGGAAATAAAAGTCACTGTAATGCAGATTTATGCCTTATTTTTTAGCATTTTTTAAATGTTGGGTCTTTCAAGCTGTTTTTGCTTTTTATTAGATCTATATAAATAAGTTAACTAGCAGTTTAGTTTTGTATTTAAGCTACACTTAATCGTTTTTCTTTGGTGATATTTATTTCTTTGCCTTTTTTTTTAAACTTTGAATTTTTAGGTGTTTTGTTGAATATTTAGAGCTTCATCACCATGGCAATATGTATTTCCCTTGAAACATTGCAAACAAATATACTAGGAGTGTACCCTTTTAATCTTTACTAGTTATTGTGAGATTGCTGTGTAAGTTAATAAACACATTTGTAAATACATTATTTGCAGGGAAAAAATTCTGAGTTCTAGCTCAGAAGAAGACTGCAGAGTTTATGTTGTAAGCATTACTTAACACAGTATAAAGATGAAAAGGTAACAAAAATAACTTCATACTTCCTCGCCTCCTCATTGCAACAAAATCCCTAACTGGAAAACCTGACTTCCCTCTCCCTGTCCTCCTCCACTTTCACGTACTGTCACCTTGTAACACTTGGAGAGCACTTGGATTATGGATCTGAATAGAGAAATACTTTCAGATAATCATTAGCCCACATACCCTGTAACTTATACTCAAACATGGGATGGAGTTGTAAAGTGCTTTTATAATACATATTATTGTTAAAAGCAAGGATTGACTCTTTTGTTTTATTTTGACATGGCATGTCCTGAAATAAATATCAATTCAATATGGCACATGGTTCACATTCTTTATTTGAAGGAATTGTGATTTCTGGAAAGGGGGAGTGATCATCTTCCTACGCTTCGGCATTTGATTCTTTTTACGTTGTTTTGGAAGTAACCAGCATGCTGCTCCTCATGCTGCTCTTTTTATTTGGCTTGGAGTTCTTAAACTAAAACAGCAAAATGTGTTCATGGTCTAGATTATTTTTAAACACAATTTTGCTAAGAGTCTATATAAATAAAACACAAAAGAAAACAGGTATTGACTTGGCCTCCCACTCCGACCAGTGCTTATGCTTATGCTTTTCTCCTAGTGTGACAAAATGCACTTGAAATAGATAATATAAATTACTAAAGAGAACAAATGTGAAAAAAACAGGAAGTCAGAATTCTTTTCAAGGGTTGTATGTGGAAGTGGGTTTGCAACTCAAGAAACAGCCCTTCCTGGGGTCATGCACCAGGTGTGGTATTTTGGTCAGTAATGGACCTTATATCAAATAAGGCTTCATATCATTGCAACTGAGCTAAAAATTGAAGGCAGTGATAACACAAAATCTCTTGTCATCTGTGGAAATCAGTTGTTTTCATTCACAAAAGTAGAGCTACAATTAAATACAACACACGATGGCAATAATAAAGCCTGCATTATCTTACTGTTATTTTAAAATGTAGTTCTGCTTACAAAAAAAAATTATAAAATATACGATCCAGACCCTTACACATTACTATGTCTCTTGGCCATACGTTCTTTTGTGTTTAAACTTGTGTTGTTGATTATGACACCAGCAGGAGTAGAGCCTAAGTTTGTGTCATAGGTTATACCATCTATACTCTGTGATATTGACTTGGCGAAGAGAGTTAGGCAAAGAATGACTTTTTTTTTTTTTAGGTAATTTTAACTGACACAATAATGTATATATGTAAACCCAGACTCAAGAGCCTGGGCCAGTAGGATTGTTGGTTCAAGGTTGGCATGAGTTACAAAGCAAAACTTTTAGGAAGGACATGTGACCTGCAAACAGGGCCTCTAAACATATCTAGCCCATTGCCAGTTTTCATCTTAAGCTTTATTCATTTGTGGTGGTACACACCTTTAATCCCAGCACTGGGGTTTAGAGAGGGAGTGGGAGCAGAGGCAGGTAGATCCTGAATTCAAGGACAACTGCGGCTACACAGAGAAACCCTGTCTCAAAAAGCAATAAATAAATAAATAAATAAATAAATAAATAAATAAATAAATAAATAAATAAATAGGCTCAGTTGGATCTCAGGCATACTTTTAAACCATTCAGATATGATTCAACAGTTCTTGTGACCCCGAAGTCTAACCACTTACATATCAAAGGAAATCCCTGCCTTTGTTCAGCCACATCTGACTCTTTCTCCTGCCCCATTACTATAAGAGTAAAAACCACAGGCCATAGATTTTATTGGTGCAGCTATCTTTAGAGGTAGCATTAGGACACAACAAATGCCAAGAAGAGGAGTTGGTGAAAGCAAAGATAAGGTACTGCAACAAGATGCTTGGAGGATGGGCCTTGTGGTTCCTGGGACCTCTGCTCAACTTAATATCACAAGGTCATATTTAGTGCCTATGCTTGAGACAGATGACAGCTTTGTCAGTGTGGGAGCACTGTCTCATCTGAATTTTCCTTGAATCTAGCTTCCAGTCCTGGCTGCCCTGTTTTCCCTTTGGCTTTCATCAGTTTTAGCTGGGGTTTCTGCCATTTGACAGCCTCCAGAAGCCTAATAGAGGTTGTTTGTTCCTAGTCATGAGGTTTCTATGAGAACAACTAATTAATTCAAGTTTAGATGGGGGAAGCAACAGTGGAAACAGTCCGAACACTTGGGAGCTGAGGAGATGTTTCAGTCAGTAGAGTCCTCATCATATAAGCACTTGGACACAGCACCCAGATAAAAAGCTGGGTACCTTGGGCTGGAGAGATGGCTCAGAGGTTAAGAACACTGACTGCTCTTCCAGAGGTCCTGAGTTCAATTCCCAGCAACCACATGGTGGCTCAAAACCATCTGTGATGAGATCTGATGCCCTCTTCTGGTGTGTCTTAGCGACAGGTACTCATATAAATAAAAAAATAAATAAAGTTGGATACCACAGCAGGAAACTTTAATCTCAGCCTTTGGAAGGCAGAGACAGGAGGATCCCTGAGACTCACTGGCCAGTCAGTTTAGCAAAACTGGTGAGCTCCAGGTTCAGTGAGAGACATCAAAAATAAGATGAAGGTTGATAAAGGCACTAAGGCTGTTGAGCTATGGTTTTCTATATTCATGCACACACGCAAAGATTCTAACATCAGAGGTCTCTTGGCAGGCAGTGCCAGTTCTGGATTATCCATCAGCTTAGCTCATAGAACAGAGATCCTGATATAGACTCTTTTTGACTCTTCAAAGATAACTGTACTGGGTAGTTTTGTGTGTCAACTTGACACAAGCTGAAGTTATCAGAGAGAAAGGAGTTTCAGTTGAGAAAATGGCTCCATGAAATCCAGCGGTAAGGCATTTTCTCAATTAGTGATCAATGGGGGAGGGCCCCTTGTGAGTGGTACCATCTGTGGGCTGGTAGTCTTGGGGTCTATAAGAAAGCAGGCTGAGCAAGCCAGGGGAAGCAAGCAAGCCAGTAAGCAGCATTCCTCCATGGCCTCTGCATCAGCTTCTGACCCCTGACCTGCTTGAGTTCCAGTCCTGACTTCCTTTTGTGATGAACAGCAGCATGGAAATGTAAGCCGAATAAACCCTTTCCTCCCCAACTTGCATCTTGGTCATGATGTTTGTGCAGGAATAGAAACCCTGACTAAGACAATAACCAATGTCATCTCATCTGCCATGTTACGGGTAGGGAAAGCAAGATAAATAATGCATTGTCCCAAATTGTTCAGCTCACATGCTGTCACCAATTCTACCTAAACTTATAATGCACTCTACCAGTAGATGCTGGGTTACAGAGTTGTCCCGAGGAAACAGATCCTGGAGGAACAAAACAACCAAAGCCAGTTCTGGGGCCAATCATATCTTTATTAGTGTCTGCAGCTGAGCCAATGGAGCCCTCACCTATGCTAGGAATTTTATTGGGCACTCTGGCCACTGAGCCAAGGATTTTAGCTTTTCTATTGGCAGTTGGGACAGGGTGATAGAATAGTTTGGAACAGGATCAAATGGAGGGATTGCTTGCCACCTACAGACAGGCACATGAGGGGTTCCCCAGGCTGGTGCCAAGGTGGGTCAGGCCCCAGAGCAAAATAATGCCATCTTCCCCCAGAGTGAAGAGAAAAAGCTTCAGATGTTAACAGTCAACACCATAGAGCTTAGCTCCTGGGATCAGAAAGGCATTTCCTAATGGAAGCAACTTCCTAAGGCCAGAGGTCCCAAAGAGCTCACCTGTTCCCACAGCTAGGAAACCTTAGTGTTAGCTCAACTATCGTAGGGAAGCTACAAGTGGGGACATGGTGCCAAATTCCATGTTTTAGATAAGGGTATGTTCTGCCAGTACTATCTAGACAGGCAAAGTATTCATTATAGTTGAAATCAAGAAACTTCACTCCATAAAAAGCTCCATCATGCCTTTATCCAGCAAGCTCCTTTGCCAAGAGCTAGGACCATTACAATCCAAACCCTGCCACAATGCCAAGCCAACTGTTATTTGATTCTTTGGGCACCCAAACTTAGACTGTCTGCCTTGCTCCTTGCCCCCACTTATCCTTGCCAGACAAATAACTGTAGCTTTGTTGTTTGCTCTCTTGTGAGCTCCATTCCTTAGACGCTTAGAGTCAAATGAAGTTATGTTTGCAGTGTCTAGAGGAAATTTACAGGTGATTTATGGAGGTGCCTGGCAATAAGTGTATGGACTTTTGGCTACGTCTGTGCCTGAGATGTCAGCTTCCTCTGAGAGGGAAGGAGGATAAGTGGTGGGAGGATGGGCCAAGCGTAGAGGGCTTAATGGAGAGAAAGGGGTCAAAATGGGACAGTTTAGATGGTAGATAGCAGAGGATCCAGTAGAAAAGGGTCTTGCGTTCTACGTGCACATCCAGAGTCTGAGCCCCAGGGCTCAGAACCAGCAAGGCGACCACATAAGTGAGCCAAGAGCAGCACCCGTGGCAGCCCCAGCAAGCATGCCCATGGCCAAAGGGGCACCTGAGCTGTAGCAGGGATCCTCTCTCACTATCACGTGTGTCACACCCGGACCTGTAAGAAGAGCCATGCAAGTCAGGGTCAGCACTCAAGTCCAATCTCACGTTAAGGTATGAACTCATTCTGCTCCACAGTCAGATGAACTGAGACTTTAAGAGCACCTGCTACTTCGGCCTACAGATCATACATACACCACTGATAGTGACTATGGGACTGGGGCTGGGCTGTAGGAAACCCCAGGATCCCTAGGTACCTGGGGATTCATGCAGCACTTGGGAATGGACAGTAGTAACTAAGACCTTGGGAATAGGAAGAGTGTCATTTCTGCAATAGCCACCTGGGGTCGCCAGCAGCATAGAATTGTCATTGCTAGGCTGTCTGGCTGAGTGGGGCAAGCCCGGGGGAGTCTTATTTTGAATCTAAGATCCCAGAGGATGAAATCTGGAAAATGTACCCTCAAAGGGTGAAGCTTAGTCTTCATTGATGGATCATGGGCAAGGCCTGGCACAAGATTGTGGTAGGAGAGGGGCTGGCATGCCAGGGGCACTTACCTGCATAAGGTGGCCCATAGTAGCTGCGAACATATGTAGCCTCATGTGCATTGGGGGGCACCACCTCATAGTAGTCCTGATATGGGCTGTAGACGCGTACCTGGGAAGTCCAGTCAGGTTGAGTGCCCAGGGACTTCCTGGTCTGGGTCTGATCCTGACCCTTTCATTCTGTGGCTGCCCTCCTCCCCAGGTCTAAAGGGAAAGCGTGTGGGCTCCCCATAGAGTCCATAACCCTTCTCCCCTAAAACCTCAGCCTTTACCCCCAGCTCCCAATGATGCCTTTTCTCCTATCTTGGCCTTCTATATTACCCAAATTTCCCATAACTCCCAACTTCCCTTTATAAGTCTTAACTCTACAATGCTCTGACTCAGAGAAACCCAACTGATTATTCTAGTCGAGGGAAGAGAACTATGGCCAAGCCCTAGGCATGAATTAGAGGACTGGAGCAAAGGAAAGGAAGAGTGGTCACTGAAATAACTATTATCCAGCATCTACTGCATAGCAGTCCGAGGGAGGTGCTCTCCTGTGCAACCACCTCTGATCCTTCAAGGCAGGCAGTGCTATCTCCATAGTACCCAGTGCTGTGGATGAGGCACAGAGAAGGTCAGAGTCCGCCTTCCCCTTCAGGCCCCTACCAACCTCCCAGATCCTAGCTCAAAAGCTGCCCACTATAGGAAGCCCTCCTAGGCTCAGAAGTATTTCCTCCTAGGGTCTCGGTGACTTGGATAGTACCCTTTCTTATCTTTTCTCTAAACCTTTCTGGCCTGTTCCCCAAAATGTGTGCTACTTAAGGACAAGGCCCTCAATTTGTGTCACCAGCAAGGGATAGTGATGACAGGAGCCAGTAATACATGCATGATTAACAGTAACTGTCAATCCAAACCTACCACTTTAACTCACGGGGTAGCAGACTTGCAGGGGGGGCAGAATCCCTTCTCTCCTGGGTCCCCCCCGGCCCTGTTCTCACTGTGTCTCACTAGGCTTCACAGAATTGCCCAACTCTCTTTAGAAGTCCATTTGTGTCCAACTTGACTAACACAAATGGATTGTGCCATCTCTCCCTCTCACAGCCCTGTTCTTCCTGGAAATATTCTTGTCATGCACTGGAACCAAGAACTCTAGTGGTACCTTACTTAAGGGTTCCTTTTCCTTCTTACCCTGAGTGTGTGTGTGGAAGTATGTGTGCATGTAGGCACCAGAGGTTGATGCATGGTGTCTTCCTTACTCACTTTCTGCTTTATTGTTGAGATAGCTTCTCATTGAACTTGGAACTTGCTGATTCACCCTGACTGGCCGGCAAGCCCCTAGCAGCCTCTTGTTTATTTTCCTCAGCACTGAGATTATAGGAGAGCAATGCTCTTTTTATATGGGTCCTGTGGATCAAACTGAGCCATCTTCCCAGCTCCCTCTACTCTTATCTTTGAGACAGGATGTCCTGTAGCCTAGCTTGGCCTTGAACTCACTATTCAAATGAGGATGACATTGAACTTCTGATCTTCCTGCCTCCATTTCCCAAGTGTTGGGGTTACAGGAATGCACCATGAAGCCTGGCTGTAGAACATTTGCTCTTTGAGGGGAGTGGGTGTTTGATACATAGCCCAGACTAGCCTTGAACTCATAATCTCCAGCCTCACTTCCTGGGTGCTAGGATTATAGGCGCATACTACCAAACCCAACATTTTCTTTCTTGTGATGTTGGGTTTGAACCTAAGGCCTTATGAATGTTAGGCAAGCATGTACCACTGAGCAACATCTCCATCTCTCTGTACTCTTGTCTTTGCACACTAGCGTTTCACAAGGCCATGAGGTCTCTCAAGATTTTATCTTCTAAATATGCCCTTCTGAAAACCTATTGGCCAGTACTGAGGGAGTAAGCCATTGGCTTTAGCAACCTGGACACTAGAAGTAATCTTAAGGGGGAAAATTTTCTTCAAAGGAATGGTTGGGGAAAAGTCAGACTAGAAAAGACTGACGAATCCTTAAGGAAGGCAGGGAATCAACATTACTACATCAGCCTGCCCTGAAGCTGCAGTGAGTTGGTAGCTTTGTTAGGCTCTGGGGTGGATGGAAAATAAAACCTCAAGTCTCTTCGGAGCATGTGTTCCTCCTACCTCCAGCTCTGGGAGGCCCAGAAGAAAACTCAGAGCACCTGGCAACCAGTAGGGAACCTCAGAGACCTTCCGAACTGAAGCCTGCCAGCTTCTCCCATAGCCCAGCCCCTCCTATGGGAGGAGACAGTGCTGTCCAATCACTGAGTTACACGAAAATAACCCCTCAGCTGTTGTGTTCTTAGGTTTACAGTCTTTCAAATCCCATTTTTAGGCATTGCCACTTGAAGTCCCAGGCCTCTCTAAGGAACTGAGTAACACTGATCAAGTTAAATAACCTTTCAGAGCATCAGTTTTTCAGTAATACCTGGAGAATCGAACAGAACTACGTCTGTTGACTTCTGGGCTCAGTTCTGCATGCTATAACCACCAGAAGCTTCACCCATCCCCAGTACTGGGGATCAACCCAGCACCTCACACAAGCTAAGCATGTATTCTACCACTGAGAGACAACTCTAACCCCAGGAGTTAGTCTTGAACACGCAGATTTCCAGGCTAGGGATATATAAGAGAGAGTTCAGTATTAAAAGCAGTGTTTGCCTAGCATGTGTGAGGCTCCATGTTCAATCCCCAGCACCACAAAAATATTTATATGCATATAAATATAGCATAGTTCCTAGGCCCCACCCAGGACTTAGAAGATTCCAGCACACGGAGGATATCAACATTTGTTGTCCTGTAAGTCCCTAAGTGGTTCTAAAACACAGCCTCATTGAGTAAGAAAAGAGTTTGCAATTGACCATTAAGACCACAAGCTCCCATGTCGACTCACACCAGACCAGGCGCTATGCTGAGCCCTGGAGACAGAGAAGGAGTTGAGGCCCATAACCTGTGTGCTGATCTTCATTGTCAACTTGACTGAACTTGGAACCACCTGAGAGATGCACCTCTGGGGATGTTTGTGCTGTGCTTCCAGAGACTTAAGTGAGGAGAGACCCACTGAATGGGACAGCACCACCCTAGGGGCTGAGGTTCCAGACTAAGTAGAAACGGAAAATGAAAAAGCCACTGACTTTCTCTGCCCAAATGAGAGCAAGCAGCTCAAATTTCCACCACCATGCTTGCCCCCCGTGGAGGAGTATGCCCTCCAACTGTGAACCAACAGAAGTCTTTCCTTCCTTCAGTTGCTTCTTGTCAGGTATTTGCTCATAGTGATAAGAAAAGTAACTACCAGTGGTGGCGCACGCCTTTAATCCCAGCACTTGGGAGGCGGAGGCAGGCAGATTTCTCAGTTCGAGGCCAGCCTGGTCTACAGAGTGAGTTCCAGGACAGCCAGGGCTACACAGAGAAACGCTGTCTCGAAAAACCAAAAAAAGAAAAAAAGAAAAGTAACTACTATATCTTGATTCCAAGAAACATCCAGGGCAAGGACAGAAACAGAATTAAGTCCCCTCCTTTCTTTCCTTACTCATCAGTGACTTATGCCAGTCCCTTATGAAGGGGGTAAGGACAGACGGTCCCCATCTCTGGGCACTGATTGAGCGCATGCTCTACACACAGTCCTCTACTGGGCTTCAACTGGGCAGAGCAAATGAGACCTGGTCCTTGCCTAGGAGGAAGTTCCAGTTCCAGATGGTCTAAACAGACAGGAATAAAGTGGCTCTTAGACCAGGCAGAATGAAGCCAGTGCTAAAAACCAGTGACAGAGGACTGTGCCCTAGGTGACAATGCCTGAAGCCCTGGGAAGTCCTCTCTGAGTTCTTTAAGGATGAGCATCAGCTAGCCAGGTGAATGGAACGGCTGAGAATTTGGGCAGCAAGAACAGCATGAGAACCAGCAGGATGAGATGAGAACCAGAGCAACAGCAGCAGAGGGCACAGCGAGCACAGGGGTGACATGTGACAAGAAAGTCTAACCAGATTCCATGGCTTGAAAGCCAGCTGTGGTCCAATGAAGAAAGGGGAGCCATTGATGTCCACGAACATGGAAGGGATGGGACAGGTGGTTTTGGAGGCTCATCCTGATGGCCAGGAAGGAGGCAGGAGGGGCTGAGCTTGCACTTACCCAGATCCGCCTCTCAACCTTACAGGGTTTCCATGAGAGGGTCGTACACCTGACCTTAGGGCAAACCCGACGGCTCCTGGGTGGGACGGTGGCTCCAGCTGGGGCCTGCTCCAGCCACAGAAACCCAAGAAGGGAGAGGGAGGGAGATGTCAGATGCCCTTTACACTGTAAGAGACTAGGAGATGTTACCAGGCCCCTACTAGAGTCCTGTGCCAGCTGTGCCTGTGCTGGGCACAGAGAGGGGGAAAGGGGTGTCCCTCACTCAGTGAAGGAGCAATGGCCTCTTTCCAGCTCTCCCACCTCAGTCTCAGGCACATGGGGATCCCAGTCTCTACCCCACAACTCCAGCCTCATCTGTGACTACACCCCCAGGAGCCTCTGCCCAGAGTGGGATACAGGTCCCTTCTGCATAGGCTGGAGGACAGAGAAGCCCACAGACACAGATAGAAACATACAGACAACAAATACAAAAGCAAACACAGGCGCCAGCTATAGTAAGCCAGAGCCCAGAGAGATGTGAATCTGGGGAGCAAAGAGAGGGTATGGAGGGCCAGGCAGAGGTAAGGGGTCAGTGCAGCAGGCAGGTAGCGAGGAAGCACGGAGGGCCAGGCAGAGGGAAGGGGTCAGTGCAGCAGGCAGAGGGAGCAAGACAGCTTCATAGAGTCACAGAGTGCAGAACGGTCAGCCCTCGCCTCCTGCTGTCCTCAGTGCCACTGACAAAGGGGATTTTGGAGCTCAGAGGGTGCTTAGCCTGACCTGGCTCCCTCCCTGATGATTCTTGTTCCTCCTCCTAGGCTTCCTATAATCTCCTTCCATCTGAGAACTCAAGTCTGCTCCCAGTATCTGACTGTGACCCTCAACTGCTCTGATAGCCTTCGAAAAAAAAGTCTATTCCTTCCTGACCTGGCCCTGATGACCTCAGGGGTCATCTCTCCAGTGCCACTTCTTCCATGGTAAGCCTTCCACCAGGCCAAACTCCAGCCATTAGGTGCACACATTTGCAAGCATACACACCTACGCCTCCCTCTTCCCTGCCTCTGCTCATGTAGCTCCTCCTACCAACACCAGCGTCCTCACTACGTCCACTAAGCAAATCGCCGCTGAAGGCTTCTCCAACAACTTAAGATTGTGAGACAGAAGGAGCCACCTCCAGGCCTTAGACCTCAGCTTCCCCCATCTGTAAAGTGGGACTGATAGCACCAACTGCTACCAACCCCCAGCCCTTGTTGGAGGATGAAATGACATAACCACGCCGTGTGCTTAGCATGGTGCCTGGCCCTCTGCAGGTGGACAGACCCAGGAGAGTTTCTGTCTTCTCTGCTACTTCCCAGTAGACACTCACTCCAGGTGAGAGAGGTCTCAGCTGCTCCACAGGCAGAAGGAGCAAGTGTATAGATTCTGGAGTCTGTCAGGTGGGGGCCCATGTTGTGCCTCAGGTAACACTTCAAACTCTTACCTCCACCAGTCTCTAACCACTCTCACCTGTGTTGCCTAAATGCCTGTGCTCCTCAGCCTGTCAGTCAGCAAGGCTTAGTCCACGCCCACATCCTGTTGCCAGGAGACTGGCCCACCTCATAGATGGTCTCTAGGTATTCACTTAACTCCTTGCTGTTTGCTCCCTACTTACCAGCTTGCCACCTTTTGTGCTTGTTTTTGAGACAGGGTCTGGCTCTATGGCCCAGGTTGACCCTAAACTTTTAATTGTCCTGTCTCAGCCTCCCAAGTGTTGGGATTATAAGCACACACTGGTCTGTACTAGCTACAGACCAGCTTTTTGAAAATACAAGACTGGTAGCAGCTGGGCAAAGGTACCTGCCTTTAATCCTGGGAAGCAGAGGCAAAAGAATCTCCAAGTTCCAGGTCAGCCAGGGCTACATAGAGAAAAACCCTGTCTCAGAAAAACCAAACCAACCAAACCAAAACCAACAAAACAATGTCTTGTACTGTGAGGCCTTGAAAGCACACGAAGCCAACTTCCATCACCAGCACCCATGTAAAAAGCAGGCATGGCGTCATGTGCCAGTCCCAGAGCTGTGACAGCAAACACAGGAGGATCCTGGGGCTTGCTGATCAGCCAGTCTAACACAACTGGTGAGCCCCAGATCCCAGTGAGTAGCTCTGTCACAAAAATAAGGTGAATGGCAGTTAAGGATCAGCACCCCAGGGTGACCTCTGGTCTCCACACACCTGTATGCACAGCCACAAATACACACGCACAACACACATACAAATAAATCAATTCGAAGATTGTAAATGACAGAGCTGAGCTATCATCCACTCTTGCCTTTTACTTAAAACCTGTCAATGGCTAATGGGTGCTGTTAGCAGACACCAGGATCCTTCAAGCAAGGCATGGAAGTCCATGCTTGCAATTCTAGCTCTTGGAAAGCTGGGGCAAGAGGATCACTGCAAATTTGAGGCCAGTCTGGGTTACATGATGAGTTCAAGGCTATCCTGAGATCCAAAGTGATACTCTAAATAAAAAATAAAGGATAACCAATATTCTTAGCACAGAGCCTGACCTCCCCAGCAACCCTCACCATTCCTTGGCTTCAGCCACCCTGACGTCCTAACCCCTTCCGGCCTTTGCACAGGCTGCTCTCTCTTACCTGGAAAGCTGTTTCCTTCACCATAGTCCCACCTTTCAGCCCATTTATGTTTGTCCTGCAAGTCTCAGGTTAAGCTTCAAGTGAACTCACACCTGGATCAGATCCCTAAAAGGGTCACATACTGCATAGCCCTGCCCGAGCAGTAACTGGTATCAAAATGGAATAATTAATCAATTAGTTGTTTTATATCTGGCCCCTTCTAGACTCAGTGCAGGAGGGTAGAGCCTACAGCCCTTGGTTTACTTCTGATCCCCTAGCCCCTGGCAGGGTGCCCGACACACAGTAAGAACCCACTACATATCTGTGGTGTGGACAAATGAGCCTCAGTCTTACCATCTGCAGAGAGGGAACAATATCTCCACCCTTGCAAGACTGTTCTGAGTGGCATCATATCTGATATATGCAACCCTCTTTTCTACCTCCCGTGCAACCCTCCAGTGAGTCTTCATGAAAGCTTCTTTCCCTACTCCTGGGAGCACCTGCTGACTCCTCCCTTCTCCACAGGGGACTCCGGGGGACTGAGTCTACATGAACTTTTCCACTCTAGACTGAATAGGCAGAGACCGAGTCTGAGTCACCCATGATTCCATGGCACATGGGGCAGCAGGGAGAAGGAAAACACAGGGACTCACCGGGGTGGAATTTGCCTCCAACAGGGCTGTCTTCCATGCTCTGCAAAACAAGACCCTCCAGATGATGAGAGATTTGTAAGGTACGCGTATGGGGAATCCCACCTTGTAGATGCTCCTCCCCCACCCAGCCCCTAGTTCCCATCCTTCCCAACTTTCAGGTAGACAAAAGCAGCTCTCTACTTCGCTAGTCACATGGATGGGCCCTGAGATAAGCTAATAACTCTTAGTCCAGCTTCTTCCCTTCAGTTATCCTAACTGAGTTTGGGAGGGCGGGGTGTCTCTTCTGAACCTTGCAGGTCTCAGTGATGCTCTGCCTGCAACCCACCTCCATGTTCCAACTTGACAGATTCGCAAAGCCATGGCCCGAGCCTCAGGAATGCCCAGAGGATACAGGACAATTGGGCCTTTGTTGGTTGCCATGGCAGCTGGCTGGGGCAGACAAGGCAGCTCTATGCTGTTGACCCAGAGCATAGCTGTCCCTCCACCCACACACTCATCTCTTTCCTTCTCCTCCAGGGCAGAGGCCCAGCTGCTCAGGCTGAGGGTGGGAGGGAAAAGAATGTACAGGAATAGATGGCACTGAGGAAGATACCCGTCTTCCCAGGATGGGCTGCATCTAATATTGGGGTGCCCTACTTGGACACTGCCAGCGGCTTTCTGAAGGCAGGTCTAGGCCTACCCTCATCTCAGAGTCCCATCCACCAGGGCAGCTCTTAGAGGGCCTTTTGAGATGTCACTGGGCATGCCAGCTCCTTTCTGTCAGCCTTGGAGAGGGATCACTTCACAGGCTGCAAAGTATCTGATTCAAATTTGTCTAGAGACCGAGCACCCAAGGCAGGCATGAGTTCCATCCCTGAGTTCTCTGGGTTTGCACCAGTTACCAATAATGCTGTTGTCCTCTGCTCATCCTGTACGACATAACCTTGCTAGTTGGTCTTAAATGCCCTCTTCTAGGTGCACCCCGAGATCCCACTCCACACATCCCCTGAATCCACTCACATGGCATCATCCCGGGTCTCTGCACACAGGTGCAGGCGGGAACCCTCCCGTAGGTTCACTGTCAGCAGGCCGTCTCGGCTCTTGCCCTCTGGGGGCTGCACATCTGGAAGCAGACACACACACATGGGGATTCCAGAGACCCTAGTTTCCCTGACCCCAGGAAACCACACACAATGGCAGGGATTGACTTCTTGGGGTCCTGTTTGCTAGTCATTGTTAATCTCTGATCCCACATCCTTCTTGGGAGTCTGCTGTACCCTGCACACCCCGTCAGCCTTTCCATGTAACTCACTTCCTAGCACATCTCTCAGTCACTGTATTCTACTGTGGTCTCAGTCGTGGTTGAAGCATTAGATTTGCTGTGTGCCTCTAGGCCAGTCATCACTTCTCTGAGTTTATGTCATCTCTCCACTCTCTAGTACCTGCAGGCATTTAACTGGAGTCACCTATGGGGCACAGGGTAGAGACTATATCAAGGACTAGTCTCTTTTTTGTTTGTTTGTTTTTTGGTTTTTTTCGAGACAGGGTTTCTCTGTGCAGCCCTGGCTGTCCTGGAACTCACTCTGTAGACCAGCCTGGCCTCGAACTGAGAAATCTGCCTGCCTCTGCCTCCCAAGTGCTGGGATTAAAGGCGTGCGCCACCACTGCCCGGCAAGGACCAGTCTCTTAACACATAGCTAAGTGACCTACATTTGGCAAAGGCCCCGAAGCAGTGTTTGTGGGAGCTCTCTGGAAGCACCCAAGAGCCTTCCGAGTACAATTCTCAGACATAGGGAAGACCCTGACCACAGGCAGAGTCCCATGAAAGAAACGCTTCTACTCACCCTGACACTCTTGGCCGACCTTTATGTCTCGGACATTGAAATGGATAACTACACGGTCCTCCTCGTCCTGTGCCGTCTCATCATGGTAGTAACCCAGTGTGCCGTCCAACCACAGAGCGAACCAATTCCGCTTCCAGCGACGGAGGATGGAGCCTGCATGATAGTCGAATTTCTAAGTTCGAGGCCAGCCTGGTCTACAGAGTGAGTTCCTGGACAGCCAGGGCTGCACAGAGAAACCCTTTCTCTTAAGTGTTGAACTGTAAATGGCAACTCATACCAACTTGTGGGAGCTTCCAAGACAAGCCCAAGCCTCTTCAGAGGCAAACACCTCTCCCTGCTGGAAGCCTCTATCATGTCTCTTATCTCTGGTTTGAGTGACAGTCATTTGTACCGTCTCTGACTCTTGCACCAGATTGGGGATCTGCACCTCCCCGCATGAGGTCCTAAAACCCAAGGAGGACCTGTATTCAATGTCTGCCAAACTAAATGAACTGAGAAAAGACAAGGGCAAGGGGACATGGGGCTCCTAGCCCAAAAGTCTCCGAGATAACTCCTCTCCAGTTTACAGCTTTGGTTAAATGGGGTGGGGGGCGGGGTGCTGTGGCCACCATGACTCTAGACATTGGTTCAAAACATAAGAGAGTTTCTTAAGCAAGGTGTGGAGGCTCACACCTTTATTTCCAGCACTCGGAGGCTGAAGGGAATTCAAAGCCAGTCTGGACTACAGAGTAAGACCCATCTCAGAAAAAATAAATAAAGCTAGTCATGGTGGTGCATGCCTGTAATCCCAGCACTTGGGAGTTCAAAGTCATATTTGGCCACATAGTAAGCTTGAAACACGAAACTTCGTGTTCCCTGCAATGTATCACAACTCCCCCCCCCTACCGCCCCCAAGAGGGATTCTTGAACCATGGTTCTAAAGCGGAGCTGTATCTCACTTTGCTCAGGCTTTGGTCTGTGTCCTGCCTGGGTTGAGGTTGCTATGAACACACAGGGCATCAAATTTATTTGTACCCTGAGGGATGTACAGTTAGAGTCTAGGGCCAGTATGGGGTGGGGAAGGAAGGTGGGAAGACTGACAGTCAAAAACAGTTGTGTTATAAGTTAGTGTGGGAACTGAGAAGGGAACCTCTGGCCTAGCTTAGTGTTCCCGGGGCAGAGAGGGTTAGAGGAACATGAGGAATGAGAGGGTTTGTCAAAGAGAGAAATCTGGTTGGTCTCGAAGTATATAGTTTTGCCAGGCAGTGGTGGCACAGGCCTTTAATCCCAGCACTAGGGAGGCAGAGGCAGGTGGATTTCTGAGTTCGAGGCCAGCCTGGTCTACAGAGTGAGTTCCAGGACAGCCAGGGCTACACAGAGAAACCCTGTCTAGAAAAACCAAAAAAAAAAAGAAAAAAGAAGTATACAGTTTTGCTAACAGTCAGAAATGACTAAAGAGGAGGCCAGGGATCCTGGTGTAGGGGAGAAAGGTCCACCATGATGTGTGGGACACATTGCTTTCCCTCCTCCCTGCCCGGGGATCAGGTGCAAGGCAGACAAGGACTTGACCCAGAATCACTCACTTTGTCTCCATAGCCAGCCGCCCCTCACTAGGGCCATTTCTTCAAAAGGACTTTCCAGGGTGGAGTCGGGTGGGACCTGTCAGAAGAGCCAGGACACACAGACCTCACAATTCAATACATCTCCTGAGAGAGAAGCCCCCAGCCCTGCCCTCCCTAGAGAGCATGGACCCATGCAAGGCTGCCTTAGTAAACAAAGAAGCCAGGCACTCTCCTCCGCCTGCCTCCTGCAGAGAATGGGGACACTGTCCCAGTGGGGTCAGCAGGCAGCCACCCAATAGGACAGGGAGGGGGTGGGGATGGGAGCCCAGGCCAGGCTGAGTTCCAGAACCTTGGCAAGTCTCTGCTCCATGCTCCTCCGGCCTGAATGAGGCAGGTAAACGCTGCAATGAGGAATGTTAGAAAATGGGATTTGGGAATGGGAGGAGCACAGAGTATCAGTCAAAACAATTAATTCCCATGATAGGAAATTCATATTCCGACACCACAGCGGCCATTTTTGAAGTACATAAAATAACAGCTCTGCCGTTGAGCACTGTGCATTTGCTGCCCTTCTCTGCCTTCACCTACTCTCTCACTTGAGCTTCCCAGCCATCTTGTCATCACTTAAAGACAGTTTGGAAACAGTCCTGGAGAGGTCCAAACTACACAGACCCCCTTGATTACAAAGCAATAGAGGTGGGATCCACACTCAGCCACCTCGGCTCCTCTCCATGAGCTTTAAAAAGACCCAGTGCCAGTCAGGCGTAGTGGCATAGTGTTTAATCCTAGCACTCAGGAGGCAGAGGCAGGCAGAGATCTGTGAATTGGAGGCTAGCCTGGTCTACCTAACAAGTTCCAGGCCAGCCAGGCCTACAAAGTGAGATTGTCTCAAACAAACAAACAAACAAACAAAAAACAAAAACAAAAACAAAACCAGCCTGGGCAGTGGTAGCTCATGCCTTAGTACTCTGGAGGCAGAGGCAAGTGGATCTCTGAGTTCAAGGCCAGCCTGGTCTGCAGAGTGAGTTACAGGATAGCCAGGGCTATACAGAGAAACCCTGTCATTGAAAAACAAAGCAACCAAATAAAAAACCACCACACAATGTGCTGGCACAGAATTCTAACTGTGAAGGTAGAGACAAGTACTGCTAGGCTTTAAAGACCCCCAAGTGATCCCAAAGTTTGCCAGCTACTGCAAACCTCTCTGCATCCCCAGACACCCCTGCTAATGGAGACCTTTAGGAATACTTTACAGTGGGGAACAGGGACAAGTAACGCATCCCTGTATGTGACAAAGTTCGGACTGGAGTTCAGGCGTCTTCCTTCTCTTATTAAGAACGACTTATTTATGAGCAGGAGCCTCAGTCCTTCCCCCACCTGCTCACACCTGTTGCTGCGCAACTAGGGCTGGCACACCTAGAGTGGAAGCCTTGGCCTCTTGTATTTCTCCCCTGGCTCATTCCCCTCTCCAAGCTCTGACACAGATCTCACAAGAGGGTCGAGTGTACAATCCCTCTCAAGTTCCCCTTGATGCACCCACCTGTTCACACCTGTTGTGGCTACTGCTGCCACAAATGCCCGCTGCTCGATGAAGCTGCTACCCAAGCCGGTCGCACCTGCGCTTTGCTAACCCCCAGAGAGCCTGAGGCATTTCACTCCCCTGGCACTGCGCAGTGCCTGGGGCTTAGCTGCCCCCGGGCCCCGCCCTCCAGACCCAACTCACTCCCAGGGAGGGGGCGTGGCGTGGAGAAATTCAATGACCGAGCCATGCTGGGATTTGTAGTCTGCAGAAGCAGCCCGGAATAACAGTCCTGTGCAGACCCCAGACGAGGTAAGAGGCTTCACATATAATTTTATTTTCTTCCTCTCTCTTTAGATCTGCCTATATTTCCAGGGCTATCCTCAAGTGATCTTCTGAGAAGCTGGGACTACAGATGTGTACTACCACATCCAATTTATTTTCCTATTGCGACATCTATTTGTTCGCCTGTTTTTCAGAAAATACTTTTCCCCTTTTGGTATTAGAGATGTATTCCAGGACCTGCTAAATACCGATCTATACTCCATCCCTGACACAAAAGGCTTTCTCTTGTAAAATTGTGTGGCTGGAGGGTTGGGGAAATACCTCAGTCAATAAAGTGCTGCACAAGGAACGGAGTTCAGACCTCCAGAGTCCACATTATAAAAGCCAGTATGGCAGTCCTGGGGAGGAAGAGACAGTTGGATCCTGGGGTTCACTGGCCTTCCAGCCTCACCTGATGATCCTAAGCCACCTTGTCTCAGAAAACATGGTGATGGCTGTGGAGGAAGGGCAGCTGAGGGTGACCTATGGCCCACACACACACACATACTCATGCACCCACATCATATTCAGAGAGAGAGAGAGAGAGAGAGAGAGAGAGAGAGAGAGAGAGAGAGAGAGAGAGGCTTGAAACCTGACTTGTAATCTTCAAGAGACAAAGGCAAGTGCTAGAGGCAGGAGCATCATCAACAAAGGTCAAGGTCAGTCTGGTCTCAGAGAGACTTCCCAGAGTACATAATGAGTGTCTCAAAACCAAAAACTTTTAAAGGAAAAAATGAAAACAAAAACCATACAGCTTGGGGTCTCCTGAGAAGCAAATCAGAGAGAACAAAGGAATGGTCATGCCCCAAAGGGCTGTAGCCATGTATAAACAGTTGCTGGATAGACGACACCCAAGGACAAGATGGCAAATTCAGCAGAAGAGAAACTGGGCCTGCTTATACAGATCTACGGTCCCCAAGTGCCTGCTAGGCTGAGATGCAGGAGGTTCACCGACAATCTGGGCAACTTAGAACCTTTCCCAAATTTTTAAAAAGAAAAAAGAAAGGAGGAGGAGGAGGAGGAGGAGGAGGAGGAGGAGGAGACTGCAGACGGAGCTTAGAGTAGAGGGTTTGCCCAGCATTGGTGAGACCCTAGGTTCCATCTCCAGTGCTGAAGCAAAAACAAAAGCAAGGCCAGTTTCCACTGAACAGGTGGCCAGCCTGTACCCACAGCTACTTTAGAGTCTCAGTCTCGCAATGGTTCTCACCCTTCCTAACGCTGTGAGCCTTCAGTATAGCTCCTCACATTGTGGTGACTCCAACCATAACATTATTTTGTTGCTACTTCATAACTATTTTTGCTACTGCTATGAATGGTAATGTAAATGTCTGATATGCAGAATATCTGATATGCAACCCCCAAGGCGTCATGATCCACAGGTTGAGAACCACAGGTCTAGAGGATGCCTCAGGCCCAGGAGAGCCCAGGAATTCAAGGCCAGCCTGGGCTACATAGCAAGAATCCTAGTAATAATAATAATAAAGAAAAGAAAAAAGTTTTCTGGGCCACCAAGACAGCTCATCAGGCAAAGGTGCCTGCTACCAAACCTCATGAGCTGAATTGTAACCCTAGGACTCACCAAGAGGAAGGAGAGAACCAATACTCACGAAGTTGTCTCTGACCTCCACAAGGGTAGGGTTACACCTGTGCACACTCATGCACACACAGAAATAAATGTAATTTTAATTTTTAAAAGTTTGTTTTTAGGGAGCTGGAGAGATGGCAGTTGAGAGCATTGGCTGCTCCTCCAGAGGTCCTAAGTTCAATTCCCAGGAATGACATGGTGGCTCACAACCATCTGTAATGGGATCTGATTCTCTCTTTTGGTATGCAACAAGACAGATCACTCATATATATTAAGAAAAATAAAATGAAATAAATAAGCAAGGCATGGTGGTTCATGCCTTTAATCCCAGCACTCCGGAGGAAGAGACAGGTGGATCTCTGAGTTCAAGTCCAGCCTGGTCTACAGAGTCAGTTCCTGGATAGCCATCCAGGGCTACATAGAGAAATTCTGTCTTGAAAAACCAAACAAACCACCACCAACAAAAGTTTGTTATTCAAAATGTAAAAGAGGCCACATCCACAACCACCAGAGACATTTCTGATCCTATTCAGCAACTTTGTGCTTCCCAGATTGTGTATGAAACTCTGTTCCTTCTCAGTGAACAACTAGAAAGGAAATACTCCCGTGAACCCCAACAGACTGAACACCCTTGTCCCAGCCCTGTAGCCATATGCCCCCCAATACTAGTCCTATTTAAAGATCCCAATCCTTTACAGTCTGAAGAAAAATAATACCCTCTGAAAACAAAAATAAGTGGAAATTATACTTGAGTAGAAAAAAGACAGAGTGTGGTGGCCTGTATTTGGGAGGCTGACGTAGCAGGACTGGGAATCACAGACGAGCCCTGGCTACATAGTAAAGCCAGCCTGGGCTACATATTAGATTCCTCACTACCACCTCACAAACAACTCTTCAAATAAACAAACAAACAAACAAACTACACACACACACACACACACACACACACACACACACACACACACACAGAGTGCAGAGAGAAGCCAGGTTCCATCCTGGTTTCGGATGTTAGTTAGCTTTCTCTAGCAGTGTAATGCACCACAGTACTCTAGGGCAGCCTAGAGCCCTCCCAGTACAACCCTTGCTACCAGTCTACTGGAGGAGACTGCTGTGAATGTAACCAATGCAGAGAGTGTTGCTTAGCCAGGAAGAAGTCACTCTTGGCCCAAGAGGTTCAGAAAGGCTTCCCCAAGGAAGCTGAGGGCTCATGAAGGGGAAGTAACATTTCTCCAGTTTGGACCAAAGAACCTCACACAAGCGCTGGTGGAAAGTTCAGGGTCTTCAGTACGTTTAGAAGATGAGCAAGAGGATAGGGAAGATGTGGGCTAGCAAGTGATAGTGCTGCAGAGGGTGCCAGGATAGAACAAGGACTGGGAGGCAGCCTGGACTGTGTGGTATAGTGACCGCTGGGGCATATGCTGTCAAAACGGGAGGCTAGGTCACTAGTGGGTTACAAGGACCTGTCACCTGGATCTCACCCTCCAGGGTCACTACTTTGACTAGCTCAGTCCAAATCCCCACCTCTGCAGGAGCAAAGAATCCCAGAGACCAGGGCGTCACCTGTTTGGGAAGCCCCCTAACTTCCTCCTGCCCCAGAAAACTCCTTACCGGAGTTGCAGGGCTCATGGTTCCTGCTGGTCAGAGCTGCATTCCCAGGAAGGTTCCAGAAGTAGGGCTTGACTCTGCAGCCTTAGAGATAAAGGGATCAAGAAAGAGCTACCAAATGGGTCGCTGAAGGGAGAGGCAGGGAGGGGCCTGCACCGGCCCTAAAGAAAGTCACCCTCTTTTCCAGCCCCCTCCCTGGTCTTTCCTGGCTGAGATCGCCTTTATCCTTCTGTTTTTAGCCAAGTCACCTGGTGATTCCGAGGTGGTGTTGATCCAGGTCTCCAAGATTGGGTCGGGAGGAGGGTGGGGTAGAGGAGACAGAAGATGGGGGCAGGGCGGGTTCTCTGGCCCTAGTTTAGGGTGGGGCTAAGTTTTCATTCTGAGGCTTAGCAGGCTGTGTCCATCTTTCCAGTCCTGCGCCTGGCTCCTTAAGTCTCCTTTCTTGGCTTCCGGGTCTCTTTAATCTTGACCTAGAGCCACCCCAGTGCTTCAGCCCTTTCGTGCTGTGCGTGCTCTGGGGGATTTACCACAACAGATCCTATTAGCCAGTAGCTCATCTCCTCTTAGCAGTTCCAACAACCGCATCTTTCAAACTGCGCTGTTTTTCATCTCTGTGCCTTTAACTCATTCTCTGGTCTCTGTAAAGTCTCAACCCTACCCAACTTTGACTAACTTTTCTGCTTTCTGTAGCTGGGATAAGAGGAGGGAGAGAAAGAGACTGGTGGAAGAAAAAGAGAAGGAAGGTGGAAGGAGAGTGGAAAGAAGGGAGACAAGCAGTTATCTCTCCCTGGATCTTGGTTAAACTGCTAAAATCCTTCTATAGTCGCTGTTATGTTGATAATGATCAGTTAAGTTCTCATTTAGAGACTCCTGATATTCATTTTCCTGCACATACGCAAAGGTTTGGGGGTAGGTGATCTGACTCCCTCAATAGCAGCTCTGAAGAGTCTCCCTTGCTGCTCTCTCTGGCTGCCTTAAGGAAAAAAAAAAAAAAAAGACCGTAAGTCAAACAGCCAGGGGGGCGACCCTCATACCTCCACAGAGAGTCTCCACAGTGGGTTTGAAAAAAGTGCCCAGGATAACAGTTGATGACGCCAGCTCCTGAAAGCAGCTTCTGTCTGGGCTGTTTCCAGCGGTTTGGATTACTAGGCTTGGTGAACTCTAGGTGAACCGGCTACCACCGCCTGCCTCCACCTACTAGAGAGGGACACACGTCCTCTAGTGGCCTAGAGAGGGACTGCTGTAACTGCTCTTCAGAAGCAAAACTTCCACTGTTCCAAAAGCAAACCTCCGTGGCTGTGACTGGTATTAAAGCTGCCAGGAGGAGATGGTCCAACTCGAGGTCTCTGGCTGTACAAGTGGGTTGCTTAGGCTCATTTAGTCACCAAAGCCACCTTCCTTCTCTGGTGTTGCTCATTAGGCCTAATAGGAAGCTTCTCCCGTGACAATGTCTTACCTACTGAGGTGCATGTCAGCTGGTAACATGATGGAAGAAACCGTAGGGACAAAAGAGTGGCGCTGACAGCCTGGCCATGGAGGTGGCCAGGCAGCAAACTGCTTGACAGCTGAAGAAAAGCTGTCAGGGCAGGAAGAAGGGTCACAGAAGCAGAGAGATGGCAAGAGAGCTAGGAGAGCTGAGACTGGGCGAGAACGGTGAAAAGCCCCTGTCACGGAGAAGTTCCGGAGAGCTGGGAAGTCTTTAGGGCCGAGGATCTCAGCACCGCAGGTCAGCTGTAACACTGACTGCCAGCAAGGGCTGAGGATTCCTTGGGAGTAGGCCTGCCTGAACGCTGAAATGCCAGCCGCTGCCAGCGACTGAGGAATCCTGACTTCCTAAGTCTTCACAAAAGCTGTCACACTTGCAGGGCTAAGTGTCCCAATTCCAGAGGCATCCAAGACTATGACACTAGAGGGTACCGCCTGCTGCTCCCACCTGTCTATACTCAGAGCTGCCAGAGACCAACATTAGAGAGCATCTCCTTGTCTACCACGATTTCTATGGGGGGGGGGGGCAAAGAGGACCTAGGAGGCTGATTGCAGAAGGACTGAAGGAATCCAGGGGGAGAAGCGAGGAGAGAGGGAACGACAAAGCAAGCTGGCCTCAGAGTCTGTGCCTGGTCCTGCCACCTCCCGGCTCCTCTCCAGCTCTTCCCCCACCCCTCCCAGATAAGCATCTTCCACAGAGGGAGGGGGAGTGACAGTGCAAACACCTCCCAAATTTACACTCTCCAGGTTTAGCAACCAGAAGAAAAGGAAAGTGCAGAGTTCAGTGAAAAGATTCTCTATCAGCCTCGTAAAGAAGGATGCAGAGACAGGAAAAAGAAGGAAGCTGGGAAAACCAAAACCACAGATACAGATACTGAATTGGTTGGTTGGTTGATTGGTTGGTTGGTTGGTTGGTTGGTTGGTTGGGTTTGCATTTTGGTTTTTCTGTGTAGTCCTGGCCGTCTTGGAACTCACTCTATAGACCTGGCTGGCCTCAAACTCAGATATCCGCCTGCCTCTGTCTTCCGAGTTCAGAGACTAAAGGCATGCGCGCCACCACTACCCAGCACCAATACTGAATTTAAATACATCCAGACGTGGCATGTTCCTTGAACTGTTGGACAATGACTGGCTACAAGAAGTTAATAAAAGGTGAACTAATGGTTTGTAGTGGTGCATGCCTGTAATCTAACCAGTTGCTTAGCTGAGGCAGGAAGATCAGCCTGGGCTATAGAGCAAAACTGTCTCAAAAAAAAAAAAAAAAAAAAGCAAAAGCAGATTTTCCCCAGGGAGAGAGAAATGTCTTTTTAATATAAACCCTGGGAATTCATAGACCCCTTGGTGGTTGCTATTGAGTATTTGTTTTGTTTTTTTATTTTTAATTTAAAAATACTTATCAAGGCTGAAGAGATGGCTCAGGGGTTAAGAGGACTGACTGCTCTTCCTGAGTTCAATTCCCAGCAACCACATGGTGGCTCACAACCATCTGTAATGGGATCTGATGCCCTCTTCTGGTGTGTCTGAAGAGAGCGACAGTGTACTCACATACATAAAATAAATAAATAGATCTTTTTAAAAATTATTACTTATGTGTATGGATTTTCCCCCCTGCATATGTATCTGGGTACCACATGTGTGCCTGGTGCTCAGGAAGACTGGAAGAGGTCATCAGATTCTCCAGGACTGGAGTTGCATATGGTTGTGAGCTGCCATGTGGGTGCTGGGAACTGACATGGAGCCTCTGAAAAAGCAGTTGGGGCTCCTATCTACAGAGCTGCCTCTCCAGCCCTGTTTCTTGTTCTTTCTTTTTAAGATCTAATTATTTCTATTTTATGTGTATGGGTGCTTTGCCTGCATGCATGTCTGTGTACCATGTGGTGCCTGAGGAGGCCTGAGGAGGTGTTGGATGCCTGGAACTGGAGTTACAGATGGTTGAGCTATCATGTGGGTGCTGGAAACAGAACCCAGATTCTCTGGAAGAGCAACAAGTGCTCTTAACTGCTGTGCCGTCTCTCCACTCCCCACCCCCCATTTCTTGTTTTAAAGTTTTACTTTTAACTATGTATATGTAGAAATTGTCATGGACATGTGCATGTGACTGTGGGTACCAGAAGAAACTACAGGCTTTGGAACCCAAGGAGCTGGAATCAGAGATGTGAGCCTACCTAGGTGGGGGCTGGGAACTGAACTCAGGTCCTCTGCAAGAGAAGTCAGTGCTCTTAACCGTTTGGCGATCTCCACAGTTCCTTTCTTTTTTTGTTTAAAGGTTAAGGACAAGATTATTAAAGTCTAAAAGAAAAACTCTGGGATAGACAAGTTGTAGTCAAGAAGAAGAGAAAGGAGACAAAAAAAAAAAAAAAAAAAAAAAAAAAAAGCCATGCTGCTTGAGTTAAGCTGACAGGGAGGTCAACCACATAGCAGATGCAGCAGGTAGAGGAGCTCTGGAGAAGAATCCTAAAGCACCAAAGAAAGCAAGAAAGCACGACCTAGCTCTGGCCAGATGGAAAAGAAAGAAACCTTGAACCTTTCTGAGTGAAGGTGGGCAGCCCCGCCTGAGCCGCGGCAGTTCATATCATACACAGGAGCTGCTCTTTTTACTCTCCTTTATGTTTCTGTGTAGGATCCTACTGTGAAACCCAGGCTGGCTTCAAATTCCTCCTGCCTTCCAAGTGCCGAGGGTACAGGTATGCACAGCACCCGACCAGACACTGTTGGTTCATTTTTATTTTGCTTTTAAAAAAAGTATTGCACCAGGTGTGATGGCATATGCCTTTAATCTCAGCACTCAGGATGTAGAGGCAGGGGGATTTCTGTGAGTTTGAGATTAGTCTGGCCAACATAAAGAGTTCCATTTTTATGTTACTGTGAAAATCCTGCTGGAGAGAGAGAGAGAGAGAGAAAGAGAGAAGAGAGAGAGAGAGGGAGAGAGAGAGAGAGAGAGAGAGAGAGAGAGAGAGAGAGAGAGAGAGAGAGAGAGAGAAACACAGTGGCTCTTGAGAAAGGACCTGTCCAGGACTACTTGGAGCAGGATAGCCCTGAAACAGGCAGATTTTCAGAAAGCTTGCTGGAACTTGAGGCAAATCTGGAAGGAACCTTGTCTTCTTAGAGCCAGCTGATCTCCCTGAAGTTAAGGCTCATGGACGTTGTTTGGTAGTGTGAGAGGGTAGAAAAACCCCTTCATCTCTAGACAGAGCAAAGATGAGACTCAGCACAACAGAAATTGACTAGATGTGAGCTTCTAGACATGGCTCCTCACACATCCAGTGGTCCAGATGGTGCACTTCAGAAAGAACTTGCGCCCACATTTCTGGGTGGAAGATCGGAAGCTATGTCCCAGCACTTAAGAGCACTAGATGCTTTTCTGAAAGACCAGAGTGCAGTTCCCAATATCTACAGTAGTCTGTAACTCCAGCTCCAGGGGAATCTCATGTCTTCTAGCCTCCTTAGGCACCCTCACACACGTGGCAAGCATTTATACAGACAGACAGACACACACAGATACACACACACACAAACACAGATTAAAAATAAAATAAAAATTTATGTATTTATTTTTAAATGAAATCTTTTTTTTTTCTTTTCTTTTTTTCGAGACAGGGTTTCTCTGTGTAGCCTTGGCTGTCCTGAAACTCACTCTGTAGACCAGGCTGGCCTTGAACTCAGAAATCTGCCTGCCTCTGCCTTCCGAGTGCTGGGATTAAAGGCGTGCGCCACCGCCGCCCAGCTAAAAATTTAAACATATTGTAAATATATACGCATTGTGTGTGTGCATGCGTGAATGCCTGTGTGTGTGTATGCGCACCCGTGCACATGCCAGGACAGATATGTGGAGGTCAAAGACAACTTTTTGGAATCAGTCCTCTCCTTCTATGCTGTACATCCTGGGTAGGTCTCCGGGCTTAGTGGTAAGTACCTTTTCCTGCTTAGCCATCTCACTGGCCCCATGGTTTACTTTATTGTTTGTTTGAGACAGAGTTTCTCCATGTATCCCTGGCTACCCTGGATTTTGCCCTGTAGACCAGGCTAGCCTTGAACTCAGAGATCCACCTGCCTCTCTGTCCTGAGTGCTGGAATTAAAGGTGTGTGCCGCTATTCCTGAGTCCCAATGGTTTACTTTTAATCTTTGTGGGTTTTTTTTGTTTTTTGTTTTTTTGGGTTTTTTTGGTTCTTTTGAGACAGGGTTTCTCTGTGTAGTCCTGGCTGTCCTGGAACTCACTCTGTAGACCAGGCTGGCCTCGAACTCAGAAATCCACCTGCCTCTGCCTCCCGAGTGCTGGGATTAAAGGCGTGTGCCACCATTGCCCGGCTACTTTTAATCTTACTGGGTAGAAAGTGTAGATAATGTGGACTGATATGAGATCATGCTAAGATCACTCATGTCTGGGCTCTGAGATAGCCTTGGCTTACTTTGTTAAATCAACTAAAACTTAACTGAAATGAAAAAGCCAACAAGTAACTTTTATAACCTGGTACCTGGAACTATAGGCACAGAAGAAAGCCTTTCACAGTTTCAAATGTGTATGGTGGATGGAAAGCTCATAGATTGTGTGTAGTTTAGGGAATAGTGGACAGGCTTATCAAGTCTAAATTCAAATGTGCTACTTATACTTTTTAGAGAGTACAATATAAATAGAGGTACATTTGTCTCAACCGAAAGGTCTGTCTTAGGGTTTCATTGCTGTGAAGGGACAACATGACCACGGCAACACTTATAAAGGAATAGATTTAACTGGTGCTGGCTTAAAGCTTCAGAGGTTTAGTTTAGTCAGTTGTTATCACGGTGGGAAGCATGGCAGTATGCAGGCAGCCATGGTGCTGAAGGAGCTGAGAGTTCTACCCATGATCCACAGGCAGAAGAAAGGGACTGTGTTCCTCACTGGGCAGAACCGACACCTAGGAGCCCTCTAGCCCTCCCCCACAACGACACACTCCTCCCAACAAGGCCATACCTCCTAAGAGTGCCATTTCTTTTTGGCCAAGCATTCAAACACATGAGTCTGTGTGGGCCATACTTATTCAAACCACCACGGGTTCCCTAGAAGTTTCTATCAATATGCGATAATTTTTTTTTCAGGAATACACAAAATTTATCCTATGCCTAAGGATGGAGCATTTGGCTCCTCAAGATGCAATTTGAACAAGAGTCAAAATGCTTAGCTGGGCAGTGGTGGCGCACGCCTTTAATCCCAGCACTTGGGAGGCAGAGGCAGGCAAATTTCTGAGTTCGAGACCAGCCTGGTCTACAGAATGAATTCCGGGACAGCCAGGGCTACACAGAGAAACCCTGTCTCGAAAAAAACAAACAAACAAAAAAAATAATAAAGCTTTTTAAAATTTATTTATTTATTATGTATACAATGTCCATCCTGCCTGTATGCCTGCCCACCAGAAGAGGGCACAAGATCTCATTATAGATGGTTAGAAGCCACCGTGTGGTTTCTGGGAATTGAACTCAGGACCTCTGGAAGAGCCGTCAGTGCTCTTAAACACTGAGCCATCTCTCCAGCCCCCAAAGTTTTTTTGTTTGTCCTTTTTGTCTAAGTAAGAAAAGCACTACCATGCCTGGCTTCTTCTGTTCATTTTTAAGGATTTATGTATTTATTTAATATGCCTGTTTGATTAGCTACATGGGTGTATGTGTATCATGTGCATGCAGGAACCTCAGAGGCCAAAAGAGGGCGTCAGATCTCCTAGGACTGGAGTTACAGGCAGTTGTAATCTACCTTGTGGGTCCTGGGAACTGAATCTTCCTCTTCCTCCTCTTCTTCTTCCTCCTTCTCCTCTTTCTCCTCCTCCTCCTCTTCTTTTTAAATATTTGATTTTTGTGTTTAGCCGCACAAAGGATTCTAAGGTAATTTAATATATAAATCAAATTTCTGGAAAAATAATAATGAAGTTGATGAAAATGAGAGATAGAAATTGATCAAGCAGTTTTACAGTAGAAGACCCCAAATGGAAACAATTCTTCCTTGACTAGAATCTGGAAATGCCCTTGGCTCTGTCAGTCTTCTGCCCTTGCCGAAGACCAGAAATACCAGAAATGTTTAGGTCAACATGTCTGGTTCCTCACTGACCAGAGGTCAGGCATGCCAGAAGCCATGGTTTACCCTTATCTCTTCCCCTTAATGTGCATCACTTCCTGGATGTAAGTGACACTGGACCAGGGAACCCATGAACGGGCCAGGAGAAATGATTAGTTTATCCTCCACCCCCATACTTCCATCTAGGAAAGCCTAATTAACGCCAAGGTGGGGCCCTTGATGATACTTTGTTCTCAGGGACCCATTCCTGTTCCTCAGACTGCCACCTATGAATCTATCCCCCAAATCCACCCTCTTGTGGTCGGTGAATTTCATTCTTCAAATTCACAAGACAAGAACCTAGAGGCCACTGATTCAGTGGAAGTTTTAGGTGATAGTGTTTGTGGCTCCCTAACTCCTGAGTTAAAGCCCCTCTGATGTGAGGGAATCTCCATCCAACTTGAAGACACACTACCTCCTCCCATATCAAAAGGCCTTCAAGTGTTTCAGGATTTTGGATCAGCACTGTCTTAGCTAGGGTTTCCTTGCTGTGAAGAGACACATGACCAAGGCGACTCTTATGAAGGCAACCTTTAGTTGGGGCTGGCTCACAGTTCAGAGGTTTAGTCCATTATCATCATGGCAGGAAGCATGGCAGCATGCAGGCAGACGCGGTGCTGGAGAAGGAGCTGAGAGTTCTTGAGCCACAAGCGGCAGAAGACTGGGTCACAATGGCCAGATTTGAGCAAATAAGAGACCTCAAAGCCTGCCTCCACAGTGACACACCTCCTCCAATGAGACCACACCTATTCCAATAAGGCCACACCTCCTAACCACTCCCTATGGGCCAAGCATTCAAACTCATGAGTCTATGGGTGCCAAACCTATTCAAAACACCACAAACATCATGTGAACGCTCAGGGTAACGGATAGTATTGATTGACAGCTTGAGAGGATCTAGAACCACTAGAAGCGATCCTCTGTGAGCAGAATGAGGCCAACTGAGGTGGGAAGACCCATCCTAATTATAGGTAACACCATTCCTTGGTCTGGGGTCCTGGACTGACTAAAAAGATAAAAGCAAATCAAGTACCGGCATTTGTCTCTGCTTCCTGGCTGCAGATGCAGTCTGCCCAGCTGCCTCTGGCTGCCTCTGCCTTGTCTCCCCCACCAGGACAGACTCCAATTGTGAGCTGAGAACAAGCCCTTCCTTCCTTAAGTTACTTGTCTCAAGCATTTTGTCTCAGGGATGAGAAAAGTAACAAACAAATAACATACTTTTATTTTTTTGGGTATGTACTGGAAAAAAATCCATTCCATGTGAATAGTAAGACAATAACCTCTTGATGAAAAGCCACCTGGGAGGGATTCAGCCAGGCTTTCTGGAACAGAATGAATGTAACAGTTTCATGTGTCAATTTGACAGCTATAACTGCCCCTCCCTGCCCCTCTCCCATCTGCCACCAGCTAGTTAACCAATTATTAATCTATGTGCGGTATAAAGATACTCTGAAGATGTTTGTAACTTGCACAGTCACTTGAGTTTACCTAAAGCAGTGGTTCTCAACCTTTTTTTTTTTTTTCCAGCTTCTAGGAACTTTATTTTCCTACCACCTTTTTCTCCTGTGCTCAGGTGTCTGCAGAGCAGCTCAAGACCACTCAGTGGTGGCTCCAACCCACTCGGTGGCCTGCACTGTGGGAGCTGCTGACCAGTCCTCAGTAGCTGGCTGTGCACTCCAGTCTTCTGTGGGGAACTGCTGGATGGGCACAGAGGGTACCTGCACACCCTCAGACCTGTCAGCCACCTCATGCTGAGCAGCAGTGAACTCAGGAGCTGGTGCAGTCCATTCACCCTGGAATTCCTCCTTGGTCACACCCTTCTCAGCAGCAGCCTGCTCCTCCTTCTCAGTCTCCTCTGGGTCTCTGTAGAAGATCAGGCATAATCTCCCATGGGAGCTCATGGGAGAGATAGTACCTCGCATGCGGAGTACTTCCCGGGCCAGCATCCACCACATCAGACCCACTGAATGAGCGCCCTTGTTGTTGCATGGGATGGCAATGTCCGCATAGCACAGGGGAGAATCTGTGTTACACAGAGCAATGGTGGGCAGGTTGACATAAGATGCCTCTGTGAGGGACTGGTGGTCAGCCCTGGGATCAGTCACCACTAGAAGCCGTGGCTCCCTGAAGACTGCTTAGATCTGGTTAGTGAAGGTCCCAGGTGTGAAGTGGCCAGCAATTGGAGTGGCTCCTGGGGCAGCAGCAAACTTCAGCACAGCTCGCTAGCTTGTGTTCCTGGAGGAGATGACGCTGACGTCAGCAAGGTTCTCAATGGCAACAATAGCGCGAGCTGCGAGCCCAGGTCCTCTTCAGATTTATGATGTAGATACTGTCACTTTTCCTTTTGTAGATGTACTGCTCCATCTGAAAGTCAAGGTTGGTGCCACCTAAGTGGCTTCCCGCAGCAAGGAATTTGAGGACATCCTCCTCCTTCATCTGCAGGACATCAAGGGCTCCGGACATTGTGTAAGTTTTCCTTTAACTTACGATGGGAACCAAGAACAACGCCATATGGACCCGTCCCCGGGTAGCACAGAAAGCGTTTCTCAACTTTCTTAATGCTGTGACCTATTAATAGTTCCTCATGTGGTGACCCCCAACCATAACATTACTTCGTTGCTATTTCATAACTGTAATTTTGCTACAGTTATGAATCGTAATGTAAATATCTGATATGCAAGATATCTGATGTGACCTCCCCAAAGGGGTCGTGACCCCAAGATTGAGAACTGCTATAAAGGAAAGCATTCTTGAATAATGTGAATGGACCCCACAGAATCTGCGGCTCTGACTTGAAAACTGAGGCTTCCCTGAGGAAGCAGACAGTAGACTTGCAGCCTCAGCTCCTGCCTGAGATTTCTGTCTGCCAGCCTGCCCTCCAGATTACAGACAAGCCCGTCCCTCTACTCCTCCTCCTTAGCAAGCCAGGTCTTTGAAATAAGTCTCTTTATATGGGAAAGCATCTCCACCATTCCTCTTTCTCTGGAAAGCCCTGACTCATGCAGGGAGAAGGAAGATACTTGCCACGAACTCCTCACTTGAGTTTTTTAGAGACACCAGATTTGGGGATGGAGGGAAGCCCGACAGCCAGAGGAGGGCAGGTGTTGAGAGTCTCAGAAGAGACAGTAGCACCCCACACTCGGAAATGTGGGCGCAAGTTCTTTCTGAAGTGCACCATCTGGACCACTGGATGTGTGTGTGAGGAGTCACATCTAGTGAATTTCTGTCATGCTGAGTCTCATCTTTGCTCTGTCTAGAGATGAAGGGGGTTTTCTACCCTCTCACACTACCAAGCAACGTCCATGAGCCTTAACTTCAGGGAGATCAGCTGGCTCTAAGAAGACAAGGTTCCTTCCAGATTTGCCTCAAGTTCCAGCAAGCTTTCTGAAAATCTGCCTGTTTCAGGGCTATCCTGCTCCAAGTAGTCCTGGACAGGTCCTTTCTCAAGAGCCACCATTCTCTCTCTCTCTCTCTCTCTCTCTCTCTCTCTCTCTCTCTCTCTCTCTCTCTCTCTCTCAAGTTGGTGTTTCACTTCCTGTGTCTCACCTGATCCAGGATCTGATTTTCCTTTTCAAGGAGGTTGGCTCAGTCTGAAAGTGTTGCAAATCTATCCTGTGGGTGCTTTGTGTTCTTCTTCTGCATTGTTGATGTTGAGTTGGATTTCTCTCCATCTTGGGAGTTTAAGGGCACACTTGGCTTGTCTAGTCAATTTCCTTCTGGCTCCTCTGGCCATACTTCTGTCTCTGCCACCTGATTCCAGGTAATTACCATGTTCTTTTCTCCAAGGGAAACTGTTGGGCCTTCCTTCTTCCTCCTCTCCTCCTCTCCTCCCTCCTTTCTTCCCTTTTCCTTTTAAAAATGCATTTATTTTTATTTTATGTTTGAGTTTTTGCCTGACTTCCTCTCTCTCTCTCTCTCTCTGTGTGTGTGTGTGTGTGTGTGTGTGTGTGTGTGTGTGTGTGTGTGTGTGTGTGAGATGTGCATGCTTGGTGTCTCACATTGTCGAGTACTTCTGCATGGTGCTTCTGTGCTCTAGGATGCGAAGTAGCTCTGTTGGTGGAGAACTTATCCAGCAAGCACAAAGCCCTCACTTTCACTCACCAACTCAGCTTGGAGCCAATTCCTGTAACTCAAGAACTCAGAAGGCTGTGTGTGTCTGGACGTCAGAAGTTCAAAGTCATTGTTGGTTAGGCAGTAAGCTCCAGGTCATCCCAGGTTACACAAGATGCCATTTTAAAGGGAGGGAAGGAGAGAGGGAGGGAGAGGAGTTTTCAGCACTGCCTGTGTTCACCCACAGTGTAGATCTGTGGAAGGATGAAACATCTCCATAGCAACCAGGCCACACAGAGCAGACTGCTGTCCCCAAGTCCTGCTGGGCCATGACACTCTGTGAAGGACATGGTAGGTTCCATTCAGAGCCAAGCGTGTACCCGCCAGCCCAGCAGACCTGAGAGGATGAGAATGGGAGTCAGGAAGGACAGGGTGGATCCAGTACAGAGTTCATATAAGGTCAAGGTCATCCATGCCTGGTGCTTCTCTCTACCCAAGTGTCCCCTTCTGTGGCCCTAAAAGTTTCTTTACCTCCCTCTTGCTGCCCACAGGCAACAGAATCCATCCATAGTTCTTGGATGTAGTGGCTACTCCTGATTGTCAACTTGACTATATCTGGAGTGAACTACAATCCAGAATTAGAAGGCTCACCTGTGATCCAGACCTTGAGTCTGGAAGACACAAGTTTCTGACCTGGATCTTGGCATGGAGATCTTGAGGCATAGTGGCCATGAAAAGTTTAGGCCCAGGCAAAGTAGTAGACGCTCTTAATCCCAGGAGACTGAGACAAGGAGATCTCTGAGTTCAAGGTCAGCCTGGGACAAAGCAAGTCCCAGATCCAGGCGTGGTGGTACACACCTTTAATCTGGGCCACTCCTTCTGCTGGAGACCTACATAAGGACATTGGAAGAAGGAAGATTCATTCTTCTTCGCCTGTGTGCTTTGTGGGACTAAGCAACTGCTAGATCCTTGGACTTTCATTCACAGCTGCTGCTGACCATTGTTGGGGAGTTGGACTACAGACTGTAAGTCATCAACAAATTCCCTTACTATGTAGAGACTACCCATAAGTTCTGTGACTCTAGAGAACCCTGACTGATACACAGGACCTCTCCATTTCTGTGTATCCAGGGTCCAGAGCAAGGCTCAGAGGAAGAGCTTACTGCTCTGTGTGTTTGAGGAGGGAACAAATGGAGGAGGGGTGTCAGCTCTCCCGAGCCATCATGAAGATGCACTGTTAGCTCAGCAGGAAGCTTCTTTGGAACAGCATGAGGCTCCTTTCCTACCTTGGGATGGTGGGTGGCAGAAGAGGTGGTGGCTGCTCTAGATCAGACTCCCCTGTCCTTCTGACTTGCCACCTCCTGCAGGAGACTCTGAGCACGGCCTAGCCTATCAGTCTCCTTTCTTCCCCCACTGTGGGAGTGCACGGTCCAGTTCTAGGGAAGCTTGTGAGGATTAACATGAGGACAGATATAGGGCCTGGGGGTAAGGGACTCAGTGGTCTAGTGAGGGTTTTCTTTGTTTGTTGTTTTTAATAGGGACTTACTATGTAGCCCTAGCTGGCCCTTGGAAGGCATAATCCTCCTTCCTCTGCCTCCTAAGTGCTCAGATTACAGGTGAGTACTACCACATCCAGCTCAGTGAGGGCATTGGGTCCCTTGGAACTTGGAGTTAATTGGTTGTGAGGCTCCTAGTGTAGATGCGAGAAACCAAAGCTGTGTCCTCTGCAGGAGCAGAAAGCGATCTCTACCAGTGAGCATCTCTCCAGTCTCTCAGCTGAGTGAGCAGATCCAGGATATTTGCAGCCCCCTCTGGTGTTTGGTTGTTCCAGATTTAGCAAGAGCAAATCTCTTTCACTCACTCCGACCCAAAGTTTTATTTATTATATGTAAGTACACTGTAGCTGTCTTCAGACACACCAGAAGAGGGTATCAGACCCCATTACAGATGGATATGAGCCACCATGTGGTTACTGGGAATTGAACTCAGGACCTCTGGAAGAGCAGTCAGTGCTCTTAACCGCGGAGCCATCTCTCCAGCCCCAATATATTTTTTTTTTTCAAGTCATGGATACTGTTACTGAGACGTTAGAAACAAGTTCAGAAGGTTCTGAAGACAAAACCCCTGACAGTATGTCTGAGCAAAGGCGGGGACATTGCTGGGGCAGCACACTCCAGCGGAGGATTCTCCAGTGAGGAGTCTCTGCAAGCATTGTGTGGCTCCTGGCTGCCAGAGAGCAGAGTTTCTGGGCACCCTGTAGTGCTTCTGGTCTGAGGTTTGCTGAATCCAGTGCCAGCCATCTTGGGACCTCTGAGGGTGGCTGTTTGAAGCAGGAGGGGGCCAGGTCCACTCAGCAAGGTCCCTGTCATCAGAAGTCTTAAGCCTTGACTGGCTCCCCTTTGGTGGCAACTACCTTTTCAAAAACTCCTGGAGCTCCTAGAGCTCTCTCAATAAAATCCTTACTACTGTTTGAATAGTGCCTAGTAAATATGTCTGGTAGTGCCAGTGAGGTGGCTTAGTAAGTAAGGGCACCTGCTGCCAAGACTATTGATGTGAGTTCAGTCTCTGGAGTCCACATGGTGTAAGGACAACCAATGCTCTCAGGCTGACCTCTGACCTCTGTGAAGGCACACAGGCATGAACTTGGCCAGACCCATCTCTGCCCTCTCAAATAAAGAAATAAGTGTGTACAAACAAATAATTAAGTTAAAAGAGAGAAGTGGTAAAAAACAAAACAAAACAAAAAAAAAACAAGTAAAACAAAACAAACAACAGCAAAAAAAAAAAAAAAAAACCCAAAAAAGACCCCAAAAACCTACTAATACAGCTAAGAGAATCAGGCAAGAAAAGGGAAATAAACCCAAAAACAAACAAGTTTTGTTTGGTTTATTTTTTTAGTAGAGTGGACATAGATTTATAAAGAAAAGTGAGAAAGAATTCCTGGACTCGAAGAGTGGACTCCAAGGCAGAATATCCTGTTTGTTTGTTTGTTTGTTTGTTTGTTTGTTTAAGAAATGTTGACTCACAGCCCCTGTGATTGGAAGCTCCCTGAACATTCCAACTTGTGAAGAGTTGGAATGTTACAGATTTCGAGCCAAGTGATCTTGGATATTTAGACCTGTTAATGGCCACTTCCTGCCCACATCTGTGTCTGATCTAACATCCTGTTTGACTATTAGGTAAAAACCTTTGGAATGTATCAGTTTAGCAGACAGCCTCCTTCCGCCAACCCAATAGTTAAGAGTGCCATCAGACAGCATCTGAAACCTAGAGCAGGGCTGTGCTTGGGGGTGGACACCTGTCATCCCAGCACTTGGGAAGTAGAGGCTGAGGATCAGGAGTTAGTTCAGGGTCATCCTTGGCTATGTCACAGAGTTTGAAGCCAGTTTGGTCTCATGAGACCCTGTCTCAAAAACAAATAAACGGATAGCAGAGCTCTCTGCTGCTGCCCCCAGCAATGCATTTGATAAGGGAGTTGATTTATGGCTGTCATTTTAGCCGACTGTAAATGTTCACGGAACCATTTCCATGGTGTAATGTGCCATTCATGGCAACCTGAATCTGTTTCTTGAGCTATAATTTGGTCTATTTTTGTTTTGTTTTGTTTTTTGTTTTTGTTTTTGTTTTTTGAGACAGGGTTTCTCTGTGTAGCCCTGGCTGTCCTGGAACTCACTCTATAGACCAGGCTGGACTCGAACTCAGAAATCCGCCTGCCTCTGCCTCCCAAGTGCTGGGATTAAAGGCATGTGCCACCACTGCCTTTAATAATTTATATTTGGATCAGAATAAACTCATTTCCCTTTGGAGAGAGATTTCTCTTTTTTTGTTTGTTTGTTTGTTTGTTTTTGTTTTGTTTTTTTTTAAAGATTTATTTATTTATTTATTTATTTATTTATTTATGTATTATATGTAAGTACACTGTAGCTGTCCTCAGCCACCCCAGAAGAGGGCATCGGATCTCATTTCGGATGGTTGTGAGTCATCATGTGGTTGCTGGGATTTGAACTCAGGACCTTCGGAAGAGCAGTCGGTGCTCTTAACTGCTGAGCCATCTCTCCAGCCCCTGGAGTGAGATTTCTATTTTGCATCAACACCCATGTTTTCTGTGGTGTTGCTTTGTTCCAACAACTCCAGTATGTGCCTGAAGCTGCCTGTAGTACCCAACCTTAACAATATTGTTTTCTGTGACAAGCTTAAATTAGGCACAGTAAGAGATTGGAAAAATAACTAATAAAAACAGAACAATTATCACCAGATTGCATAAATTATATTTAAAATATGAATTTTAAATTTCTATTTGGTACCTGTGCATGTACACGTCTGTTTGAGACAGAGTCTCATGTAGCCCAGGCTGGTCCCAAACAAGCTGAAAATATCCTCAAACTTTTAGTCCTCCTTATCTCTTCCTCCCAAGTGCTCTCAGACTGTGGGCTGTATCACCACTCTTGTTTTTATGAAGTGCTGGGGACAGAACACAGAGCTCAGCCACATTAGGCAAGCATCTGCCAGCTGAGCTACAACCACGGGACCATTTCTGAACACATCGTGAATAATTGATTTCTGGAGTCCCCCATTTGGCACTTCAGACTTTGGCTGACCGAGGGCTGGAGTCGAGGAGGCCGCTGCATGAGTACCAGCTGCGGACTGCCTCCTACCTTTCTCTAGCCCGTCCTCTCTTCTCCTCTGGGACCTTGGCATCCTACACCTGGTGGCAGTGAAGTGTCCAGGGTGACTCTGCTAACATGTGTGCTGCCTCAACAAAATGTGTCCTCCCTGAGCACGATGTTTAAATGTGGGCTTATGTGATAGCCAGATCCTAAGAATGCAAAATCAGAAATTACTAGCCGCCCTTGAGGTGTGGGCCTAGAGCCAGCAAGCACCACTTCCACCAGACTTTCTTAAGTGAAGTACAGGGTGAGCCCACATTTAGCAGGAGGTACCACATGAGGTTGTGGGTACCAGCAGATGTGGTCTCATGGGGTAATCTTCCAGTGCTATCTACCTCTCTGGGGAAGGCTGAGCACCTACACACTGAAGTCGTAGCTATGAGATGTAGTAATGGAGATTAGAAATGGTAAGAAAACTCTGAATGGTCCTATTTTCTGATCTTGCTACTTTTAGCAAAGTCCTACAAGAGAGAGAAAGATGGAGAAAATCAAGCAGGAGCTAGTTTGTCTGCTGTTCACCTTGCTGAGGGAGGAACTCTGCTGTAACCTATAATCTGACAACTGAGAGGCCTGTAATTTTGAGTTTTGCAGAGTTGAAAGAGCCAGGGCTTTGGCGTTGAGCCAGGTCTACACATTAACTGCTAAGCGGCTGCGTTAGCAGGAGTTAGGACTATGGCCTTCTTTAAAAGCGCTGTGAGCCTGGGGCCAATGGGGGAGCCAAGGATGGAGCTTTCCCACTGAGGCCTGTGGTTCCACATGACCTGAGGAAATCCCTTGATACATTCAGGGAATGGAAGGCAGCTATGCTCACCACTCTAAACAGCAATGCATGCTACATTACAGGAGTGGATAACAAGTAAGAGGTCAGAGTCTGGCCTGGAGAGATAGCTCAGCAATTAAGAACACTGGCTACTCTTTCTGAGAACCCAGGTTCATTCAGTTCCCAGCACCCAGTTACAATCTTCTGTAACTCTAGTCCCAGTAGATCTGATGCCCTCTTCTGAGAGACCTCCTTAAGTACCAGGCACATATGAGATATAGATATGTATATAATGACAATAAAAAATATATTTAAAAGCCCTGAGGGTGAGACCAAGGGGGACCCAGTGCCTTCACTCATCTGCCATGAGGTGGCATGGGTGTGGGTGTGATGCCCCCTAGCCACCTGCAGCTCAGTGGACTTGGCCATGGGAGAGGGGGCACAGGTGAGCCATCCCCAACAGTGTGAGAACAGGGGAGCTGTGTGAACCCCTCTCTGGCTGTAGCACAGGCTGGGAATGAGTGTTGATGGGAGAAGGCCTTCTCTGAGGAGTTTAGGGTTACGGTTCTTTTAGATGATAGTCAAACAGCTCTCTTAGATCTTCAGGGAAAAGCTGGTGCACATTCACTTTATTCCGGGTAGACAAGGGCTATATACAAACCTTGGAGAGTGGGAAGGAATTTTCAGAGTGAATGTAAAATCATTGGCTGGAACTTCATGTACTGTGAATGTCTCATTTGTATGGAGAAGCATTCCAGGAATCCCAGGTACTTGCTGGGAGAAAAGAGGAAGTTGAACTTATAGGTTTGCCAAGGGCTACTGGACCTTCCTCAGGTAGAAGATTGGGATCTAGCTCCCTAGAGAAGGAGAAACCCTGCTGGAAAAAGGTAGTCCTCCATTTTGCACTGAGCTCAGAGGCACTATCCAGACATGGTAGACTTTGACCTTAAGTAGCAGGGTTTTCCAACACAGCGGAGCTGGCTCTGGAGGGTTCAGGTGAGCTGGCCAGAGGGCTTGAAAGCAGGAAGGCTGAGTCTGCCTCCTATTGATGGCAGCATCAGGTGGCCTAGCTGGAGCAGTGCTGGAGAGCTCGCCCTGGTGATGCTCGGATAAGGGAAAGCCAGAGGGCTGACCAGCTCAGCTACCACCCAGGCCCAGATTCAGGGCTTTGAGTTGGCCCACCCTAAAATCTACATCATCTGTGAACTGTTGGGGCGTGTGAAAGGGCCAGTCCTGCTGATCCAAAGCTGCAGGATCTCCATGACACAGGGCAACAACAGAATAACTGAGAAAAGTCCCAGTGAGGATCCAGCATTGATGCTGTAACAAAAGCCAGGGAACTCGAACCAGACCAGTGACTCATTGCAATGAACATTTGCAAGTGAAGACGTGTGGACAGAGGGACATTCTGTGACATACTGCAGCTTCCATGACGAGAGGTTTTCCTATGCTTTGTTTTTGTTTGTTTGTTTATGTGATTTTTATTTTGTGGGGAGATTGCAGCACGGAGGGTGGATACAAGGGGGTGGGGAGATGAGCAGGACTGGGTTGCATGATGTGAAACTCACAAAGAATCAATAAAAAGTTAAAAAAATCATTTAGTGAATAATCTTTTAAAAATATATTTAAAAGAATTGTTTATTAAAACAAGTTTAATGAGAAAAAAGAGTTGTTTATTTTTTAAATATGTATGTGTGCATGCCTGGTCTAATGCATGAGTAGCAAGTACACTCAACTATTGAGCCATCTTTTCAGTCACTAAGTAAATACATTTTAAAAATTCATTATAGACAGGGTCTCACTGTATCAACTTGGCTGGCCTGGAAGTCAAAGAAATTCATCTGCCTGCCTCTGTCTCCTGAGTTCTAGGATTTAGGACCAGTGCACCAGGTGAGAAAAATTTTAATTGCATTCATTTATTTATTTAGTGTGTGTGTGTGTGTGTGTGTGTGTGTGTGTGTGTGTGTGTGTGTGTGTGTACATATGTGCCATGGCAAGTTTGTGTTAATCAGAGGACAGCTGTGGGAACTGGATCTCCTTCCACTGTGTGGATCCCAGGAGTTCAACCCAGGTTTCTGGACTTGGCAGCAAGCACCCTTATTCTCTTAGGCGTCTTGCTGGTCTTTTCATGTCCTATACAAGACCACTCTGTTCAAGGTCCAGTTTGAAATGTATGGGTTTACCATAGGCATTTTCTAGAATACTGGCTGCAGGACGAGGAGAGGAAAGGAGTCACAGTCCCAGTGGTCTAAGACAGACAATCCCAAGAAAGGACTGCCCAAGGAGGCGACTTCTCAACCACGGGTCCTTTCATACAGACAAAGCACCTCACCTCCACCGAGCAACCCACACACACTTTCCTTCCGTTTTATGTGTTTGCAGTAGAGCTATGAGTAATTTAAAGATGAATTCTAACACATTTACCCTCTAGTCATAAAATGGCATGAATCCTAACTTTTTATAGGCATAAGTATACCTAATGCCGAGGAACTTTTAGAAACGGTATCAGGCAGGAGTTCAGGCTCTATGTGTAGAAAGCTAAGTCTACTTTAAATGAAACGTGTTCCTCCTCTTTTGCCTGAGCCTCAGGATCTGCTCCAGTCTCTCATCTGCCAGTTCTAGGAGGGAAAGGTCCCAGGGAAGGATAGGGATTGGCCCGCTTCTGTCCTGTGTTCATCTTCTGACCAATGACTAGGTTCCGTTTCATGGGGAGGACAGCAATGCTGATGGCGGTAGGAAACAATGCTCTGTACATCTGATGAGACATCAAGGCTCCCGGACACAGACTTTTATTCAAACAGGAAATGTGTGGACTGCTTAAGATGTGGGAGGTTCCGGGACCAACCTCAGCAAAAAAGAAAAGAGTTAATAGGTTTTTATATTTCCTTTCTGTTTTTAAAGATTTTTATTTTATGTATGGGTGTTTTGTCTGCATGCATCTTTGTACACCACCAATGCCAGGTGTTCCTTGAGGCCAGAAGAGGGCGCTAGTTCTCTTAAAACTGGAGTTGCAGACAATTGTGAACTGCCAAATGGGTACTGGGAATCAAGCCCCAGTCCTCTGGAAGAGCAGCCAGTGCTCCTAACCTCTGAGTCATCTCTATGGCCTTGTTTTATTTTAGAGAAAGGATTTCATTGTGTTTCCCAGAGTGGTTTCCAACTTGTGAGCCTTCTTTCTCAGACTCTCAAGTGCTGGGATTACAGATGTTCACTGCCACATCCAACTTCACGGACCTCATAAACGGCAGGGGTCTGTGGAGCCCAGATCAAAATGGCATTTTCTAGGTTTGGTGTTCCTAAGAACTATAGTGTCTGTCCCACTTGTTAAAATGACTCTGAGCTGGTTTCTGTGTTACCTGGTCTTCTAACTGACGACAGACCCATATGTTCAGATGTATTTTTCAGACACAGTTCAAGAGCTACCACCCCCAGAAATTCCTCCTGAAAGCTCTAGACTGAGCTCTGAGCTCCCCAGTCTCCCAATGCCAAGGGCCTTCCAATAAAGTCACAGATTCAGGTCATTGTCTGTGCTCTTTAACCTTCTGAATTGGGGTTATGAATATTCATCAACTCCTATTAGAGACTCCCAGGCTTGCGTGTGTGTGTGTGTGTGTGTGTGTGTGTGTGTGTGTGTAAATATGTAAAAAATATATTTCTGGAAGGGTATATAAGAAGTGTCACAAGAGACATGGTAGGTTACAAAAAGCAGCCCTGTCCCTCTGTGCATGGCTTTTTAAAAAAATTCTTTTTACTGAGCACGGTGGTGTACATCTTTAGTCCCAGTACTTGGGAGGTAGAAGAAAGCAGATTCCTATGTGTTTGAGGCCAGCCTGGCTTACAGGATGAGACTCTGATTAAAAAAAAGAATTTTTTTTTTGTTTTTTTTTTGTTCTTGTTTTTTGAGACAGGGTTTCTCTGTATAGCCCTGGCTGTCCTGGAACTCCTTCTGTAGACCAGGCTGGCCTCGAACTCAGAAATCCACCTGCCTCTGCCTCCCAAGTGCTGGGATTAAAGGCGTGTGCCACCACTGCCTGGCCAAAAAAAAAAGAGTTTTTAAAAAGTATTTGTGTGTGTGTGCGTGCTCTTGCGTGTGTGTATGTGTGTGTGCCTCGTGAGTGCAGATGCCTGTGAAGGCCAGATGAGAATATCAGGTCTTCTATAGCTGGTGTTTCAGCTCCACCATGGGTTCTGGGAACTGAACTTGGGTCCTCTGGAAGAACAGAAAGCACATTTAATGGCTGAGCCATGTATTTAACCACTGTGAATGATGTTTTTGCAAGGTGATTTTGCTGCTCCTCAGTTCAAGAGGTAGAATATATCTCTCTCCACTTTCCAGTCTCTGTGGCCAGGAGACTTGCTTTGACCACAGAAGGCACCTAGAGGGATGTAGATGTAGAATTCTGAGTCTGTGTGATTCTCTCTCTCTCTCTCTCTCTCTCTCACACATACACACACACACACACACACACACACACACACACACACACACACACACACACACACACACACACACACACACACACACACACACACCCCTTGGAAGTTCAGGACAGAAGATGACCTTAAACTTCTAATCCTCCTGCCTCCACCCCACATCTGATTTTACCCAATGATGGGTATCAAATTCAGTGCTTTGTGCTTGTTCGGTAAACACTCTACCAACTGTGCTACATTTCCAAGAATGTAATTTAAAAGCACATCAAGTTATCTGCCTTCACTCACAGACCTGCTCTAACAGGATAAAGTACCTTGAAATGTTTGTTGGTTGAAGACCAACTCCAGCTGCTGGCGAGAGGCTTTGCTGCACCCTTGTGGACATATTTGGTTATTGCATCCAGCCCTGTGCATGTTTGTCAGAACAGCACTTTTCCATGCTCAGGCCACGTTGAAGACCCAGACAAGACTTCATTCTGTGACATCTTCTAACTGTTCTTCCACAGGAGATTATTATCTGAGTCACAAGCCTAGATGTTAACTACCAAGCACCTCTGTGGCCGGCAGGAGGTTCTGACCAACAGCCTGTTCCTTATAAAGAAGAGATGGGTTAAGAGGGGAGAGAGTGTCCCCTGGCATCCTGGATCGCACAGATGAGATCCATCATTGTGGACAGTCACAGAAGGGCAGGAAATATATACTGTGTGGGGTGGAAAACCTTGGAGATGTTTTGTTGTTGTTTGTGGGGTTTGTTTTGTTTTTGTTGTGTGATAGGAGCTCACTTAAGTTGCCTAAGCTGGTCTTGAACTCACTATGTAACCCAGGCAAGCATCACCTGAGTAGGGGGTGATGGCAGGTGTGGGCCCTCCCTTCACCTTTGCAGTCTGGAAGTTTCATGTCCGAGGCTTTTCTTTTGAAAAATTCTCTCTGGGGATGAAAGTACAGCTCATTGGTGGAACAATTTCTTTGCACGTGTAAAGCCCTGCCTTTGGTTCCCAGATCACAAAATAAAGGAACACCTGAAGACTACTTGCTTTCGAGGTGGTAGAGCTCTTGCCCGTTCTTGAGATAGAAGATGTGGGACTTAGCCGGCAGATGGCGCTAGTAGGCCTGCAGACCTGGCCCAGCCCAGCTGCCACTTGGAGACCCGCTTCAGAGTCAAGTGCCACTGGGAGAAGCTGACATGGTAAAGGCTGGTTCATGTTCCTTCTAGTGTCTCTGCCTCAAGGTCTTATAAACCAGTAGCCCTGGCACAGAGGTGCAGATATAAAATAACTGTAATAAGGAGAAGACATGCTCAAGGTGAGAAGTAGGGCCAAGCAATTCTGGAAAGTGCTACCCAGCTGCACTGTGGCCAGGGTCCCAGGAACAGTAATGGCAAAATGGAGAAAGAATGTATTTTGCTGACATGAATGCTAGAGACAGGAACTTTTAAATATGGAGGGCAGGGGGAGGGAAGAATTCTGTGGCGGTCACCTTGGATCTTCTGTAGAGGAAGTATCCGTGTGATAAAGGAGGAGCCCTTGGGATTCAGTACTGCAAGTGTTAGGCAGGTCCTCCTCCGGTTAATTCAAAGGTGCCAAGCTGTCAGTCTGGGGACATGAAACAAACCTTCCAGGCCTTATAAGTGGGTCAGTCCTTTTAATACTGTGAAGAAGAAAAAATCCTGTGCTAGTTAGGACAGTTTGAGACAATAACTGAATATTCCCAATGAAAAGTCACCTGACCAACAGGTTTTGGTTTTTGTTGTTTTGTTTTTGTTTTTTCAGGACACGGTTTCTCTGTATAACCCTGTCCTTGAACTCACTCTGTAGACCAGGCTGGCCTGGAACTCACAGATCCACCTGCCTCTGCCTCCCTGGAGTGGTGGATTAAAGGTATGCGCCACCACCACCAGGCTAAGCCACACAAGTTTTATACTCCACCTGTCAAAACAGCGCGAGAGTTGACTCAGGGGCTCAATTTGTCACCCAGGGCCTTCCTAGCTCTCCCTTGAGCCACATCCAGCCTGAGGCGACCAGACAGCTGCCATAGATTCGTTGTCACCAGACCTTGTGATGTTAGGAAACCCGGAAGGAAATATCTAGGAAATTACCTTTCTCGTCTCCTTTGTCCTATTTTCTTAGGAAAGGATGTCTCTTATAATTCTGCCCCCTCCCTAACCCCTTCCCCCAGCATACTTGATCTTTATCTTTATGGCCAGGGGGTGTCTTAGTTACTTTTCTATCACTGTGATAAAACACCATGACCAAGGCAACTTATAAAAGAAAGCGTTTAATTTGGTGCTCACAGTTCCCGAGGGTTAGAGTCCATGAGCATCATGGTAGGGACCATGGCAGCAGGCAGACAGACATGGTGCTGGAGCAGTCGCTGAGAGCTCACACCTAAATCAACAAGTGCCGGGCAGAGAGAGCTAACTGGGGATTGCTCAGGGTTTTCAAATCTCAAAGTGCACCCTATGACACACTTCCTCCAACAAGGTTACACCCCCTAATCTTTTCCAAACAGTTACACAAGCTAGAGACCAAACATTTAAATAGATGAACCTAATGGGGCCATTCTCATTCAAACCACCACAGGTGTGTGTGTGTGTGTGTGTGTGTGTGTGTGTGTGTGTGTGTGTGTGTGTGTGAAGCCTGATAATCTGAGTTCAATCAATCAATATATATAATATATATATATAAAATGAAATTCAGGGGAAGAAGACTTCGACCAATGGTGATTCACTGCTGTCAACAGAGAAGAGAGTGCCCACTGAGAAGTAACAGGCTGTCTGACATAATATTATTTCATATGGCCTCTGATTACAAAACTCATACATGTTCATTATGGAGTATTTGGGAAACCCAGAAAGAGATGAAGAGGAAAATAAAGAGGCCAGGGAGGAAACCCAGCTGGTAGATTGCTAGCCTAGCACGTCGTACCAAGCCCTGGGTACACACTTGGGATGCTAGCACTCAGACGTGGCTGCCAGATGAGCTGCAGTTCAGGTTACAGCTACATAGCAAGTTCAAGGTCAGCCTAGGCTACATACAACTATCTCAAAAAAGGGAAGAAAATGTAATCTCATCTTTCATATTCTACTATTTAGACCCAACCATTTGCATCAGCCACACCAGTTTTATCCGTCTTTGCATTTCACAGGCCCCAACCTTCTCTAGGTTGCTCCAGGCCTTGACGTCTGCCCCTAGCTTTTGAAAATCACCTTCTGTTTAGCACACAAAAGGTGGTTGCAGGCTATGGCCTCAAACCCTTCCCTCCATCACTTCTTTCTGTCTTTCTTCCTTTCTTGTGTGTGTTCGCCTGTGTGCACGCATGTGTGTGTGTGCACATGTGCGTGTTTACATGCACACGTGCCCATGTCACAGCATGGGTGTGGAGGACTGATGATGATTTGTGGAAGTTGGTTTCTCCTTCTACCATGCTGGTCCTGGAGATTGAACTCAGGTCTTCAGGCTTGATCGCAGGTGCCTTTACCTGCTGAGCCATCTTGCTGGCCCCCCTTACAGACCCTCTTTTTGTTTTTAATGTTGTGATAAAGTTAATAGGTGATAGCACACACAGCAGGTGTGCATAAAGAATATGATGAACACGTGTGAGCTTGATGCCCCATCGGAAGAACAGAGCCTCATCAATGGAGCCCTGTGTGCTTATTGGCTATACCCATCCTTCATCGGGGTGCTGCTGCTGCTGCTTGTTTTAGTTGGTGTTCTGCATTGCCTGCAAACTCAGTATTGCACTCAACTCTCCTAGTCTGCAGGCTGCTGCCCTTGGTGTGCGGCTCTGCCTCCGGTGTGGGCTGGCTGAGTTAACTTCAGGCTGGGACTGGATATGGATCTGATTCACATGTACTCATCCAACTTGGATCAGAGTCCCCCTAGGGCATATTCTTTCCATGGCAGCTCCCTGAGGTGCGAGAGCCAAGTCAAACAGCACAAGCCCATTTAAGGCCACTGCCCTTGTAAAGTCTAGGAACATTCCACAGGCCAAAATAAGCCATATAGCCCAGCCCAACTTTAATGGGCTCCACTCCCTTCTTAGTAGAGGGAGGTGCAGTGAATATTTGCTAAGCCATAATCAAGATGAGCACAAATAGGCACACAGTGAAATTATGTATTGATGAAAGATAATAACAATGACAGTGGTTTGAGGATAATAATTCCCTCCCTCCCTCTCTCTCGGCCTCTTTCCCTCCTTCCCTCCTTCCCTCTCTCCAGGGTCTCATGCAGCTCAGGCTAGTCTCAAATGATTATGTAGCTGAGGATGGCTTAATTCCTCCCATTGTCACCTCAGGAATGCTGGGATTACAGGTTTGCATCACTCTACCTCATTTATGCTGTACTGGAGATTGAACTCAGGACAGTGTGCATGCTACTCAATCATTCTGCCAACTGAGATACGTCGCTGACTTTCTTCTTTTTGACATAAGGGTGTAGCCCAGGCTGCCCTCAGACCCATGAGCCTCCTGACTCAGCCTTCCAAGTGCTGGGTTGTTGGCCATTGTGTGCCATCACTCCCAGCTTAACAACTGCTCCCTAATGTCTTATGCTTCCCAGAGCATTGGCTTCTTGGTTTATCTTTTGTTGCAATTTTCCCCCCCTTGGGACAATGTTTACAGATCTACATTTAAAAAAAAAGATTTATTTATTATGTATACAGAGTTCTGCCTGCATGTATGCCTGAAGGCCAGAAGGGGGCACAAGATACCATTATAGATGGTTATGAGCCACCATGTGGTTGCTGGGAATTGAACTCAGGACCTCTGGAAGATCAGTCAGTGCTCTGAGCCATCTTTCCAGCCCACAGATCTACATCTTGACGAGAGTTGCTTAATTTTCCATCAGTTTTTAGTTAGTAAGTTTTTTCAGAACGTACAACTTAGCTGTCAGTCTCAGTTTTTCCTGTTATGTGCTGAGCATCGGTCTTATGTCACAAACTTAGGACAGGAAATGACACAATGCTTGGCTCACTTTTGTTGTTTTGATACAAGGTCTCAGGTAGCTCGGGCTGGCCTTGAACTTCTGATCTTCCACTTCCACATGCTGGGAGCACAGGTGTGCCCCACCCCACTGAGTTCTACTTTGTTCACCTTAGTTGGGTTCCTTTTACCACAGGGTGATTCTAAACAGCTAAGGGTCAACTGAGGAGAAGAATACCCGTCTTCGGTGAGTGCAAAGTATTCTGCTCTGCCATATTGCTACCTCTCTTCATGTTTAGAATGCAAGACATACACATGAAAACTCCAGACCTCCATAGCTTTGAAGTCTCTTCTTTCACTGTTCTCAAAAGCATTAGCTTTTTCTTGGCTGGGATGTTGTTTTCTGGCCTTTACAGAAAATAGCATCTCAGACTAACTTGGGTAAAAGGCAGACATATTTCATTTTTCTTAATTCATCCAGGTTAGGACAGATACATTTCAGGTTTAGGAGACAATCTCAGAGCTGGATGAGTTTGGTCTAAGAGCATGGAGTTTTTCTTTCTCTCCTGCCTCCCTCTCTCCTCCCCCTCTCTCTTCCTTCTATCTTCTTTTTCTTTCTTTCTTTATTTGGGAGGGGGAGAGGGTTGTTTGTTTAAGACAGGGTTTCTCTGTGTGACCCAGGCTGTTCTGGAAATCACTCTGTTGATCAGGCTGTCCACAACTCATAGAGATCTGCCTGTCTCTGCCTCCCAAGTGCTGGAACTAAAGGCATGAGCCGCCGCTGCCACCTGGCCTAAGCACAGATTTCTTAGACCCTTTGGAATCTGGATTGACTGACAAATGGTAATTACCTACAGACTTCCTAAAAACAGAAGACCGGAGAGACGACTTAATGGGTAAAACCACTGCAGAGCAAGCGTGAGTATGGGAATCCCAGAGCCCACATAAACGCCAGACACATGGGCCTCTGTAATTCTAGTACTCTTGTGGGAAGAAGATGAGAGGCAGACACTGGAGTTCTTGGGCTAGCTAGCTTGGCATACACAGCAGAAAACTACAAAGTGATCCCATCCTAAACAAGGTGGAAGATGGGGACCAACACCTATGGCTGTCATCTGACTTTGTGCTGGAGCACATGTATACCTACAACTATACACAGCACAAACATTGTACGGACACACAAATAAAATTAAGGACATATGGAGAAAGAACAACCATTTAAACCAAAATTATATAGCTACTGGAGCAGACAAAAGTTTAAAAACCAGCTGGGCAATGGTGGCACACGCCTTTAATCCCAGCACTTGGGAGGCAGAGGCAGGCGGATTTCTGAGTTCGAAGCCAGCCTGGTCTATAGAGTGAGTTCCAGAACAGCCAGGGCTACACAGAGAAACCCTGTCTCAAAAAATCAAAAAAAAAATGTTTAAAAACCAAAGCTGGGCATTTAATACCAACACTCAGTAGACAGAGGCAGGTGGATATCTATGAGTTCAAGGCCAGCCTGGTCTACAGAGCCAGTTACAGGACAGTTAAGGCTACACAGAGAGACCCTACACATGAATGATTATATCAGCTTTATTTTATCTGTCACATTGCAAAAAACTTCCAGCGTCCCATGTGTTAGAACCAGAATATCACCATTGAAATATTTACTAAGTTCTAGATGGAAGGAATTGTCAAGGGATGATCTTCGAAAGAAAGACAGTGTCACATTATGTCCCCCTGTGGAAAGCACACCATGCCATACACACACTAACCAACCAACTAACCAACCAACTAACCAACCAACTAACCAACCAACTAACCAACCAACTAACCAACCAACTAGCCAACCAACTAACCAACCAACTAACCAACTAAATCTAAAGATGAAATACTCTTGAAAACCATTAGGAATTTTCAGAGCTGCCTTGTGAGGATGCAGTTGTCTTTGTTGTCTCAGAACTTGTCTATCTATCAGGGTTCTTTGACTACAGCAGAAACAGCATACATAGTAAGCCATGATATTTGCACAGAGCTGCGGCCATGGTGAGTGTCCAGGCTTCAGACATTCTGTCTTGGAAGTTGTCCTGTTTCAGTGCTGCCTTCACTTATGGTGAGCTTACTAGGGTAGGTTTTCTAAGAGGCATCTGGTTTGCTCCATTCAGAGACAACTCGTTCTTTGTTGGATCTTGCCCACACTGCACCAAATCCTGCTATCTCTGAGGTCCTCCTACCTACCCTCCTGGGCTTATTTTGTTTGGAAAGAAAGGAAGGAAGGAGGAAGGCGAGAGAGAGAGAGAGAGAGAGAGAGAGAGAGAGAGAGAGAGAGAGAGAGAGAATGAAAGAAAACAAGCAAGCAAGGATCAGCGAGATGGCTCAGTGGATAGAAGCACCTTCTGCCAAAACTGGTGACCTGAGGTTGATCTCCAGAGCTCATGTGGTGGAGCGAGAGAACCAACCCCTGTGAGTCTGAAAGTTGTCCTCTGACTTCCACATGTGCCTTGCTCCCTCCCCCCCAATAAATAAATAAATGCATGTAAAAAATGTTCTTAAGTGATAGTCACAGGCAAGTTCCTGGCCTCTGTCCTCCCCTTTCCCGTACTCGTGTCAGGGACCCTGAGCCTTCCTGAGAGTCTATGTAAGATGAGATCTGTTTATCTATGATCACAAATGGGAATGAGGCCTTTTTATATTCATTGGCCTACCCAGACACTTAGCATCTACTTCCATTTTGAGTGCAGGCCATAGAGCATGAGAAAGTGAGTTACGTGGTACTTGTGGCTCTGTCACCTCAAAAGTTTCTAATGTTTTCAGAGCACATCACAGCTCTGATGTCTTTAACTGTACATCACAGTTGTTGAAGGTATCCGCAAATACTGTCTGTACTCCTTGGCACCATGAAATTATGGCAATATCTGGCAATCATATCTAATTTGATTTGCTAATAAACATTAATCAGGTTTTGGGCCAGGCTGGAGGCATAGCTTAGGTGTATAGGGGCATTTATGGTTCTTCCTGCACATACTTAATTGACATACATACACACCCGGGTACATAAGAATTTAAAACTAATTATATATATGTTATATATATATATGTAATATATATGTTATATATAACACACATATATGTTATATATTACACATATATAATTATATATATAAATGTATATATATATAATTCTACCATAGATTTTATATATATATTCTACCATTGAGTCAACTACTTGCCTTGCCTGCCAGTTACTTATCTGTTTGCTCATTCATTCATTCATTTATTCAATTCAGCAGTACTAGGGGCTGAACCCAGTGACTTTCTGAATATATATATGGCAGGTGTCTTAGTCAGGGTTTCTATTCCTGCACAAACATCATGACCAAGAAGCAAGTTGGGGAGGAAAGGGTTTATTCAGCTTACACTTCCATGCTGCTGTTCATCACCAAAGGAAGTCAGGACTGGAACTCAAGCAGGTCAAGGAGCTGGAGCTAATGCAGAGGCCATGGAGGAATGCTGCTTACTGGCTTGCTTGCTTCTCCTGGCTTGCTGAGCTGGCTTTCTTATAGAGCCCAAGACTACCAGCCCACAGATGGTACCACTCACAAGGGGCCCTCCCCCCTTGATCACTAATTGAGAAAATGCCTTACCGCTGGATCTCATGGAGGCATTTTCTCAACTGAAGCTTCTTTCTCTGTGATAACTCCAGCTTGTGTCAAGTTGACACAACACCAGCCAGTACACAGGTAAGTCAGTTCAGCAGGTAAAGTCAGTTGCTGCCAAGCTTAACTATCCGAATTTGATCTTAAAACCCAAAGAGAAAATTGACTCTCAAAAGTGGTTCTCTGAGGGCTGGGGAGATGACTCAGTGGTTAAAAGCACTGGCTGCTCTTCCAGAGGACTTGGGTTCAATTCCCAGCATCCACATGCCAGCCCTTATCTACCTGTAACTGTTTCAAGGAATTCAATACCCTCACACAGACATACATGCAGGCAAAACACCAATACACATAAAATAAAAATAAATTACTTTTAAAAAGTGGTTCTCTGACATCTACCTGTGCACAGTGATGTGTATGCAACCCCCTACATGAAACAGATATGTAAGTATAATTAAAAACTGGGGGCTGGTAAGGTGGCTCAGTGGCCAAAATGACCTGGGACCATATTAAGGTGGAGGGAGAGGTCAAGTTTGCCAAGTTGTCCTCTGACCCACATGTGTACCGTGGCACTTTTGTCCCCCTCACTTAAGTAAATGTTGTACAAATTTTAATTTAAAAAATGCTATTAGATATGGTGATGCATACCTGTAATCTCAGCACTCAGGAGGCTGAAGCAGGAGGATAGTGAGTTTGAGGCCATCCTGTATGCAGGTACTCACACATTTTTATCTATTGGCAACAATAGAATTATTTGGCTAACCCTGGGCTTTAGCCAAATTCAGCCAAAAGAAGAACTTGTCTCAAAAAAAAAAAACCACCAACAAACTCCAAATGTCACCAGTCTCAGAAGACAAGGTGAGAACTGAGAGTACATGAAGAGTTAAAATCCAAAAAACAGCCAGGTGGTGGTGGCACTCACTTTTAACCCCAGCACTCAGAAGGCAGAAGCAGGTGCATCTCTGGTCTACAGAGTCTAACATGTAAAAGGCCCTAGATTTAAGCCCTAATACTGGAAAAAAACCCAGAACTTTCTCTCTCTCTCTCTCTCTCTCTCTCTCTTTTTTTTTTTTTTTTTGGTTTTTTGAGACAAGGTTTCTCTGTATAGCCCTGGCTGTCCTGGAACTCACTCTGTAGACCAGGCTGGCCTCGAACTCAGAAATCCACCTGCCTCTGCCTCCCAAGTGCTGGGATTAAAGGCGTGCGCCACCACTGCCCGGCTCTCTTTCTCTTTTTTAAAAAAGAATTATTTATTTTCTGTATATGAGTACACTATAGCTGTCTTCAGACATACCAGAAAAAGCATTGGATCCCATTACAGATGACTGTGAGCCACCACATGGTTGCTGGGAATTGAACTCAGGACCTCTGGAAAAGCAGTCAGTGCTGTTAACCAGTGAGCCATCTCTCTAGCCCCAGAACTTTCTTTTATGAAGTTATTAGATTTAGAGACCTCCTAAATCCAGGATAATCTCATTTCAAAAATCCTTACTTAAATTTATTTTTATTTCATGCATGTGAGTATTTTGCCTGCATGTATGAATGTTCACTGTGTGTGTGTGTGTGTGTGTGTGTGTGTGTGTGTGTGTGTGTGTGCATGTATTTATGTGCCTAGTGCTCAGGGAGGCCAGAAGAGGGTGCTGCTGAATCCTAACTGGAGTTAGGGATAGTTCTGAGCTGCTATGTGAGTGCTGGGAACTAAACCCAGGTCCTCTGCAAGAACAGCCAGTGCTCTTAATCACTGAGCCGTGTCTCCAGCCCAGGTTCTACTTTTTATTTGTTTAAAGTGTGTTTCTTTGAGCTGCTTTATATGAAAGATTCTGCTGGGCTTCAACGCCAAACTCCTCCTCCAAGTCCGACCTTGGCAGTGACGAGGCTTACCCTGGCAGCAACTCATTCCATGCACAGCATCTGTTTGTTACCTTGGTTACCTTTCATCTGTTGTCGAGGAGGGGAATTTGCTGGATTGACCACATTTATGGGTGAGAAAACAGGTATAGGTGGGAAGCAACTTGACAGAGGTCAGAGGTCATGTAGCTTCAGTCCAGTATGTCAAGGTTCTTCCCTCATGCTGTTGTCACTGTGTGGGAGTGTCCCTTCCTACGATGACTTCCTGAACTTCCATTTGTCTTTTGCCTTTCACTTCATTTAATGCATATTTTTCTTTGCATTTGAATTGGTTATTCATATAATCTATGTACTGGTTGTGTTAATTGATTGGCTGACCCATTAATTCATCCACCATTTATTGAACTCCTAACTTGTAAGAAGCTCCGACTTAGCTTGAGCTCTGGGTCACAGAGATGAATCAGATGCCCTAGGGCCTTGTCATTGAGGAAGGAGGGTAAATGGTGAAGAGTGTGAGCCAGCTGTGGGAGCCCAGAGCAGATTCCTAAGGCAGCAGGTGAGGAGAGGCTTCCTGATACCTGGATTAGGTCCTGAAGGATGGATAGGATGCAACTTAATTCCTTTATCATTGACTGTTAGAATGAAATATTAGAATGGGTATTTGCTACTCAAGTATTGAATGTCAGTGGTGTGTTATTTACTTCCTAACGCTCTGGCAAGCTGGCATAGCAGGCTCACGGAACAGCCTCCAACATGAATGGCAGTTTTCCAGTTGCCCAGTGTTGGGCCATTCATAAAATATTTTCATGCTTTTGTCTCTGTTAGGTCCCAAGAAGATCTTTCAGGGATTTTTTTTTTCTATATCATGGTTTTTCTCTTGGTTAGCTTCTTTAAAAACCTAAAAGTTTATCTTTACCTCTCCAAGGAGACTATTGCAAAAGTTTATAAATGAAATGAGATAACTTTGGAAGTTATAATCAGCCAAATTGAACCAGCTGAAGGATTAACCTGGTGTGGTTTTAATTTCGGCTCAGCCAATCTCTTTATTGCTTTGGGTCTCAATTTCCTCTACTATAAAATGGGTATGTGAGGGACTGGAGAGCGGGTTCAGTAGTTAAAAGCATTTGCTGCTTTTCTGGAGGACCAGAGTTCAGTTCTCAGTAGAGATGAGAGGTAGTTCACAGTTACCTGTAGCCCAGCTCCAGGGGATCTGGGCTCCTTCTTCTGGCCTCTCTGGGTTCTCACACTTCATGTGCACATTCTCTCTCTCTCTCTCTCTCTCTCTCTCTCTCTCTCTCTCTCTCTCACACACACACACACACACACACACATTTATTTTTTTAAAGGCATATCTGAAGCCAGGCAGAGGTGCCAGCCGGATCTACAGAATGAGTTATAGGACAGCCAAGGCTACACAAAGAAACCGTGTCTGAAAAAACCAAGAAGATAAAAGAAAGAAAGGAAGGAAGAAAGAAAGGAAGAAAGGAAGGAAGGAAGGAAGGAAGGAAGGAAGGAAGGAAGGAAGGAAGGAAGGAAGAAAGGCATAGCTGAGGAAGCACAGGCTGAAGGATTTAAAAAAGAATAGATTTACAAGGCTAGCCTGGTCTACAGAGTGAGTTCCAGAACAGTCAGGGCTATACAGAAAGACCATGTCTTGAAAAACAAAACAAAAAATGTTTTAGTCACTAATACAGCCTTTGACTCATTAATAAAGATTAGCTTAGTTCCTCTAATGTAATCTTTAATATCTATTTTATTATGTTTCCAAGTAAATTACTATTACTATTATTATTAACATAGGGTTCATGCAGTTCAGGTGGGCCTCAAACTCCCCATATAGCTGAGGTTGGCCTTTGGACTCCTAGTCTTCTTGACTCCTTCTTCCAGGTGAGTGGTGCCACCATGTCTGACCTTGGAGATTTTTTTTTAATTTAAATTTTGGTGCTGGGGATCAAATTCAGGGCCTTGACCATGATAGGTAAACACCCTTCAACTAAGCTACCATCAGTACAGTCCCAGAGCAGTGTTAGAAGCAAATCTCACACTGGTACCAACACTTCCAGACATGTTTTGAGAGATAAGTGCAAAAAAACCATCAATATTATCAGGACAAATTCTTTACAAAGCACCAATTAATCAGGTTCCGGCAGAGGATAGTGTTTGAACAGGGACATCGTGACTCTGAGTTTGTATTCATGGGACTGGTAGAAAAAAATCAACATAAAAATAAAAGTGACAGCAGCTAAAGCTACACGTGGTACAATTTACTATGGATGGAAAAGCAGAGTGAATGATCCTGTCTTTGTCAATAACACTGAACACTGCAAAGCTGGCCCCTGGGGAAATTCCTTTTAGTAGAAATAATCAAACACAAAATAAAATCCAACAGTGGCTAAAATTGTACAAAGAAAAAGGTAGCCCTGACAGAAATAATTACTAACAAAGACTTACAATGGCTGAAACAATAATCAATAAAAATCAGTAAAGAGCAAAGAGCTGTTTGAGGAACCGCTTACCTACTCCGTTTTGTTTTGTTGAAGCAGGGTTTCTCTGTGTAGCTCTGTCTTGGCACTTGCTCTGTAGACCAGGCTGGCCTCAGATTCAGGTATCTGCTTGCCTCTGCCTCTTGAACGCTAGAATTAAAGGAGTGCTACCATGTTCTGCCTTACTTGTTTTATAGAATAGAGAAAAGAAAGTGTTGGGGCTGCAGTGATGGCTCATCGCTTAAGAACATTGGTTGCTCTCCAGAGGACCTGGGTTGGATCTCCAGAACATACATGGTAGCTCACAGATGTCTGTAAGTCCAGTTTCAGGGGATCTAACACCCTCTTCTATCACATACATGGTCCACATACATATGTGGGTTAAAAAAAAAAAAAAAGAAAGAAAGAAAGAAAAAGAAAAAGTTGAAAACAGAAAATTTGATTCTGTTTTTCTTTTGACACAGGGTCCATGTAGTCCAGGCTGGCCTTAAACTTGCTGTGTAATGGAAGCTGACCCTGGAACTCTGCCTCATTTGTTTCTACCTCCTGATTGCTAGAACCATCAACACATGCCACTACTCCTGGCTCTTACTTTATTTTATATTTTCTTCTTTGAAATAATGTCTTCCTATATAGTAAAGCCTGACAATGAATTCTCAACTTTTCTGACATAACTTCCTGGGTCCTGATGTTATAGGTGTGTGCTCCTAGGCTAAAAAATACATGAAAAACTTTTCCTTACAATTGGAATAACGGAAAAGAGTCTATCTTGAAGATAATTTAATTTGAAAAATTAGGGCAGTTGTAGCTCAGTAGAATTAGTATATATAAGGCCCTAAGTTTGAAGTCCATCATTGCAAAAAAACAAAACCAAAAAACTAACCAACCAACCCAATCCCCCCCCCCCCCACACACACACACACTGCAAAGACTGGAGAGTTGATTCTCTTCAACCAGCCTCTTGAGGCAAGGTCTCTCTAGTTTCTGCTATGGTGCTTTGTACTCTAGGCTCGTGGGCTCGTGGGCTCAGGAGCTTCTGGGTGATTTCCTACCTCTGCCTCCCATCTTGCTGCATGAGTGCTGTGCTCACCTTCACATAGGACTTTTACATGGTAGGTTCTAGGAATCAAACTTGGGTGTCAGGCTTGCCTAGCTGGTACCTTTAACTCTTAAGCCTAAAAAAAGGGTTCCCAGGCAGGGTTTCTTTGTGTAGCCCCAGATGGCCTGGAACTCTGTAGACCAGGCTGGCCTTGAACCCAGAGACCTGTCTGCTTCTGCCTACCAAGTACTGGGATTAAAAGCATGCACTGCCAACCACTTGATTAAAAAATTTTTCTAGGTGCAAATACATTTTATTCATTCCACAGACAATGGTTTGTGAGGTAGAGTGTTATAGACCCTTTATCATAATTCTGTTCCCTTATCTTCACTTACCTTGAACACAATGATCTCTGGCTCTCAGATTAGAAACCACCAAGATAAGAATTAAGAAAGAAGGAAAATCATTTTCTCTAAAATATACTCTATGGAAGGTATAACTCTGGCTTTGGTCTTGAAAATGAGTAGGAAGAAAGAGAAAGCTGGGTACATGGTGCATGCCTGGAGAGTAGAGGAAGGTGGATTGGGCTTTCAAGTCCATTGTTCGCTAGATAGCCAGTTCTAGTCCAAACTGGGCTATGTGAAACTTTGTCTGTAGCAGAGGGAGAAAGTCCCCAAAAAGAGATAATTTGAGAAGAGAAATTGAGAGTTCCTTGCTAACTTTATGTTCTTTAATAAATTATAATTGTGCTGGTTAATCTTGTCAGTTTGATGGGATTTATAATTACTATGAGCCGGGCAGTGGTGGCACAGGCCTTTAACCCCAGCACTTGGGAGGCAGAGGCAGTGATTTCTGAGTTCGAGGCCAGCCTGGTCTACAGAGGGAGTTCCAGGACAGCCAGGGCTACACAGAGAAACCCTGTCTGGAAAAACCAAAAAAAAAAAAAAATTACTATGGAAAAACAAATCTCTATGATGTCCGAGGGATTATCTAAATTAGGCTAACTGAGGTGGGGAGACTCACCCTAAATATGGGATGTGGTTCTTAGACTGAATAAAAGGGAGAACAAGCGTTTCCGTCTCACGTGACCTGCTCCTGCCGCCGCCGTACTGCATAAACTGATGACATAATCATTTTGTGGTATGGTTAAGCTAAAGATTTTTATTGTGGGTATGAGGGAGAGTTCAGAGGCATCTGTAAGAGTCCAGAGCAGAAAGAGAGTGGTAGACTGGACATGGCCAGCAGAATGGACTTGGCCATGAGGTGGGACCAGGAAAGAGAGAGAAAGAGCCTCCCAAGAAAGACGGGCAAGACAGAGGGGGCCTAGAGAGCAGAAATACTAGGGTTATAGGGGAATGAGAAGCCAGGGTGGGGGGAGCCCACGAACTAAAGAAATTTAGGGTAGTGGGTGGGGTAAGAAGAGTCAGGATGCCAGCGTGGAGTCTGTGCCAGGCTCTTCTGAGACTGAGGGGCCATGAAGGGGAGCATGGAGCCAGCATGCTAATAGCCAGGCACCACAGATAGCCATTTGTTTCCTTTGGACCTGACACTTATCTTCTCTAAGATGAAACCGTAAATCACAATAAACCCTTCCTTCCTTCAGTAAGTTGCTTTTGTCGGGTATTTTGTCTCAGCAACCAGAGAAATAACTAATACAGTACACAACGACCATTGTTTTAATAGTGGGATTGTTGACTCAAGACCCAAGGAAAGTTTCTAGGTGGGAAAACAAGAGGTTGCTGTATTTGGAATATATGTGTGTGTGTGTGTGTGTGTGTGTGTGTGTGTGTGTGTGTGTGTGTCTGAAATAGTCTTTCAGGTTTTAAAAAATGGTGTGTGCTTCTTTAAACAATTCGGCAGTATAAAGAGGAACTTGAAACCTAACAATCTTTTCTCAAAGATAATCACTGATAACATATTGGGGAATCTCTTTCCTGAAATCCTTATGTTTTTATATCCTGGAACTTCAAATAAATTGAACCTGTTTAATCATGCTGTTTTTGCAATCAATTTGCCCCTCTGACAAAGAAATTGTGAAAAGCCTTTCATGTCTAAAGATATTTACCGTCATTTTAAATGGCTGCTTAGCATTACGTTGAATGTATGCATCACTAGTTACTAAATCAGTCCCCTATTGATGAATATCTACAACCTCCTCAACTCATATTCAACAACCTCCTATAATAACCGTGGGCATTGTTTTCTAAAAATTTCGATCATCTTTGCAAATTAAATACTTATAAGTAATGTAAATGTAAACAGATGTGCTTTTTACATGAGGATTCAAGTTGCAGAATCGTCCTCTGATTTTCAGGGATTCCAGTGAAGCAGCTGCTACATTAGTTCTGGCGAGATAGTGACAACGGAGATGGCGAAGAGAGTACAGAATTACAGGTGATGTAGCCAATCTAGGCCCAAGCTCAGTGGGTTGGAATAGTCCTTCCCCTTTTTCTCCCTTTCACTTCTTTTTTCTTAACATGGAGGAAGGACTGAGAACTGCATGTCCCAGCATTTCGCAAGGACCACACTCCTGGGAACTGTAGTACTGGGTCTGAAAGGGGTCCGGAAAGAGAGAATGGGAAGCTGTGTGCGGCATGCTGGGAGGTGTAGTCCCTCGGGCGGAAGAGGGTGCATGTGTAGGTTGGAGACGTAGAGTTTTGCTTCATGGAGATGAGGCCGCGGTAATATCTGACTTCCCTTTCAAGAGGTCTTTGAGTTTACAAAAGCCCGTGAGAGCCGGCTTCACTCCATTGTCTGTGACCCAAAAGGGTGCGGTCCAGGACCGGCGCAGGGTTGGGAGATCCAGGCCGCGCAGGGCCGCGGCAGAGCATGCCGGGAGTTGTAGTCCAAGAGCTCTGAGGCTGTGGGACGTGTCGGGACAGCGCGCCGACTCCTCCTCCCCCGCCCTTCTCAGCGGTCCCCCCGCCCCCTCCCTCCGCCTCCTCCTCTCTTGCCTGCAGCCGAGCGTCCCCTTCCCCCACTGTCGGGTTTCTCCGCGGCTACTGCAGAGGATTCAGATCCGAGTAGCTGAGGAGAAGGAGGAGGAGGATCCCGTCTCCGCGCGCCATCCACCACCCTACTGGACACGGACGAGGGAACGAGAGCGTCGCCGCTGTAGCCTCCAGAGAAGACAAGGGCATCGCCGCTTCAGCTGCCGCCGCCGCGGTTTTCGTCTGCAGCAGCTCCCCGGTGAGGAGACCCCCGCCTCCCCCCCGGCCCGCTCCCGTGGAGCCTGGGCTGGTGGCGCCGGGGAGAACGAGGGTGGGGGCTGTAGGGCCCCCGCGCCGGCTGGGGGGAGGGGACCGAGGTGGCGATGGAACGGCGGGCTGGTGGGGGAGACTTGTCCGTACGCGGCTGGGGGTGGGGTGAGGGTGGGACCCCAGCAGGTCAGGGGAGGGTAGCGGAGGGGGGTAAAGGGGGAGAACTTTACATGGAGGGATAACCAGACCTGGGATAGGAGCATGGGATGTGTGGGGTATCGAGGTGGAATTTGGGATTGTCTTGGGGCGAGGTGGAAGGTGAGACTGGAGCGGGATGTCTTTTAATGGGGGAGGGGACTGAATGAAGGTGATAATTTGGGGTTGGCCTGAAGCAGTTGACAGCTTGGGATCAGAGCGGGGTGGGGGCTAAGGAGATGATTTCAATGCCAGTGGGATATAAACCTTGGATGGGACTCTGGGGAGTGCTAATTTTGGAAGGTGGTACTTGGGGTGGACCTGGGGAAGGAAGATGGAGATGGTAGGAGCTGGGGGTGAGGGGTTTGGCATGGGTTGAGACCCGAGCTTGAAATGGGCTGTTGTCTTCGGGGATGGTGGAATTTGTGAATACTTACGGAAATAGCTTGGGCTTGGAGAGAACAGAAGAGGTAGAATTGTTTGGGGCTTTCTTGAGGTAGGCTTCTGCTGGAGGTTTGAAATTGGGCTGGGAGTGATGATACTTCCAACTACTGGAGATGGATGAGGTAAGCTGACAGGAGGGAGTGAATTGCAAGTTGGGCCTCAAATAGGACGACAGGGATTGAGATTGGGGATGAGGGCTCAGTGGGAAAGGATTTAGGATGAGTTTAGAGTCTTTGGAGGGAGCGAGGTGACTCCCCTGAGCGGAAGTTGGAGGTAGAGGGTATATAAGACTACTCAGCTGGACTCAACTGAAAGAATTCTGGCAGGTGTCGAGCAAGGTTAGGGGATGGTACCATAAAGAAAATGTCTCTGCCAGTTTTGCAGAAGAAATGTCTGTGATGAGCTGGTTACCTGTGGTGAGGTGGCAGAGGGGACGGAGTGGGTTGGTTCATTTAGGAAAGGAAGAATAAGATGTCCTCCAAGACACACCAGAGGTGTAGGGGTTAGAACATCTACATCAGCTGCTTTAGTGAGGCACAATAATAACAAGGCCATTATTAGAAGGGTCTTCACAGGGGACAGAGAAGGTACATTAAAGATTCTCCTAGAGGATATCTTACGCTGTCAATTTGACCTTTTTGTTTTACGTTGGAATTGTCTGGAAATGGCAGCCCCAAGGGTAAAGTTTTGAGAGAACCATTTAAGGTAGAATTAAAGGAGAGTGGGGAATCTTGCAGTTCCTATGTCAAAAAGGGAAAGTTGGGGGCTGGAGGGGAGATCTACTCTCAAAGGAAAGGTGGGAGAAGGTGAAACTGTCTCTGCTTTCTCCTTCCTCCCTCCCCCCCTGGTACACTGAAACTAGTCCTGGAATTTGGAATTTAAATGGACTTTGATGAACTTGAGGTTGTTAAGGGTGCATTCTTGCTTGGGAACTGATTAATGAGACTGAAAAATAGGAAGACTGAATTTATTTTCTAGGCAGGCAAGGTGTATGTATGCAGAAAGAGGTTAGCAAGCCCCACCTCCCTGCAATAAAATTGATTGCTTGAAGACTCCATTTATTGGTGTCCTGGTTTGCAAGGCAATTAGGCCCATCATTGTATTGCAGGCTAATAATCCTGAGATGAGTCTTGGCACCACTGCTTTATGTAAACAGAGAGAAGACAGGAAATATGGAAATGTAATAAATATTCATCCTTTGGTGAGATGGTTTGGTACTGATGGAGTTTTTCATTTGATTCTCTTGACATTACATGATAAGATTTAAAATAATTGGGCTGTTTCTATAGATTGAATTTCCTTTCAAAGGAATTTAAGTGATCAGAATTCTGTCAGGTGTGAATAAATGAAGTATAATATACAACCATATTTTATTGTTAAGGGGATGCTGTTGATGTAGACACATTGCATTAACTACGAGAGAATAACTCCATCTATTCATCAGAAATTTGATTTAAAGCTTAGAGATGAGTTTATTCTTGGTGATGGAAGGCCCAGAAGAATGTAAAGAGAGGGAATGTCTTTAGGGAAATAGTTAACATAACATATAATGATATGCTAAACTTGAGATTAGAGCATAGTCTAGGGACAAAATGAGGAGAAATGGAAAAAAGATAAAATTGATATCAGTGGGAATTAAAAAAAATTTTTTTTCTGTTAAAGTTTTAGTGTTCAGGTAGAAAACAAAGCATTTTCCTTGGTTTTCATAGTTAAACACATTAAAAATGCCCATTTAGAGGGTGGACTTAGCCTTAGAATTAGAAATGTTACTTTTTTTTTTAAAGGATGCTTTCTATATTCTAACCAAACCAAACCAACCAAACAAACAAACAAAACCCAAACAAACTTAAGCTTGAGCAGTTATCTGCATTTCATTGAGAGTGTAATTCAACTAATGAGGTCATTTCCCCTCATAGCTTTACTCTGGGGTTCAGACCTTGCTTTTGTAGATTTGCAGGCATGCTCTGGAGATGGGCTGGTCATGTTAAAGCCCTGGTTTTTGAAACCACAAAATAAGAAGAGAAATCACGTGGGAGAACTGTTTGAGTGGATTTATTTTTCCAATAGTTCTGGTTTACCTGGGCAGTTGTGAAGCAGACACTGGTAAAAAGTGGAGAACAGGTGGAGGCATTGGTAACCTGGGTAAAATGAAGAGCCCAAGAATTTAAGAGTCAAGGGTTTTGACTTCAAAAATCCATTCCAACATTTGAAAGTGGGTGATTTCAGTAATGTCATAAAACCCTTTTTATACTTGTGGTAATGATTGCATAATATGGTGAATACATTGAAAGTCTAGACTTGTGTGTTTAACTGTGGTTAAAATGCCAAAACAAAACAAAACATTCATACTTCACAAAGGCCGACAAAGGAGACAAAGGAGTTCATGTTTTAAATACATTGTATATGTATAAAATGTATGTTCAGTATTTATTTAATGCCTGCTCAGCGCTGGGGAGATGGAGATGAACAAGCACTTGTCAGGGAGCCTTCAGTGTCATGAGAAGGGCAGACTGTTTGAAGTTTAGAAGTGAGGCAAAATGAATGTGGTGGATAAAGAGTGGATTCTGAAGCTTACTCATTGCTACTAGATGTGTGACCTTGGGCACAATGAACTTAACTATAAAGTGAGGATAATAAAATTAACCTCGTTAAGGTTGTCTTGTGGATTAAGGAGCATAATTTAAGAAATCATTGAGCACAAGGTGTTACATAGTGTACATTAGTTTTTATTATCATAGAGAGATAGGCAGAAGCTAGAATGGTGAATTCTATGTTACCCTGCCCCTGTGTTCTTAGTATTATGGCATTCTTTTGTTTATAAAGAAGTTATTATGTTACATTATTATGAAACCACAATTAATCTACAGTTTGCATGTTTATAGTTTAGGAACTTTAAACAGTTCATTAAATGTCAAAAAGAAGTTAGCTGCTAGCTTCATGACTGAGCAGATAAAACCTATGCTGTTGAGAGTGATAAAATGCTTTGTTTAAGGGATACAGCCTTAAATATAATGTTAGATGTTAATGGCAGAGTCTGGATTATTTCCTAGAATTCTGGTTCCCAAACCCTGACCATATCTTTTTTTTTTTTAATTATGAAATGGTTCATATGTATAAAGGTATATTTAGCACAGATCCACAATTTAAAGAATAACAAGTTGAAGACTTGTATACTCACTACCTTGCTTGATAAAAAGGAGATTTCTAGTACTTTTGTTACTTAAAGATACTGTCTTGTTTTGTAGCCCAAGAGTGATCCTCCTGCCTTAGCCTCCTGAATTCATGTTAGGATCAGAGGTCTTTGTCTTCGGCACTCTTGTTTCCTGCCTCCATCCAGATCGAATCTAGGACCTTGAACATGCCTGGCAAAGACCTGTATCACAGAAGTACACCCCTGTCAGGGGCTAGTGTTTTAGAGCCTCTTTGGTGGCCCTGTCTCTTGCCTGATTAAATCTTTCTTCTCGCCGGGCAGTGGTGGCGCACGCCTTTAATCCCAGCACTTGGGAGGCAGAGGCAGGTGGATTTCTGAGTCCGAGGCCAGCCTGGTCTACAGAGTGAGTTCCAGGACAGCCAGGGCTACACAGAGAAACCCTGTGTCGAAAAACCAAAAAAAAAAAAAAACAACCTTTCTTCTCTCTTAGAAGTAATAACTTTTCTGAATTTTATGTGAAATAACCTTTCCTTTCCTATTTTTCCTTTTCTGCCTTATTTTTATTTTTTTAACTATAGAAAGCTTTATCTGTTTTATTGTTATAATAATAAATATATTTGGTATAAATAGGAAATTACAAAAAGTAAAAAGGGAACATTAGTGTGTGTTATTTCCTTACCACTTAATTTCCTGTTCCTTCCCTCCCTTCAGATCAGAGCTTCCCTTAGGTTAAGTATGTACTCCAACCCTGAGCCCAGTGCCCATAACATTTCCTATTGTGCATGTATGCAGATACTAGAGAATCTGGGTAGGCTAGATAGAAAGGAAGCAAATTTGTCTTTATGGATGATCAAATTACTCAAATGTAGATCAGTCATAGTGGGAAATAAAATGAGAAGTGGTGGCTGTGAAAGTAGTGTTGTGAGCCCTGAAAAGCTCTCTTCGGGAGTCACTGGCAGGAATTGTAGACACCCTAGATTCTAATTCTTTGCTGCATTAGCTTGAAGCTTCTTGCATGTTTTGGCAAGCTATTATTATTATTATTATTATTATTATTATTATTATTATTATTATTATTTTGAGACAACATCTCTCCATGTTTTAGGATGACTTGAACTTGCTTTGTAGTTCTGGCTGATCTCAAACTCGAAATCCTCTTCTGCCTTAGCTGATCATAGGCATGTACCACACTCTTGGCTCACTCTACTTTTCTAGTTATGTTTAATACACCTTCCATTTTGCAGATAGGTAGCCTGCCTGGTACATTGGCCTTTACCTGATTGTGTGGGACCATCTCTCATCTGAAATACAAAGATAGAGTACCACAAATAGGAAATTCTTAGTTGCACATACTAGAAACTTAGCAACCTGAATGTGAAGAAATGTTTGTCCAAGAAATTTGTAATCTATATTCATTAATGATCTATTAAAGCTTTACTTAATTTATCTAACTACTTAGGCTCAAGAGATACAATAATGGAAAATTACTTTCTATCTATCTATCTATCTATCTATCTATCTATCTATCTATCTATCTATCTATCTATCTATCGGTTTTTTGAGACAGGGTTTCTCTGTTTAGCCCTAGTTGTCCTGAAACTAGCTATGTAGACTAGGCTCCCCTTGAACTCAGAGACTCACCTGCCTCTGCCTCCCAAGTGCTGGGATTAAAGGCGTGCATCATCACCACCTGGCTGAAGATATTTTTAAGTTGTAAAGGATTACATAAATGTTATCTACCAAATCGAAACCAAGGTACTTATACATTATTAAAAGCTTGTTAGACTTCATTTATTGTCTATCTTAAAAATTCTTCCAGTAGAATGGGGACAAATATGAAAGCTATTCCCTGGTTTTTCCCCTTGAGATTTAAAAATTGTTAGCTATAGTGGGATGGAGAAAGGGTATACAGGATTCCTAGCTAGTGAACTTATGCGATCTGATGCTACATTAAATGTGCTTGATAGCTAAAAATGAAAAAAATTAAGGATTTATTGAAGTGGGAAATATATGTTGTTTGTTTGCCATTATTCCGACAAATATAGCTACTTCCCTTTTGTTTTCTCTAACAATTACAGAGAGTAATAGAGTGAGAAGGACTATTTGTACATGTTGAAGAGGGAATTAATACTCATTGTTGGGTTGATACATGAATTAAATAAGGACAAAGTACCTGGAACGTGGATACACATAATAGATACTTAATATAGTAGCTATTATTATTACTGATATTTTTATTTTACTTCTGAGCTGCTTCTCCAGACTTTTTGTTACTCAGTATCTTCCACCTTTTAACTGTTGGGATCATAGCCATGTGCCACCACATCCAGCTCAAAACTTTATGTAGTTTTTGTTGATGCTGATAATTGAACAAGGTGTCTCACATAGACAAGGCAAGCACTCTGTTGAGCTTTTTATCCAGCCTGAGCTTCTACTGTTCATGTTTTTTGTTTTTATTTATAGTTTTTTTATTTTTTTAATTTATATTTTGCCATTCTTGGTTTGCTGGTTAGCAGGGGCAGCATTTTTGTTATTTGTTTGGTTTTTGAGACAAGGCCTCTTTATGTAGCCCTGGCTGTCCTGAAACTCTGTATAGACCAGGCTTGCCTTGAACTCACAGAGATCTGCCTGCCTTTGCTTCCTGAAGTTACTGGTCACCATGCCCAGTGAGATTTTTAAAAATTAATTATTTAGTTAATATGTTTGCATATATGGATGTTGTGTGTGTTTGTGTCATGGTACATGGTGGCAGTCAGAGTACAGCTTGAGGGAATCTTTCTCTCTTCCATTTTTAGAGTTAAATATCAGTTGTAGGCAATATGTTAGATTTTTTTTTTTTTTTTTTTTTTTTGGTTTTTCGAGACAGGCTTTCTCTGTGTAACCATGGCTGTCCTGGAACTCACTCTGTAGACCAGGCTGACCTCGAACTCAGAAATCCGCCTGTCTCTGCCTCCCAAGTGCTGGGATTAAAGGCATGTGCCACCACTGCCCGGCGATGTTAGATGTTTTTTGTCTTCCATATATAACTTAATCTTCACATTACTACTGGATAGAGAATTGTGCCCATGTTTTAAAGACTCAAGCATTTTAGACCTATAGGGATTAGGTAGTTTACATTTGGTTACATAGCTAGTACTGGAAACTTAGTCTACAAGGGGTGTATGTGGTACTGTGTGCCTTTAAACTAGCATCCAGGAGGCAGAGGCAGGCAGATCTCTGTGAGTTCCAGGACACTGAGAGCTAGGAAGTGAAACCCTGTTGCAAATGAAACAAAACAAAACTCGGTCTGCATTGTTCCAAAGCTTCTGGTCTGCATCTGAGGACATCCAGTGGCTGAGTCTTTGCCTAGCTCTTGTGAAACGTTGTGTTTGATCTCCAATACTACTGAAAAACAAAAACAACCTAATAAATAATCCTTTGTTCTTTTTTTTTTTTTTTTTTTTTTATTAATTTTATTTATTTATTTATTTATTTTTTCGAGACAGGGTTTCTCTGTGTAGCCCTGGCTGTCCTGGAACTCACTCTGTAGACCAGGCTGGCCTTGAACTCAGAAATTCACCTGCCTCTGCCTCCCAAGTGCTGGGATTAAAGGCATGCACCACCACTGCCCGGCAATCCTTTGTTCTTTTAAAGTTACTGTATGTAAAGAATCCCGGCTTTAAACTGTTACATCAGTAGTCTAAACCTACTTAGATAATGTCTTGGTTCTTATTAGGATTACCCAAGAAAGTGTTAAAATAAATAAGCTCTATCACACTCTGGACCAGTGTTACTGACTTCTTGTAGGTAGACAGTATGCATAGGTAGGTATTGGTATTGTAGTTTGCCTTTTACTGTTGTTTATAAATAATAGAAATTTCTCAGAATTCTTGAGGCTAGGAAGTCTAAGATCATGATGCCGGCAGATTCGGTGTCTGGAAAAGAATCTTTCTTTGTTCCCAAGATGATTCTTTGTTGTTGTGTCCTATGGAAGGGGCCAAAGCTGTGTCCTCTTTGGATTGTAGGGCCAAAGAATTAGGTGTAGGAGACTCCTTTTATTATGATTTAAGTTCTGTTCCACATAAGTAGAGTCCTCAGGACTCCATCACTTCCCCAGAGTCCTTAACTCTTAATACCACCATATATAATGGGGCTTAAGTTTCAACAGGAATTTTGAAGGGCACAAATATCTAAACTATAGCAGTGGTTGTATATTTATGTAGAAAACATACATTGAAAAGAAGTTCTTCTGAATAATTTCAGGATTTGGGAAGTAGAGGCAGAAAGATGAGTTCTAGTTTGTCCTTGGTTCCATAGCAAGTTGGAGCCTCCTTTAAAAAAAGTAAACAAAAACATTTTTTCTAATCTTTTAAATATTTGTCTGGATTCTTATGTGCTTCTGAATTCAGTCCATTGCCATTGATTGTTTTGTATGGCATATGTAAAGAAAATCCAGTCCCACATAGGTATTTGGGTTAGGAAAGGAAAGAATGCTGCAACCCCAGTATTTGAGAGGTTGAGTTGAGCTACACAGAAGACCCTATGTCAAAAATAGCCAAGCAAGTAAGCAAATAGCCCCAGGAATTCCTTTTAATCTACTTTTTAGGTAGTTGTGAATATTCTTGATACTACAGAACAGCTTGACAACTGTAGCTTCTTTCTTCTTGTCTTTTTGGTTTTTCAAGACAGAATTCTCTGTGTAGCCCTGGCTGTCCTTGAACTCACTCTGTAGATCAGGCTGGCTTCGAACTCAGAGATCCACCTGCTTCTGTCTTCTGAGTGCTGTGTGCCACCACTGCCCATCTGCCAACTGTAGTTTCTTAAAGGCCTGTTTTTTGAAAATTTTAATTGTTACATTAAGATTTAATTGTCTGCTTTGAACTTTGACTAGTTCTTTAGACCATTCATAATTTTGTTAGTATCATGCATTGGTTATTTAAAAAATATTGAGAAAATTTGATAACAAAATTTCTTGATAACAAAATATCAAGAACCAGATAGTTTAAACAATAGAAAAGTATCTCATAGTTCTAGCAGCTAGAAAAATTCAGATCAAAGTGCCAGCTAGGTTAGTTTTTTGATGAGGGTTTTCTTCTTGTAAGTGGCTAATTCTTTTTGTGTAGTCACATATGTGGGCGGTAATGGTGAGTGTGCTTGCTTGCTTTCCTGAGAACATAGTCAAGTTTTGTGATGTCTAGCTCTTTCTTTTGTCTTTTGTTTGTTTGTTTTTTTGGTTTTTTGAGACAGGGTTTCTCTGTGTAGCCCTGGCTGTCCTGGAACTCACTCTGTAGACCAGGCTGGCCTGGAACTCAGAAATCCACCTGCCTCTGCCTCCCAAGTGCTGGGATTAAAAGTGTGCGCCACCACTGCCCAGCATCTTTTGTCTATTTTTTAAAAAGATGGGTCTTGATTATGTATACAGCCTATCTGGCCTGGAACTCAGAGATCCTTCACCTGCCTGTATCATGCCTGTCTTAAATGTATGTACAGGTGTAAATTCACTGTGAAGGTTAGGGGATAATTTTTGGGAGGTGGTTGTCTCCTACTGTGTGTGTTCCCAGAGTCAAACTCAGGTTGTCAGGCTTGGTAGTAAGCACCTTATCCACTGAGCCATCTTGTAGGTCCCTTTTTTACTTTTTTGAGACAGGGTCTCATGTAGCCTAGTTTGGCTTCAAACTTGCTGATCTTCCTGCCTCTGCCTCTCAAGTGCTGGGATTATAGGCACCATGGCATTCTCTCTGGTATCTCTTCTTAATAAGGGTGCTAATTTCAGCTAGGCTACACAGAGAAACTCTGTCTCAAAAAACAAAACAACAACAACAAAAAGAACCAAATCAAACCAAAACCAAACCAAAAATAAATAAATAAATAAAAATAAGGAAAAAAATAAGTGTGCTAATTTCATAATTAGTGTACCCCCAATCTCATCTAAACCCCATTATAAATAATCTAAACTTCACGCTCTCAGAGGCTTCAATTTCCAATCCGGTTACTTTTTTGTTGGGATATAAACCTTCAACGTGAGTTTTAGAGGGGTTTTCACAACTCAGTCTATGACACTGAGTCATTCAGATCTTCTAAAAATGTCGATGTTTTCTACTATATAATATAAAAAAAATGACATTTATTAATCTTGCTACTGATCCACTCAGACAAATCTTTTCTAATTTTCTCTTGAAGGCTCAGATTTTATCATGGGCAACAAATACTGACAGTTGTTTTCCTTGAGTGACAGTCTCACATTGTTCATTTCTGAAAAAGTGTCTGCCAAACATCCAAGTGTGAATAATTACGGTTTGTCTGCCAGTTGTTTGCTCAAGTGAAAATGGAGTTTTATGAAAAAACAAAACAAAACAAAAAAAAAACCAGCTAGTTCAGCTTGCAACTCTGTTGCACAGGTGCTTTAGTGCTTTTTAGTCAGTTCTTGTACTGTTACATAGCAAAAACTCTTCATATTTGTGTCTTATCACACAGGATGAAAAAAGATGTATAGACACGGATTGAGATTTGAGATTTATTAAATTAATAATCTTTGTGGCTTCATCAGATGCATTGCATTCCTTCAATGAGACTGAATAGGTTTTTTTTTTTTTTTTAATTTTTGTGCATTTTGATAGTTGGTTTCATTGTTTTCTTTGGCTTGTAGAGACAGGGTTTCTCTGGGTAGCCTTGCTGTCCTATAACTCCTCTGTAGATAAGGCTGGCCTCAAACTCACAGAGATCCTCCTGCCTCTGCCTCCCAACTCCTGGGATTAAAGGCCATCACTGCTGGTACCAGACTTATTTTTTTATTGGGTTGTATTAGGATTCTCTAGAGGAACAGAATCAGTTGAATATATTTTAAAAGTGGGTTTCTTAGATTGGCTTACACGATATTCTCCAGGTAGTCCAACAGTGGTGGTCTTCACACTGGAGAGGCTGCTCAATCCGTGAAGGTCCCAATCTAGAGCAGAGGTCTCTGCAGGGTCCCTGGACAGCCCCTAGTCTTCAGTTCACATTAGAAGTCAGAGGAAGTGGGGTTCCAATTCCTACCTGCATCCAGGTGATACAGCTTCTGTCCCTACCACCACTGAATGTTTAATATCCCAGAATTCCATTTTTTTTCTGTACTGGTAAAGCAAATAATAGTCCTAGGAGCTAGGGATGAATTAGGTAAAGTAGATACCATTAATCTTTCTTTCCCCCATTTTTTGAGCTAGGGTTTTTCCATGTAGCCCTGGCTGTCTTAGAACTCAAATTGTAGACTGGGCTGGCTTTGAACTCAAAAAGATCCGCCTGCCTCTCTCTCCTGAGTGCATGTGCCACCACTGCCTTGCCATACAATTAATCTTAACTGGCTAAAAATTTAATGTATGAAATATCAACTTTTTCTTTTTAATACACTAGATTTTTTTTTTTTTTTTTGAGCAAAGCTTGGTTTAAATAATAGAGGTTATTAGGAATGGTAGTTCATACCTATAATCCCAGCACTTGGGAAGCTGAAGCAAGAGGATGGACCATGAATTTGAGGCTAGCCCAGGCTACGGGGTGAGACCCTATCTCAAAAGGGGGGGAGGGGCAGGTTTGTATGCTGGGTTGTGATGTATCTCAGGGATAGAACACTAGGGTCTGGTTTGCTCCACAGCATGGGGTGGGAAAGTAGAAATTCTATTATTTATTTGATACTGATACCGATAGTATTTTATATCATTCAAGTTTATTCATCAGAATGATTTTGCAAATGAGTTTAAATCCCAGTTGTTGGATTTACTTGATGTGTGACCTTCAAAGTGATTTAATCTTTTTATGACTTTCTCCATTTATTAGATGAGGATATAGTGGTATTTACATTATGCAGCTGTTGTGAGGATTAAATGAAATAAAGTGGTTACTTCAGTGCTTGGTCCATGGCATGATTTCCTGTACATGACAGTTCCATTAACTGTTGGTGTTTCCTCCGAATTCTCATGCCGAAGCTCTAATCCCCAGTGTGATGGTTTTTGGAATGAGGCCTTTGGGACGTAATTAGATCTTGACTGTAGAATGCCCATGCTGTGTTAGTGTCCTTATAAGCAGACATACTAAGGAGCATGCCCCTGTCTCTGTCCTCTCCTGTGTGAGGGGGCAATGAGAAGAGTTTTGGAAGACAGGAAGCAAATCCTCACCAGACCCTGCATTTCCTGGCACCTTGTTTTTGGACTTCCCAGCTTCCAGACTTGTAAGAAATAAATGCTAGTAGTGTCTGGTTACATGCCCAGCCAGACTGTGTAAGACCAGAAACCTGCTTATTACCACTCATACTTTTTTTTTTTTTTTTTTTTAAAGAAAGGCTGGCCTGGAATTCACTTTGTATACTAGACTGGCCTTAAACTCATAGAAATCTACTCTCCCTGTCTAACTATTGGGATTATAGGCATGCGTTTTGCTCACTTTGATTTTGTAAATGCAGAACTGGACACAAATTTAGAAACTTGACTAAATCCACTAGTAGGAATCAAGTGTAGAATTCATTTTCATGTTTGTGTGATATAAAAGCCTTTACTTTTTATTCTTTTACCAAATCATATTTTATAATTAACATTACATTTATATGAAAATGTACTCTAAAACTTATTGTTAAGAAAAATACTTGTTCATAAGTATTTACAACTTTCAATGATGTATTATTAATATAAACTAGAAACTATTGGTTAAGGAAATAGTTCATTGGCTTGGCATATCTGTAATCAGATGAAATTTAAAGGTTGATACTATAAGGTGATAGATAGTCAGTGGTTAGTAAAGAGGCAAATGTGGTGTGGTTGTGTGTCTATACATGGTGCACGTGTGTGTGAGTGTGTTTTCCTTTAAACGGCTTCACTGAGATAAAGCTGATATACAAGCAATGACACAAATTTATGTAGTTTGCTAAGTTTTGCCATCTAGTTATGCCCACGGCAAACCACCACACAGTTGTGATGGTAAACATATTACCATCTCCTAAAACTTTCCTGGTGTCTCTTTAAAATCCTTCCCCTCTGTTCTGCCTCCAGCTCCAGCAGCTGCTGCTGTGTTTTCTGATAACACGGTTTTAACAGTGGTCTTGAGGTTATGCCAGTGAGCATCCATACAGTTACTTTATCTCTCGGTCTTAGTTGATGTATAAAATGAGGAGGCTACCGCTTGCTCCAACACTATTGAGAAATACTAGGGAAAGTGTACACTGAGAACTGGCGTGGTGTTCAACGTCTAGGAGACTCTCAAGCCCTGGGAGTCAGTGTTACCATTTCATGTTTTCATTTGGTGGTCCAGAGGACACTGAGGGTTTTAGTGCTCTGCCTAGAGCTCATGTTGTCTTGTGAACCAACTTTGCTGTTTTGAAGCAGGAAAGTTTAGATTTAGGTAGCTTGAGGCCCTGTGAGGCTTTCTGGTGCCCTTTCCATGCCTAGTGTCCTACATGCTATTATTTATGAACTGATCTTCTTCATAAATAAGCAAAGAACTCCAAGCAGATTTTTGAGTCTTTATACCTAGATGTAAATCTGGCATTATGATAAGGTTGCATAAGCAATGAGCTTGTAGTCCAAGAGTTTAGGTTTAGTTTCCATTCTGCCTGAGTAAATAATAAAATCTGTAAGCCTGAGGTTATGATCATCATTCACTTTATAAATTTGTTTTAGAAAGTGAACTTTAGGGGCTAGAGAGATGGCTCAGTGGTTAAGAGCACTGACTATTCTTCCAGAGGTCCTTAGTTCAACTCCCAGCAACCACATGGTGACTCACAACCATCTGTAATGGGATCTGATGCCCTCTTCTGGTGTGTCTGAAGACAGCTACAGTGTACTCACATACATTAAATAAATAAATAAATCTTTAAAAGAAAAAGAAAGTAAACTTTATAATAAATTCACTAGTTCAATCCAAGAAGGAAAGAATATTCTTGGCCAGTCAGTGGTGGCACACACCTTTAGGCCTAGCACTTGGGAGGTAGAGGCAAGCTGATCTCTGTTAATTTCAGGCCAGCCTGGTCTACAGAGTGAGTTTCAGGATAGCCAGGGCTACACAGAGAAACCCTGTTTCGAAGAGTATTTATAATTTTAAAATCAGAGAATGTTTGTTTAACTCAGATCTTAGTTTTAGAACTCTGTGACTTTGGGTAAGTGACTTTGTTTTTCTGAGTCTTAAATTCTTACCTTTCAGTAAGGATATATCTGTCCTACCTCAGGGTCGTGAAAAGTAGGACTACTGTGTGCAGTGGTTGCCATGTAGCAAATGCTAGTTGCGTTCCTTCCATTTCCAAAATTGGGTATCTGTGCATTCAGTGAGTTGTTACCTTTGCCGTGTCCCCTCCATGATGTACATGTGCGCAGAACAGTTATTCAGTACTATGAGATGGCTCAGCGGTTAAGAGCACTGACTGTTCTTCCAGAGGTCCTGAGTTCAATTCCCAGCAACCACATGGTGACTCACAACCATCTGTAATAGGATCAGGCCGCTTAAGTATGGAGATACAGCTTGACGTATGTGATGCTAACAGTGTAAAGGGATTTTGTTTTTCTTTATTAATAACGGGAAGGGCCTCTGCCATACCTCGGTACTTTTTTAGTGCTCTAGCTTGAGGTACTTTGTGTTGTTGTGAGCCAAGGAAACCAGGGCCGTTTTCTTGTCTCTTCTGTGTTTATTTGGGTTGGAGGATTGTAAAGGTTTCCTAGTGAACACAGTGATTTGCTCAGTTTAGATTCCTCCTCCTGCCCGTGAATGACCTGCTGAGAGGGAAAACAAAGCAGGGGAAGACTGGCAAATTCTTCTAGCAGGCTGTAGGATTTCTGAGTTTGTGGCAGGTGAAGAGCAGTTGCTTCTTCATTTCACCTCTGCCCCCCTCCCCCGGGACCTTGTACACTCCAGCACAAAGGAACTTTAAGATGGAGGTCTGCATTGTAATTTCCTAGAAATTACTGCTTCTGGTAACTGCTCATTCAGTTTGCACCTCTTTGTGGCAGTGGATGAAACAATGGGGACAATAAAGCCATTTATCTGATAGCTGCAGCCTCAATGGGATGTTTGTTTTAATAATGGTATAATTTGCAGGGCTCATAAATTGTGATTTTATTCTCATGGAAATAACTGCCTGGTGGTATTTGGATTCTCTGGTCTCCTGTTGTGGATAATTTCACTAACATTCTAGCTGACAATTCCCTTTATTCCAGATTGTTCAGGCTGGTTGGGTAATTAGAGCCAATTTTCTTTAGTTTGGGGCTGGCAGGTGGTTACTAGGTACCTAGAGGATCTTCTGAAGAGGGAAGAGGTTTGGCTTAGCGATTCAAGGCAGGTTGATTTTGATTGTCTGTGATTAAGCACCCCCTACACCAAGCCAGAATATCTGAGGGAAATTAAAAGTTTAAATCACCTAAATATTTATTTTCCGTAATACCAAACAAATCTATTTTGTATTTAGAATATTGTGTTTGTGCTTTAAATTTTCAGCTGTGTATTTTGGCTGGGAAAATTCACAGAGGGCAAGAGAGGATTATAGCTACCATGTGCTATAATTGCCCTGGGTGGTTCACATATATTATCTCTAAACCTTAATGAAAATCCTGAGAGGTAGTAGGTATTGTTTCCATTTTACCTCTGCAAAAACCTTAAGGAAGAGAAGAGAAACTTGGTTCAGAGAAGCAACTAAATTAAGGTATCCCAGACAATTGGTGACAGGCTATTTACCAAATTCAACATTCATGCTAGATTTTCAGTTATAGGATGACACATCTGAAGATACATTCAAGTTTCTAATAGACTTTTTAGACAGGGCTTTTCACGGAATCTGGAGCTCCTTGTTCCAGCTAGGCTGGTTGTCTTTTGACCACCCCAGGATCCACCTTTCTTTGCACCCTGACACTCTTCGGTTGTAGTTCGGTATTGCACACTGATTTTAGTGGGCCCTGGGATCGGAATTCAGGTCATGTACGTATAGTAAGCACTATTACCCACTGAACTACAGTTTGTAGGAATGCTGTGTAAGAATTCTTTTAAAAAATATGCTATTTTATTTTTATGTGAATTGGCGTTTTGCCTGTATGTCTGTCTGTCTCTATGTGGGTGTCAGATCCCCTGGAACTGGAGTTATAGATTATAGACAGTTGTGAGCTGACATGTGAGTGCTGGGGGTTGAATACAGGTCCTCTAGAAGAGCAATCAGTGCTCTTAACTGTTTATGCATCTCTGCAGCTCTTTTGGGGAATTCTTTTCTTTCTTTTTTTTTTTTTTAAGATTTATTTTATGTGAGTACATTATTGCTGCCTTCAGACACACCAGAAGAGGGCGTCTGATCCCATTACAGATGGTTGTGAGCCACCATGTGATTGTTGGGAATTGAACTCAGGACCTCTGGAAGAATAGTTAGTGCTCTTAACCACTGAGCCATCTCTCCAGCCCCGGGAATTCCTAAAAACAAAACAAAACAAAACAAAACAAAACAAAAAACACATAAAAATTCTAAAAACTGAGAGTTAGGAAGTCTGGTTTCAAACATCTTGATTCTGCTTACTAGGCAGTTTTTATTATGTTTTTTAACTTTACATATATGTGTATGTCCATTAGTGTTTGTATGTGTATCACATGTGTGCAGGTGTCTGGAGAGGCAAGAAAAGGACATCATATCCCTTGGAATTGAGTTATAGGCAGTTTTGAGCCATTCAGTATTAGTGGTGGGAACTGAACCTGGGTACTCTGGAAGACAAAATGGCAAAAAAGTGTTCTTTCCATCTCTCCAGCCTCCATTAGGTAGTTTTTGATAAGCCTCTTATCTATTGTTGGGGAACAAAATATTAATGCTTGAATAAACATTATGTTGCTCATCTGCAAAGTAAGGATAATACTCGTTCTACAATAATAATATGGTAATTGTATTATTTGTATAGCATAAGGGTTCAGTAAATGTTGGCTTCCATCCTTCTTGACTCACTATTCCAAGTGATGATAGCTTTATCATTGAAGAATTGGGTTTCTGCCAGGCGGTGGTGGCGGCGCACGCCTTTGATTCCTGCATTCCAGAGGCAAAGGTAGGTGGATCTCTGAGTTCCAGGCCAGCCTGGTCTACAGAGTGATTTCTAGGACAGCCAGGGCTACACAGAGAAACTGTCTTGAGAAACAAAACACCAAAAAAACAAACAAAAACAAAAACCCAAAAGAAATGTGTATTTTCTAGTGCTATTATCTTATCTTTGTATGTTGATACTATTAAACTAGTAAGAGTTCATTTTTTTCTAGCTGCTTGCTTCTATAGCTAGTTAATTTGTTTAATGGGAATTTAGAAATCTGGTTTACCATCTACTTTCTTGGTCAGGAGACTGTATGTGGAAAGGGGAATGGTTTGTGATGACAAGAACTTGGTTGAAATTCTGACTTTGTTACTTACTTTGAGGTTTCTTGGGACAACTGACTTTGTCTGAAACTTGGGATGGAGATAATAGTAGTTGACTTCCCATGGATTGTAAAGGTCAAATGAGATAAAGGGTATGAAAATGCCTTTTAAGTTCCAAAACGCAAAGTAATTTAGGATTATTTTATAACTTATGCTTTGATTAGGCATTTAGTAAAAATTCACTACCAGCTACCTTAAGAGAAATACTAAAATTCTCACCTGAACTATGTAAAGGAGATATTTTGATAACTTATTGTAGTTCTTGGGAATCATTGAAGAAGTCAGAATGAGGTTCTGAGTAGAGACGGTCCTGTGTGAATGTAACTGTGCTGAAAGGAGTGGAGCAGAGTGGGTTTGGGTTCCTGCGACTTCGGCAAAGTGGACTTGTAAGGTGAACTGGGATCCTGGAATAACCTAAGGAAGGAAGAAGCTCCCTGTTTAGAAATCTTCACTCCCTGGGTAATGTATGCAGCGTTGGTTGTAGAGAGGGATGAGTTAGCACCTAGTGTCCTCTAAATGAGGACACTCAAGTTGAAACCTCAGTTTTAAGTCTTTCAGGCTTACGTACAGAAGTTAGCAGTTATTACACACGAATCCAGGGGTGTCCCAGGTGAGACATATTGGCATCTTTATAGGAAAAGAGGTGCAGGTGGTTGGCAAGTGGGGCATCTGTTTTCAAAGATTAGAAAGCTTAATTTTATGCAGTCATATCCAGGGTATTGCTTCCTAAAAATTGATTCTGTTTACAGTGTTTTGGCAATGCAGATGATACTTTTCCTTAGTGGGATATTAACCCAGATTTTCATCGTGTTTAATTATTGATGTATCTGAATGCTCTAATATATTGGTTAAGGATTTTCCTGTATGAAGAGGGTCTTCTGGCTCTGGATTTTGTTGCATCTTTTATCCAGCAGTGTCTTATTAAATGTGACTGCATTATGTTGTGGGTTATTGCTTTCTCTATTGAGTATTAGGGTATAACAGTTGACTTCCAGGGCAGTTTACAAGTCTACATTTTATATGATTTCTGAGACAGCACATTTAGATATCTTTCTTCTACTCATTGTTTTTATACTCACTGTACAAAGGAAGTTTAGTGGTGAAGGAAATGAGTTTTACTAGGCCCCATTGGAATGAATGTGAGTTACTTTGTTGTAATAACTTCATGTGTAGCAGTGTTTATATAGTACTTTTAAGAATTTTTTTTTTTTTTTTTTTGGTTTTTCGAGACAGGGTTTCTCTGTGTAGCCCTGACTTTTAAGAATTTTTATGTTGGGCTGGAGAGATGGCTTGGAGGTTAAGAGCACTGACTGCTCTTTCAGAGGTCCTGAGTTCTATTCCCAGCAACAACATGGTGGATCTGAGGCCCCCTTTAGGTGTCTGTAGACAGCAACTGTGTACTTGCATATGTAAAATAAATAATTTTTTTTAAAAAAAGAATTTTTATGTTCCATAAGGTTTTACTTACACCCGTGATTTCAGCTTTTTGGTGTTGAGACTGAAGGGTCACTGTGAAGGCAGTCTGGGCTACATATCGAGGTCTAGGCAAGCCTGGGGTACAGAGTAAGATAAGATCCTATCTCAAAACAACAACAAAAACCACTCTTACTCCCAAATAAAGATTTTCATTTTATTAACTTGTTTCTTCAAACAGGACCAAGTTTTGTCTTCCTTATTCTTATATATATTGTATTCAGCAACAAGCCAAAGATAATTATAATGATGCTGGCTTTCACTTGTGCTGTCTGCCAGGCATTGTGCCAAATAAAATATTTGTCTTAATCCTTATTATTCACATTTTATAGAAACCTGAGTTTCAGAGAAAGGAAGTAGTTTACATAGTGTTAATGAAGGTATGTAGCAATCTGACTTCAAGCCTAATACTTAACCACTATAATTATATTTTTCTTTCTTTTTTTTAGATTTATTTATTTTATTTATATGAGTACACTGTAGCTGTCTTAAGACACACCAGAAGAGGGCATCGGATCCCATTACAGATGGCTGTGAGCCGCTCTGTGGTTGCTGGGAATTGAACTCAGGACCTCTGGAAGAGCAGTCAGTGCTCTTAACTGCTGAGCCATCTCTCCAGCCCCAATTATATTTTTCTAAGAAACAATGTATATGAATGTGGGTGTGGTGGCATATACTTGGGGTGCTGAGACAGGAGTACTGACCTGAATTAGAGACCAGCTTGGGCTACATAGTGAGTACTAGCTAGCCAGGTACTACATAGCAAGACCTTATCTTGAAAAAATAAAATAAAAAAATAAATAGCTTACATGATAGATACTATATGGAATATACTTCCTCCCTTCCATACCTCACCTTCCATTATCTGAGATAGGATCTTGCTATGTAGTTCAGGCTGGTCTTGAACTCATGATCCTTCTACCTCTGCCTTCTAGGTGCTGAGCTTACATGCCTATGCCACCATGTTTACTATGCAATATATTTAAAATTTTTATTCATTTGTGTGTGTGTGTGTGTGTGTGTGTGAATGAATCCACGTGATGTGGAATGTATGTGGAGATCAGAAGACACTTTGCAGGAATCTGTTTTTCTTGCACCATGTGCGTTGCAGAGGTTGAACTCAGGCCATCAGGGGTGATGGTAGACACCTTGCCCTGCTGAGCCATCTTGCTTGCCCATGCAATATTTTCTACCTTATTATCTTGTATCCATTCTGTAAGTAAGAAGCAAAATGAGGTAATTATACAAAACCTAAGTGTAGAATCTGGACCCTAAATTCCAGGACTTCTGACTCCAAATCCTCCATTTTTTTTTTTTTTTTTTTTTTTTTTTTTTCCGAGACAGGGTTTCTCTGTGTAGTCCTGGTTGTCCTGGAACTCACTCTGTAGACCAGGCTGGCCTCGAACTCAGAAATCCAACTGCCTCTGCCTCCCAAGTGCTGGGATTAAAGGCGTGGGCCACCACTGCCCAGCTAAATCCTCTATTTTTTGTCCCATCATACTTTTCAGCTGTTGATTAGAGCTTCAAATCTATTTTGTAAGAAATATATCATAGTATTTGTGTACTGACTGGTTTTGTGTCCACTTGACACAAGCTGGAGTTATCACAGAGAAAGGAGTTTCAGTTGAGAAAATGCCTCCATGAGATCCAGCAGTAAGGCATTTTCTCAATTAGTGATCAAGGGGGGAGGGCCCCTTGTGAGTGGTACTATCTGTGGGCTGGTAGTCTTGGGCTCTATAAGAAAGCAGGCTGAGCAAGCCAGGAGAAGCAAGCAAGCCAGTAAGCAGCATTCCTCCATGGCCTCTGCATCAGCTCCAGCTCCTTGACCTGCTTGAGTTCCAGTCCTGACTTCCTTTTGTGATGAACAGCAGCATGGAAGTGTAAGCTCAATAAACCCTTTCCTCCCCAACTTGCTTCTTGGTCATGATGTTTGTGCAGGAATAGAAACCCTAAGACAATTTGTTTATATGGAAAATTGGTTCTTTCATTTAGGCTAATACATTCTTTCATTTAAAGGCTAAAAAAGTAACTTTTAAAAAATTTGGGCCAGGCTAGAGAGATGGCTCAGCAGTTAAAGAGCACATGCTGCTCTTTCAGAGGACCTGGGTTCAATTCCCAGCATTCATGACTACCTGTAACTCTAGTCTCAGGGGATCTGACGCCCTCTTTAAGCTTTTTTGGACACCATGCACACAAATGGTGTGACACACATTTAGGCAAAATACACTTACACTTTAAAAAAAAAAAATTAAAAAAATTTTTTTTTCCTTTTCTAGGCCAGAAAGTTAACTCATTGGTTAAGAATGATTTCTGTCTGCTTCTTTGTGACCATGGCTGTCCTGGAACTCAGAGATCAACCTGCCTCTGTCTCCCATGTGAAGTAAAGGCGTGCACCACCTGGCTAAAATTAAATCTTTTTTTTTTTGGTTTTTCGAGACAGGGTTTCTCTGTGTAGCCCTGATTAAAATTATATCTTAAAAACAAAAAACAGCAACGAAACCCCTTCCCTCTGTGCCTTTCTTTTTTTAAGTCCAAGGCACAGACTTCCTGGTAGATCAACTATAAGAGCTATTTAAAGGTTAGAGAAGACAATATTGAGGGCTGAAGGGAGAACAGTTATTATTTGGCACAATATTTTCTGTAAAAGTTAGGAGGAAAGAGAGTTGATGCTAAGTCTGGTATAATCAGAGAGTGATAAAGCCAACATTGCTAGTTTACTTTTATCACCTTTGCTTTCTCCTGAATCATTGTTGGTCACTATTTGATTCTATTTGAGAATTACAATAACCTTAATTATAAGGACATTCAGTATTTAAGCCAGTTTGAGTTAACTGTCTAAAGTCTTCATATAAGAGAGGGTTTATGGAGCCTAGCACAATCATTAGAGAGCCTTTCATCCAGCAGCTGATGGGAGCAGATTCAGAGACCTGCAGCCACACGTTAGCTGGAGCTTGGGGAATCCTGGTGAAGGGGAGAAAGGCTTGTAGGAGCCAGAAGGGACAAGGATACTACAAGAAAATCCACAGGATCAACTAACCAGGGCTCATAGGGGCTCACAGAGACTGAACTGGCAATCAAGGAGCCTGCATGGGACTTACCTAGGTCCTCTGCATGTATGTTATAGTTGTGTAGCTTTGTCTTCTAGTGTGACTCCTAACAGTGGGAGCAGGCGGTGTTCCTGACTCTTGCTTGCTTTGGGGACTGTTTTCCTCCTAATGGGTTGTCTTGTCCAGCCTTAATATGAGGGCTGTGCCTAGCCTTATTGCAACTTGATATGCCATGTTTGGTTAAAATCCCTGGAAGGCCTGTCCTTTTCTGAAGGGAAATGGAGCAGTGCATCTGGAGGAGAAGGGGTGGGGGCTAGGAGGAGAGGAAGGAGGGGAACCTGTGGTTGGGATATAATATATGAGAGAAGAATAAATGAAAAAACAGAGGGCTTACATTTAAGCATCTGTAACACTTGAAGAAACTTTCTTTCCTATGTCTGGGTGAATTTAATTGTACTGAACTGTGGGGCCATGAAAGGAAGCCTGGTTTCTGGTTGAGCTAAGTTTTAAACCCCGTGGGCCCAATAGGGGGTTAAAAAAAAAAAACCTTATAAGGGACGGCAGGCATTTACCATGTTCCTAGAACCAGCTCCTGACACATGGCTGCAACTCTCCATAGGGTCACTCAGCCTCAAGCCCCTCCTCAGGTAGAGGTGTGGTCATGCAGCCTCAAGACATCCCCGTGCTAATGAGGCACCTAGAGGCTTAGCCACTCCCCTTCCCAGTTACTATTTCAATCTCACCCCTCCCTGATACAGATTCACCCATGTCACTCTCCTCCATGACAATAAATGCCCTAAAACCTTGGGCTGTCTCTATGCATCGGGATCCACTGTGGGGAACGAGGGAACCGGCCTTAGTCTAAAGAGCCGCATCTAGTCTCCCGCAGAAGGCCTCCCAGTGCTCCCAGCCCCAGCAGCCACCCAACCAACCAACCCAGCTAGCCAGCGACCAAGCCAAGGACTCAGTCCCTGGGAGACCCCGCCCTCCTTTCTTCCCCACTTTTCCCTTCTCAACCTCACACACGGGCTCCCACTTCGTTCTCAGCTCTTCCGTGGCATCCAGCGGGGTCTGCAATGCCCAAGAGCATGGGAACCTGATCGAGCCGGCTGCCAAGTGTCTGGGGACTCACCCTGGGCTGTGTTTCCACGGGGGCTTCTCACAGCCTGACACATGCCTGGCGGACCATGGGGTCCATGTGGTCAAACTTCCCGCCTGTCCCACGTCTCTGAGGGGTACCGAGAGCCTTCGTGGGACCATCACTCCACCACTGTACCATTTTTACCCAACACTGAACTCCTTTGATTGTAGAAAGTAAGACACTAGCAAATTAGTTTTCTTTTTCTTTTTTTAAAAGATTTGTTTATTTACTTCATGTATGTGAGCACACTGTCGCTATCTTAGACACACCAGAAGAGGGCATCGGATCCCATTACAGATGATTGTGAGCCACGATGTGGTTGCTGGGAATTGAACTCAGGACCTCTGGAAGAGCAATCAGTGATCTTAACCGCTGAGCCATCTCTCCAAATTAGTTTTTCTGCAAATTAGTTTTCTAATATTTTTCTTAACTGCATTTCAAGTGAAGTGCTAATATATTTTGTGAGCTCTTGTGTTACCTGTTTCTCACTCCCCCTCCCCCACATACTTTTAAGGCTATAGGGTCGCACTGTTTAGCCTGGCTAGTCTGGTATTTGAGATATAACTGATATTTGAGATTAACTTAAAGCAGTTCTCCTGCCTCAGCCTACCTGAAGTGCTTAGGTTATAGGCATGAGCCAACACATCCCACTTGGAATCTTCCTTGCTCTCTCTATTAAAAAATGTTTGTTTTTTATTATGCTGTATACGTATGTGGGTTATATGCCTGGGAGTGCAGTTCCACAGAAGCCAGAGGAGGAAGTCTGGTCCCTCTTGGAGCTTGAGTTACAGGCGGTTGTGAACTTCCTGGTATGTGTGGTGGGAACCAAACTTGGGCTCTCTGCCAGAGCTCGTAACCACTGGACTGTTTCTCTAGCCTCCATCCTGTTTTTTAAAATTGGCATTCAAATAATAGAAGTTTTATCATTTAGTTTATGATAACTTTTTGAAATACAGGTTGTTTTATGGCCCTGGCTGGCCTAGAAGTCAAATAAAGACCAGGGTAGCCTCGAACTTGTGGGAGTCCTCCTGCCTCTTCTGTCTTCCAAGTATTGGGATTAAAGGTATGGCCACCATACTTAGCCTTAGAAGCTTTCTAATCTTATGGAAAATTTTGCAAACTTTGGAGTTTCATAGAGCTGGAAGAGATTACCATTGTTATACTGTTCTTATACTACAGATAAGGAACAGAGATCCGGACAAGTATTAATCTGTTCAAGGACATACAATTTAAAATTGAAGAACCTGGGATTAGAATCTAGGCTTCCTTATATTTACCATAAGTTTTCCTTTGGAAATTATTTGCTCACTTTGGTGATGTCAAAGATTGCTAATGCCCCAAGGTGATATCACCTCAGGCTCAAGTGCTTTGTGTCTTCTGTCCTGCAAATATATATCATATCCCTTTACTTATAAAAGAGAAAATTTGTGAGCTTTAATTACAACAGCTCAACAGAATCAAACAGATCAAGGGTTAGTTCCATGAAGAGCCGTCTTCCTTATTCTTGAGAAGAAGCCAATTATACTGATTTAACTTCTAGGTACTTTCACATCTGAGAACAGTCATGACAGGGCCTAGCTACTTGCTGTTCCAGCAGGCTTGATCTGCACTATTTTTGCATATGACTATAGTTTAAAATATTTGAAAGTTTCTAATCGCTTAGTTTAGTTCGATGTGCTTGTTCTGTTCAGGTAAGTTATTCCTCACCTAAGACTGTCAGCTGTTTTTGTTGTTTCTGTTTGCAGATTTGTTTGTCATTAAGTAATCTGTTTATTACAAGATAGTATAAAAGTTAGTTTTTTTGTTTTGTTTTGTTTTGTTTTTGAGCTAGGACCTCACTCTGTAGACCTGGCTGGCTCGGGACTTTCTGTGTAGATGAGACTGGCCTATAATTCACAGAGATCTGCCTTCCAAGAGCTTGAAGTAAAGGTGTGCATCACCACGCCCAGCTCGGAGCTTTGAATCTTAAAAAAAAATTGTGTGTGCCTACATATGCACAGGTGCCTTTGGAAGCCAGAAGAGAGTGTCTTCTGATCCCTGGAGCTATAGTTGTAGGTGGTTGTGAACCATCTGGAGTGGGTGCTGGGAACCAAACTTCAGTCCTTTACAAGAACAGCAGGCACAGTTAACTTTCCAGCCCCACAGCTCTGAATTGTGAACAGTTAGCTACAGTTCTGGGCCTCCTCTATGGCTTAGCATGTATTAATTCAGCTCATTTCATTGTGTGTGTGCGTGCACACATGTGCATTCATCATGTGTTCACTCACGTACCCATGAATGCACCTCCTTAATCTTGACGGCAGTACGAATAAACTAGTGGATTTTTAGGGCTCTGAAATATGTCTTGGTTATTTTTCTTACAGATTTTAAATTTAAATTGTGTTTGTGTATGTGTATGTACGTAAGTGTGTATATATGTATGTCTGTGCATGATGTGTGTGTGTTGGGGCCAGGCATGCCATTGTATGCCTTGGAGGGCAGAGGACGACTTTACAGAGTAAGTTCTTTATTCTCATCTTTACCTGGATTCTGAAGACTCTAATTCAGTTCCCCAGGCTTGTTCAGTAAGCACCTCTCTGCTCCCCAACCCCCCAACCATCTTACTAGCCCTCTTCGAAGATTTTTTAAACATTGATGTTATATAGTTAAGAGTTCAGATTAACTGCTGAAACAGACCCAGACAGTTAGTGGCTAAGAAAGTGTAGAAATTTATCTTTTATGTAACACTCAGGTGTAAGATGATTATTGTCAAAGTAGTCAGAGTTCTGCTCCTTGGACTTATCCCTGGGAACCTCCATCCTTCTTTCCCGATGCTTTTATTTGCATCTTCACAGGCAGCTTATTAACACATTCACCTTCTAGTCTCTGGGAAGGGAAGAGAGAGAGGGCTGTGTTTCGTTCTCTAAGGAAAGGGAGTGGAGAGCTGATAGTGTAGCTCATTGGTAGAATATGTGGTAAACATCCATTAGGATCTGGGTTCAATTTCTAGGGCCTCTTCCTCCTAATGAGCCAGAAGGTGTATTCAGTTTTTTGGCATCTCATTCATTATATTTAGAACGGTGACATATCTAGTTGTAAATACTACTGCGGAACATAGTTTCTGGCAGAGTTGCTTGTGCCCAGTTAAATCTTGGCAGAGAGTGAGGCTGGGGGAGACAAATGGATACTATTAGCAGTCTTCCTGAGTCATTGCTAGCAGGCAATGATTTTATAACCCTCTTTCTTCCATTATTTTATTTCATTCTCACCAGAACCTTTGACGTATATGTAATAACCATTTTGTCAACTGAGAAACTGGATTTGAAATAGGAAATGACTGGTTTCAAGTCACAAGGATATCTTAAAACTAAACTTGGTATCTTCTGCTCCGAACCTTCTCTTCATGTTTCTTACCTCAGTGAGACACTGCTTTCTCACCCAGGCCAAGAGTTTTGTTATTTTCCTGACCTCCATAACTAAGTGGGCAGGTATCATCACCTCAGCATTCTTTAGATCTGCGCCCTTCTCCAGCCCCAGGGCTGTTGCTTTAGCTCAGTCTTTAGCATCTCTTGTCTGGACAGCAGCTTTCATTTCCCTCCAGCACTGCCAAGCTCTCTCTTCTCAGCCCAAGCCTGCCAAGTCATCTGTAGTCCCTGCTCCTCCGTGTTTATTCTTCTGTTGCTGCAACTTTACTCATGGCTTTGTTTCTGTTCAAATGGCTCCTGGTCCTCTCTCCACTTGGCCTTACTTCCTCAGTAAAGCTGTTGCTCTCTTTTCCGGGTAAGGGTTGCTGTTTCTCTCCATGTGTCTGTGTTGATGCTTGCCATTGGTAATGCTTGAGATGCTGTGTTGTTAATGTCTCCCTTTAAGCAGCAGCAGTCAGTCCTCTGATAAGAGTGCTTACTCAATAACTGTTTAAATGGAATGTGACAGACTGATACTTGAAGCCCAATCCTGAGTTTTTCTTATCATAATGACTCATTCTGTGTTAACTATCTACATATTTCTCAAGAGTTTTTCCAAAACCAAATTTGGGCATCTGATCTCTCAGGAGCTTTTTTCCTTTGGAAGTCAAGATGCTTGAGGATGGCTTTTCGAACCAATGGGCATTTTTGTGGCATCACTCTCTTCTTGTTTATTTAGGGTTAACATGAATAGTTTTATCAATACCTGTAGACGTTTATCTCTTTGAAAAGTCAGATTTTGAACTTAGGGTAATCAAACTGTGGGGAAATTATTTTTCTGATTTCTATTTGAGGAATGTATTTTGTTTGGCTCTTTACTCAAATGCTACTATAATTTGCTTATAATTTAGAATATAAAGAACTGCTAGGTGTTTGGTTTATTTTCACAATTACTTTAAGAGACAAAAACTTTGCTTTACGTTTTTGGGGAAAAGTAGGCAAATTAGAAAAAAAAATAAGCATCCCCTTGAAGATGGTTTCATTTTTAAGGTCATTTACAAAGTACATGAAAATGAAGAGCGGGATAATTTCTGTTTAAAATAGGCACTATTTAGGGAAAGATGGTGTACTTCTCAGTGGTGAGTATAAACTTAGTCTGGCCATTATAATTTCTGATCACTGAAGCTCACTTACAATGGGTTTAAACCATCTGTTTTGGTGTTAATCCTTTAAAACCCACTTGGTGGAAGTTAACGTGATAAAAGGTAATAACGCTTGAAATACAGCAGTCATTTGGTCTGGTTTACATTTCAACTAATTACATGCAAAGTAAAGTGTCTTTGGGAAAGAGGAACGGGAAGAATTAATGCTGTAGTCAACGATTTTGATCGCAGCTTGAGCCCTGCACACCTGTCACTGGCTTGTGGAAGTTCTCCTCCATAATTAAGAGCTCCTCGCTCATGTTATTACTTAATTGGATGCCACAGGAGCATGGGGAAACAGCGGAATCCTTTTAATTGCATACCAGCTTTTAAAACAAATCACCAATGTTTAATGTGGTATTGTTTTTATAAGCCTTCTCAGGGAACTGTTTTGATTGTTTCAGGTCCAAAAGAAAATGTAGTCTCTGTTTTGGAGCATTGAGAATACTGCTGTTTATAAAGTAGACTCAAATAAATTTCTGAAACATCTCTCCTTAAAGAGTAAGGAATGTAGTTACTAACAGTTGCACAGTGCTTTACGGTTTGGCCAGCCGTTTCCTTTGTTTAATTCTTATTATAGCTCTAAGAAAGGTATTATAGCCATGTTCTCCATTTTACAGGTGAGGAAACTTCAGGTTAGAAAAGTGATGTTCTGGTTAGTTTTTTGTCAGCTTGACAGAGTCATCTGGGAAGAGGAACTTGGGTTGAGAAAATGCCTCCATCAGATTGCTCTGCAGGCAAGCTTATGGGGCATTTTTATTTTTTCTTTTCTTTTTTTTTTTTTTTGATTAATGATTCATGTGGGAGGGCCAGCTGTGGGGACAGTACCACCTGGTCCTGGTCGTATAAGACAGAAGGTTGAGATATATTCATGGAAAGCAAGCCACTAATCAGTAGCACTCCTCTGAGGTTCCTGCTTTGAATTCCTGCCCTGACTTCTCTCAGTGATAGGCTGTAAATTGTAAGCCAAATAAACCCTTTCCTCCCCAAGTTGTTTTTGGTCATGCTATTTATCAGCAATAGAAGCTTCTAGAACAAGTGACCTGCACAAAGCTGCACAGTTAGAAAAGTTGACAGAAACAAACACAGACTTCATAGTGTACCTCCCTTTAGTATATAATTAGGTATACACGTATCTAATTGTGTTAGTAATAAATTTAGTTAATTATAATTGTTATGTTAGAGAAAATAGTCAACAGACTAGTTTAGCAAAAAGTATCTTAATTTTTAAAGTAATTAGGTTAGGGATATTCAAAATTAAAAAGTTTTAGGGATTTTATCTATATCTTGCTGTGAATGTATGTTCAATGAATACCATTTAATTGTTGAGTGTATAACACTTGCACAGTGTTTTGTCATACTGTTTTGACATACTGTTGGTACTCAGATGTTGGTTGATTGTATGGCTTTTTAAAGAAAATCTGTTTATTTTTAAACCATTATAAATTGAAAGGAGGTTGCATTAATAGTAAGTAGAAAGGTTAGGTATAGGCTAGGGGTGAAGTTCTTGCCTGTCTTAGACAAGGGCCTGGGCTCAATCCCTGGAACTTGAAGAACAGTGCACAGGGTCCTTTCTATTCTTTTCCCAGCCTTTTCCATTGTGACATCATAAACACAGTAAAGTAATACTAAAGCTAGACAAAGGACACCAGTGAAATACCACGAAGTGGACCACAGACTTTCCCATTTTCTATGTAATCATATGTATGTGTAGTTCAGTATAGTTTTATCCCTTGAACAGATTGGTGTAATCACTACCACAATTAGAGATACCGACATGTTCTGTCACCAAAAGGAAGCTGTCTTGTACGACATCATTATATTTATGACCTTACCTTCCTTCCTTCTCTCCCCACTCTGTCCTTGTCCTCTGTCAACTACATGTATATTCTTTATCTGTGTAATTTTGTCCTTTTGATAATGATGCATAAATGGAATCATGTAGTTTTTTATCTTTTGAGATTGACTTTACCAAGCATGATGTCCTTGAGACATTCACCTAGGTTATCGCCTGTATCTTTGTTTTGTTCCTTTTGGGGGTAGGTGTTGCTAGGCATTCAACGAAGAGCCTCCTTCCATAATCAGATAGTAACATGGCGCTGTGCCAGCTGCCTCCAGTCCCTGTTTTGTTCCTTTTTGTTACTGAGTAGCCTTCTCTCATAAGGATATAGAGGGATAGTGTAGCCATTCACCTGTTGAAGACTATTTGAGTTGGTTGTCCTAATTTTCTATTATAAATGAAGCTGTTATGAACTTTTTTTTCTTTCCCTGGGGACAGGGTTTCTCTGTGTAGCCCTGGTTGTCCTGGAACTCACTCTGCAGACCAGGCTGGCCTCAAACTCAGAGATCTGCCTGCCTCTGCCTCCCAAGTGCTGGGACTAAAGGTCTGCGCCACCACTGACTGGCCAAGAATATTCTTTCCTTTTGGATTGGTATTGACACCTTGGCTATAACTTTGTAGATTTTTTTCTGGACTCTAATTTTATCAAGATGGTTAGCAAATTCCTGGTGTGCAGAAATCGGGTTGGGTGGCTGTACCACTTGAAGATGACATTAAAGGTAGCCTGGTGAAATTGCTCAGGGTGACAGTATAGTCCCTGACCCAGGTGTTCCAAACCTCATCAGTAGCTTTTCGGGGACAGGGACTAGTGCTTTAAGAACAGGGATGAAAGGCAAAAACATAGAACTGAAGCAGCCTGTCACCTTTGCAAGGGACAACGTGGGACTTACTGATCTTATTCCTATAGCAGCCTCTTTGCACAGGCACAGTGTGAAACTTTGAAAAGATCACAGCCCCTCCATAGTGGTGGTTTCCTTTTGGAGCAGTTAACACTGCATGTCATCATTCTGTGCTTCCATAACTACATAGCAAATTAAGTCTTCGTATAGTGCTATGATTAAGACTGAGGGCTCTCCATCCCCTTCTTGCTTTCTGTGGACTTTAGAAAAATATTTTTCATTTCCCTCTGTAACAAGGTGAACACTGGGGCTTAGAGGTCATGTGCTTTCCTCACTGTTCGTTGTCTTCTGTGTCCTTGAGGTGATAGGTGTGTGATGGTTGTGTGTTGGCTGCTTTCTGTTTTAGTTCAAAGAACTGGAAATGTAGCTTCATAGGGATGATGCTTGCCTAGTGTATAGAAACCCCTGAGTTCACATCCCACCACTGCAAAATAGCCAATGACAACTTTTATAAATCAGTTTTTGATCCTAATCTCAAGTCTACTGACAGTGAATGGTTTAAGAATGGACATGTGAGGGTAGGCATGGTGATCCACTGTCTTTAATCCCAGCACTCAGGAGGCAGAGGTGGGGGAATCTCTGTGAATTCAAGGCCAACTTGGTTTGCATAGGGAGTTCCAGGGCTTTACAGTCTGTCTCGAAAAAGAAAAAGAGTGTGGCTTTGCCTGAAGTGTGACTAAGGAAGCATCAGAGAATGCTGCCAGCCTTTGATAGGTGTTCTCAGCTCAGATAGAGCATACAAGAAAGTGGCCTGTTTCAGTGATTCATAGAATATTTATTTATGCAAGAATAGAGTCATCCTTGTCAAACTTAGGAGAGGTTAAATATTCAGTCTAGTTTTCCTTGCTGGATAAGTCTTTCCTTTTTATCTATGTGTGTTTTGAAAGTATAATACCAGAAGATGAGGGGCCCAAATTGTGCCATAGCTCCTAAAAGCAAGTTCTTAGGAATGGGTCTGAAATTAGGATAAATATTTGCTGATTTTGTGTAGGTCCAACAAATCAAGGCAGGATCTTTGATGTGCGTTTGATGTTTGGGGTCATTGTACTGAAGCAAGTACTCCTTGTCTCAGGGTTTTATTGCTGTGATGAGACACCCATGACCAAGGCAACTCCCATAAAAGCAAACCTTTAATTGGGGCTGGCTTACAGTGTCAGAGGTTCAGTTCATTATCATCACACACCCCCATAGTGATGATAAGGCCACACCTACTCCAATAAGGCCACACCTTCTAATAGTGCCACTTCCCATGGGCCAATTATATTCACACCACCACACTCCTGTTTAAGCTGGGGGTCCCTTTTACTCAAGTGCTCAACCTGCACCTTTTGAGTCTCCAGAGACATGCCATACTCAGCTGGGTCAAGTTGGGTACTGAGAAGAGTGGCCCAGGGTCACAGGCACATACTTGGAACCTGACATCTTAGCTCTAGGTGCATATCTGCCCTACTCTTTATTTTTTAGACTAAACTGAGGAGATATAAATACCTATTTTTCAAAGGAGATATAACTAACTATCTCTCAAATCGAGGAACAAATGATTATAAATCTATATGGAAGTATCTGGGAACCGTATGGGGATTAGTTCTTTTGTAGATGGATGTGACTAAGCAAGGCTAGATTAAGAAATATGCTTAAGGGCTGCTGAAGTGGATCAATGAGCAATGGTACTTGCTGCCAAGCCTGACATTTGGAACCCATGGTGGAAGGAAAGAACCAACTCTCAAGAAAGTTGTTCTTTGACTTCCGTATGCCTCAGTCTCCAGTGCTGGCATTACAGGCCTATGCCACCATATCTTGAAATGATCTTCTTTGGGTTAGTCTTGAATTTCTGGTAGTTGGAGCATGTAATGGGCTTGTGAGAGCCTGAGGGAAAATGGTAGAGGTTGATTTCTAGGACTGGTCTGAGGATGGAAGGTATGTAGGGCTATTACTCAGTGAAACATTGTTAAGCACAGTAATGGTGCAGGCACTGCCAGAAGAGTGTTTGCCCTCCTGGAGGAAGCATCCCTACAAATACAAGGTTTGGTCAGTGTGGGATCTGGAGAACCTGTGGAAACCCTGTTTCCTTCTGTAGTGGCTCAGTAATCCTCATCTCTGTCACTGGAGACTGTCTAAAGGGTGCTAGGTAGTAGTTCCAACTTATTCCTTTTCAGCTGGGAACTTCTAGTAGAGCTGGAGAGAGCAGGACAAGTCAGGGGCTTAGGCCTCAGTTACATCACAGAGAGGGACTGGGTTGAGAAGAAAATAGGCAACTATTTGAAATAACAATTTACCACTCTCTCAAGAGTTTTGCAGTTGTATAGATCTATATTCTAAGTTAAACTTTATCATTTCTCTATGAATTATCCTAGATAAGTCAGGGTGAAAATGGCACTGTAATGCTTACCTTCAATTACAATTAGATCAGAGTGTTGTGTTGGATAGTCTCACCATATATAACCAGGCTGACTCCAACCTAAGTTCTGCTTTTCAAGTCTTCTAAGTGCAGTCATTGGCATGTGCAGTGCCTGTTCTGTGGTAGATACTCAGATAAAGGTTAGTTGGATTGCTGTTAGGCAAAGGTTGTGAAACTAAACCTTCAAATTAACCCTATTTTGCTTATCTGTGACCCCTTGGAGGTTCTTTGTTTAGTATTTGCTTCAGTTCCATTCAAAATTCACTGCATTTTTCAGGATGCAGTAGTACATGCTTTTAATCTCAGCACTTGGGAAGCAGAGGCAGATATCTATGTGAGTTTGAAGTTAGCCTGGTCTACTTCCAGTTCCAGGACAACTAGGGATATAGAGTGACATCATCTTTTGGAAAAAAAGGCAAAAAGAAAATTCAACATAGTCGGTTTTAATGGGTATATGCTATTGCACTGCATGATAAGACTGGCGTTAAGCTTTCAGACCTTTTGGTTCAGTTTCCTGAGTGCTGGGATTACATGTGTCGTTGAAGCCTGGCCAGGTAAAACTTGTTGTGTATTTGGACTGTCCTCTTTCCTTTGGATAATACCAGCAACGTTGTGATAAACATCTTTGGTTGTCAATATGTCCATATGTCCAGAAGCATTTGGTTTATATGCTTGCTTTATTTTGAGACAGTGTCTAATCTAGCTCCTTGTGTCTCAGCTTCCTTGTGCTAGGATTATGGGTGTGTAGCACCGTTCTTGTCTGGTCTGGTCTATATTTTAGTTAGCTTTCTTAGGATAAACAATAAAGACAATAGGAGTTGAGTTGTTAAGTTTTTAAGGATGTTGGCACTTAACAGTTGAATTGTTTCCTTAGTTCATTGTATGAACAAACCATTTGCTAAGTGAAAGAATGAATGTTCTCCAGGAAAACTGTACCTAGTTGTCCACTCCAGAGGGACAAATGCCTGAAACTCCCATATTGCCTTTCATATTTGATCCTCCAGTGTGCTCTGTCCACATTTGTTCATAGTTGGGGCTTACTCTGTTGTTACATTCAGACTTTGTTACTTTCTCTAACTTCGGGCAGATCGAAACAAGCCCTTATTCCTGCTTTGCTAAAGGAGAGACAGTTTCTTCCCATCTGGTCATGGTTCCTGCAGACATCCTCCTTTCATTGGTAGTATATCTTCTGATTCATAGTCATCCTTGAGATTGTAGAGATTTGAAATATTTGACCAACCTTATAGGTAATATTCAACATATGGATAGAAAGGAAAGTATAATTGAAGAAAGAAAATTCAGAATTAGTTTCTGAGGAACCAAATATTAGTATACATGAGAAATTGTAATCTTTAGTGTCTCTGGGGTTCTGTTTCCTATCTGTACAACAAACTGTAAATGTATCTTTTATTCAGCTGATGTAATTGTCCTCTCAGAGGCTTACTGTGGAATAAATTTACCCTTTCTAGCTCCTTCTGAACTCTGGCTAGCTAGTTCAACTCAGCTGTTCTGGCCCAAACTGCCCTCCAAGCTGATGGATTCAAACTGGCTTCTCTTGGTTTCTGACCCAGTTGCTCTGCTTAGCCTCACACTAACTCTGATAATCTATTCTAATCTTCGGGCTCCTTCTCATTCTCTGGCTTGTTCTGTCTTCGCCTGTAACCTGTCTGCCTCTGAACTTCACAAACTGAACTGCCACGAACTCGACCCCTTTGCTTGCTTCTCAACTGACTCTCAATTGACAGCACCAAACTCAACTCCACCAACTGAGCTGACTGAACTGAAGATGATTCTTTCTCACTGTGCTGCTCTCTCTCTTTTTTAAAAATTTATTTTTATTTTATATGCATTGGTGTTTTGCTTGTATATGTGTCATTGTGAGAGAGTCAGATCCCCTGGAACTGGAGTTACAGACAGTTGTGAGCTGCCATTTGGGTGCTGGGAGTTGAACCTGGGTCCTCTGGAAGAGTAGCCAGCGTGCTCAGCCACTGAACCATCTTTCTAGCTCCCTGCACTGCTCTTTTAAGTCTCCTCTCTTTCCTCTGCTGTTCTCTTAAGGCTTGGGCATATCCTATCTCTGGCTCATTCTGTCAAATCTTTCTCTGATTTGTCACTTTGTCTGCCCCTCAATTAGACATCACGTTCAAACATGGCTGCTTCCTTCTATAAACTAACCTTACCTACATTGTTTGGGATTAAAGGTGTGTACTAAGGGTATGTCTGTATTCCAGCCAGAGGGATTAAAGGTGTGTGGTATGTCTATATCTGATCACGAAGATCTAGGTATTTGGATGTGATCTCTTGCCAGAGCAGCCATGTTGCTGGATTAAAATTCCTCTACAACAGACCTACAATAATATCTTCTCTGCTTAGCACTTAAGCCTAGATAGATATAAACAACTTGTGAACTAGCACATTCTTACTGAATGATTACTGTGCAAAGATTGTAAATGTTCAAAGTATTTCTTTTGGAATGTTTGAAAGTTTGCCTTGCAAGAGGCTCTTTTATGATTTGAACTCTGCCTCTCTCATTAGTTTCAAATCCTAATTCTTTCTTACTTGCTTTAGCCCATGTAAAGCCCTTATCATTTTGTACTGGTCATATCCTCTCAACCTCTACCCCACCAATCCCGTGTGTGTGTGTGTGTGTGTGTGTGTGTGTGTGTGTGTGTGTGTGTGTGTTTGTACACGCACACATGCACATATATATTTTAATTTTATTATTTATGTATTTTAGTTTATTTTCCATATATGATTTGTAACCTCTCCCTCCACCTTCTTTCTTTTTTTAATTCATACAATGGATTCTGATCAGTTTCCCTTCCCCATCTCATCCCAGATCCTCTCCACCCCATCCAATTTTACACCTTTATTCTCTCTTAGAAAACAAACAGACAAATAAAAAAAGCAAACTAGAATTAAAAAAAATAACAGCAAGAATGAAAAGGCACAAGAAACACACCATAGACATACATAGATAAATCAAACCCTGTAAAAACAAAAAATCAGAAACTATAATATACAAACAAAAGAATAATAAGACAAAAAAAAGCCTAAACAAAACAATATGAGGCCAAAAATATACAAAATATCATTGAGTTTGTTTTGTGTTGGCCATCTACTGCTGGGTATATGGTCTACTTTGTAAGTTTGGTTTATATATACAATGAGATTCCATTGGAAAAAACTGATTTTTCCTTTGCAAGCGATCATCAGTTGGTGATAGCTTCTTGCTAGGGCTAGGAGATTTTGTCCAATTTACCATCTCAGTGCTGGGACCCAGTCTGGCTTGAATCTGTGCAGACCTTGTGCATGTGTCATGATCGCGTGTGTTCATATTTGCATTAGTTTTGTTGTGTCTAGATGACAATGTTTCTTTCCTTGCTAGTCATCCATCCTTTCAGGGTTTTACAATCTTTCCGACTCCTTATCTGCATAGCTCCCCGGGCCCAGAGTCCAGGTCTGGTGTGACCACTCACATTCCTATATTCTTAATCATCCCATTTCTCTGTTTGGGATACTGTGGTAGTTTGAAAAGTAATGGCCCCCAGAGACTCACGTGTTTGAATGCTTGGCCCATAGGAAGTGGCACTATTAGGAGGTGTGGCCTCGTTGGAGTAGGTAAGGCCTTGTTGGAGAAAAGGGTGTCCCTAAGGGAGTGGACTTTGAGGTCTCCTACGCTCAAGCTATGCTCATTGTGGCACACAGTCTCCTGCCATCTTTGGATCAAGATGTAGAACTCTCAGCTCCTTCTCCAGCACCATGTCTATCTGCATACTACTATGCTTCCCACCAGGATGATATTGGACTAAACCTCTGAAACTGTAAGCCACCCCCAATTAAATGTTTTCTTTTATAAGAGTTGCCATAGTCATGGCATCTCTTCACAGCAGTGGAAACCCTAACTAAGACAGATATCTTCCCACCCTTTCTTCAACTTCCAGACTCTCATGACTTGTGATGTTTTCACTTATTCAGCCATTCATCCATTACTTGCCTCAATGGATACTTACTGCACACATGTGTAAGATTTCATGATAAGTATTACAAGAGGAGGAGGAGGGCAACTATAGATTACATTTAGGGCAGGTTCGGGGGTGCATTTTGTAATCCTAAAGCTCTACTCAAGAGGCTGAGGCAGAGTGATTGTGAGTTTGAGGCCAACTTCAGATGGATAGTGCGTTGTCTGTTAGCCTGGGTTGTATAGCAAAACCTTATCTCTTGCTTTTTATATGTTTATGTGTGCATATATATATATATATATGTATGTATGCATATATGTATATGTATAAACAAAAAGATTTGTCTGTCTCTGCCTCCTGAGTGCTGGAGTTAAATGGGTGGGACACCATACCAGATTAAAATAAAATTTTAACCTTTAAACTTAAGGTAAATAATTTCTAAGTACAAGTCATATTTGGATACAAAGAGATATTAAAGTAGTTGCCATTTATTAAATCCCTGAGGAACCAGGCACATCTATAACTGCTTTAAGTACATTTTCTCTCATCCTTTCCACAGCTCTGCAAGGTTAGGTATTATTATTTTATATTTGAGGGAATACAGCTTGAAGAAGAAAAAAAAATGTGCTCAAATTCACACACACACACTTGTAAAAGATTGAATTAGAGTTTATTTGATTGATTGGCTGTATTGTATTTGTGACCCCTGGCATGTAGGGCAAGTGTTTTACCACTGAACTATGCGCCTATCTGTCTGTCTGTCTGTCTATCTATTTATATTGATTGATTGACAGGGTTTTGTTATGTAGCCTTGGTTCACAGGGTTTTCTGCTTTAGCCTCCTGAGTGCTAGGATTACAGGCATGTGCCACTACTCCCAGTGCTGGAATGGAAGCCAGTTTTAGCTTTACTTTTTAGGTTTTTGTTGATATAAGGCCAGGAGGATAGAGATAGGCAAACTTGGTAAGGTAAGAACTGTGCAAGATAGGCCAACTACTACTGCCTTTCAAAGAAGAGATAGTGCGAGTGAGATCCACGTATTTAAAAATATGAGGTCCATCTTTTCATTTGCCTGAATGTCCCGTCCTTTCTAGGACAGACTAAGAATCCTCCTCTGTGAGCATGTGTGTGGATAAGGGCTTCTGGATCCACACTGCTGCAGTAGATGGCACATGGCAGTTCTGAATGCTTCAACCATGTGCTTAATTGGAAATTCATCCATGGCAGCTGCACCATGTAGCCAGATGGGATTTAAAATCAGCATGTTCATATTATTAAAAAAAAACCCAAAAGACAAAAACCCTAATTTAAAAATGTCAATTTGCAACCTGATGTTGCCATGTTAGAATTTTCCCCAATAAAGACTAGGAAATGTTTCATAAAATGCCTGTTAAATTGTTTACACTTGTTGTACACTGCACAGATGTGCTTATTGGATGGATTGCTTTTCTAAAACTGTGTTGTGGAAGAAAGAAAAGTGAGCTGTTTCAGTTAGGAACTTGGATGGCTGTTGAACAAAGGAGTACAGTTAAATTTTTAGTTTATGGAATTGACTTTAACAGTTGGTTTTGTAGTTGTGTTTTCTAATTAAATGGTGGTATTATAGCTTTGGGAGGCATAGACTAACGAGGAAGACTCATCTAAAATAGGCTGTGTTGAAAACTGCGTCAGATGGGCCCTGTCTCATATACTTTTTTTTTTAAAGCGACTTCCTGATTGAACTACCTACTTATTGTCTCACTCCTCTCAGGTATATCTTCTTTATTGCTTTTCTCTGAGCTTTCTTAAATACAAATACCCTTCTTCCCTGCTTTAAATTTGCTTTACATTTTCTGAGAATTCTTTTGTAATTTGTAGGATAAAATTTACCCCGTGTAGTTTACCTTGCAAATAAATCTCTTGCATGATTCAGGTTCTGCCTGGATTACTTATATGTTCTTATATGTTGTTCCAGTCAATTTAAACTAATTATCATTTACTGTACAGATCATATCCTCAAACCTTTAGCCAGGACATACATTTATTTATTTATGTACTTATTTATACATTGGTGTTTTGCCTACATGTCTGTGTGAGAGAGTCAAATCCCCTGGAACTTGAGTTACAGACAGCTGCCAGCTGCCACGTGAGTAATGGGAACTGAACTTGGGTCCTTTGGTAGAGAAGTCAGTGCTCTTAACTGCTGAGCCATCTCTCCAGTCCCCAACTTCCCATTCTTTCTTCATTTCTTAACCTTTTTGTTTGTTTTTTGAGACAGGGTCTCATGTAGCCAAGGCCTGCCTCACCTCCCAAATGTTGGGACTACAAGTGTAAGTCACCATTCTCAACTCTTAGTTGTGATTTTGTTCAAATATTTTAAAAATTCCTTTCAGAATTATTTATAATTTAATTATATGCTAAACCTAAAACAAGAAATAAGCCACCTTCTTAATCACATTTCACATTAAATAGTAGCATTTTGGCTTGGGAGAGAGATTGAGTACGTTTTTGATTCCCTCTAATTTCAGCTCCTACAGTTTCCCTCTAAGTTGGAATGCTGGTTCATTATTACCCTGATTCTAGCCTGTGAAGCTACTAGTTTTTGGAAATAAATCCTGGGTGGTGTGTGAACAAGGTCTGTGTTACTAGTGTCATTCCTAAACAGCCTTCACTAGGGACTTACTGTGGGATGATGCTGGGGCACAGAAACGAGTTAAATGTAGCTCCTGCCAGATTGACCTCCATATTGTACCTTAGTGACCACATACAGACTAGAAAGAGCCCTGTAGAATTTCTGCAGTGATCAAAATATCTATATTTGTGTTGTCTGATTGATAGTCACCTGCTGTGTGTAGCTCTTCAGTGCATGAAATATGGAAATGATATCTAGGAACTGAAAGTAAATTTTACTTTGTTTCAATTACTTTAAATAGGCACACATGGCTAGTGGCTGCTAGCCTCTTCATATCTGGAGGGTCAGAGCAGTGGGGAATAAGACATACAAGTAAGAAAGTACAGTTAGCTGTAATACAAGGACTTGGGGTTTAGTTATGCTGGTAACATACTTACCTAGTATGTCACCTTGATCCCTGACATGAAAATAAAAAGGTGACAGGAGTTGTGATAGAAAAAATCCTTTGGATTTTCTCTACGATTCTTCAGATATATCAGGGGTAAAGGAAGAAACAATTATAGTCACTTCTCAAAGTTGAGAGCTTTAATAAAAATGATAGTTTTACGAGTCTTAAAAGATGAATGAATATAATTGACTGTCGTATGTGCATTTGGGGGTAGAGGTTCAAGACAGGCTTTCTCTGTGCAGCTTTGGCTGTCAGCTAGTTCTGAAGACAAGACTGGCCTGGAACTCAGAGATTCACCTGCCTTTGCCTCTTGAGTGCTGGGATTATAGGCGTATGCCACTATGCCTGGTTTCATATGTCCATCTTAAAGAATTGTATTTCTTAGCTGGGCATGGTGATAGCATGCCTGTATTCCTTTATGAGATGAAGGCAGGAGGATCAGAAGTTCAAGGATATTATTTTCAGTTAATAATGTTCTGAGGCCAGTGAGCGCACAAGATCCTGTCTAAAAACAGAGAGTACCCTCCCCCAAAAAGAACAAAATGCAGTGTAGAGAGATAGCTCAGTGGTTAGGGGCACACACTGCAGAGGACCTGAGTTGGATTCCCAGCACCCACATCAGGTGGCTCCTGACTGCCGGTAATGCTAGGTCCAGGGGGGTCCAATGTTTCTGGCCTGGCAGGCACCTACACATGTGTTTATGCTTACACACAGGCACACATACATAACTAAAAATAATAAAAGTAAATCTTACCTCAAAAACAAACGAAGAGTTGTATTTCTTCTTGCTGCATTTGTAGGTTACTCTTTTTTGGGAGTAGGGTATCAGGGTATAATAAAAAACTCATTTCTCAATCTTCATTGTTTATAATATAACCTTATCTTTGATTCAGAAAGAAACAGGAATTTGTAAATTTTCTGGTTATTATTATTAGAATATTGAAACCAATGGAAAACTTAGTGAGTTAGAATTTTTTTTTCTTTTCTTTTTTTTTTTTTTTTGTGCTGGACATGGTCGTGCAAACATTTAATCCCAGCACTCAGGAGGCAGAGACAGGTGGATCTCTGTGAGTTTGAGGTCAGCCTATTCTACATAGTGAGTTCCAGGACGAACAGAGAGAGCTAATAGTGAAATCTTTTCTCAAAAAAATTCTTTTTGCTGACTAATAATGGACATTATTAATGAATAATAGGCAGGAATTTTACTTTAAAAGGATCTCATGTGGGGCGTGTGCGCGCGCGCGCATGCGCAGGAGAGTATGCACACGGAGGTCATAGAGGACAGCTTTTAGGAGTTCTCTCCTTCCACCATCACATGTCCCCAGCCCAATAAATAAATGTAGTACAAATTTTTAGAAACCTGGTCTAAACAAACAAAACAGGAAGTGCCTCCTGCTGGTGTCAGATTCTGTGCCCTATACATTTGTATGTTATAGTTTCAGCTTAAGAGCCCATAATCAGATGGTTGTCTTAAACTCCTTTTTTTTTTTTTTTTTTTTCATTTGAAATACTGCGTAGTCTCTGTCTGATGGCCTGGACATCTTTCTTCTGTAATCAGTGCTTGTTTGTTACCTTGTATCACCAGCTAGAGAACTCTCGCTTGCACTCTAGCTTCCTGCCAAGTTAGAACACTGTTCCTTTCCCACTCTTTCACTCTGTGTTAATTATGGCTTTTAACGAATGTCCACCCAAATATGAATGTGTTTGAGAGAGAGAATAGAGGAGAGGCTCTAAAACTGATAATAAAGAAGGTGTTTTTTTTTTTTTTTTTTTTTTTTTTTTTTGAGACAGGGTTTCTCTGTGTAGCCTTGGCTGTCCTGGAACTCACTCTGTAGACCAGGCTGGCCTTGAACTCAGAAATCCACCTGCCTCTGCCTCCCAAGTGCTGGGATTAAAGGCGTGCGCCACCACTGCCCGGCTAAGAAGGTGGTTTTATGTAGCAATCATTTATACATGTGAGACAGGATGATATTTGTTTTTGTGAAGAAGTGAGGAGTCCTTTGCTTAGAGTAAACATGGAGGCAATATCGATATTGAACTGATGGAAGCAGGAGTCTTGATAGGGCTGGCAGGTGGCAGGTGTGTGTGTGTGTGTGTGTGTGTGTGTACGCGCGCGTGTCTGTTTTCCTGTGTAATGATCGAGAAATGTCTTTAGTTTGCTTTATTTCTTTAAGTGAATTGACTTGGGCTGAGTTCCAAAGGCAGATAACATAGCAATAGCTTAATTTACACAAGTAAATTTCTTTTATAAGAATAGTCTTCATAGCCAGGCAGTGGTGGCACTTGGGAGGCAGAGGCAGGTGGATTTCTGAGTTCAAGGCCAGCCTGGTCTACAGAGTGAGTTCCAGGACAGCCAGGGCTACACAGAGAAACCCTGTCTCAAAAAACCAAAAAAAAAAAAAAAAAAAAAATTAGTCTTCATGTTTCAACAGTCTTCATGTTTCAACAGTCTTTGTAATCTGCTATATTAAGTATACAATGTCCTCTTCAAATGTGACTATCTCTAGTTCCTGGCTTAGGTTAACAAGACTGGCCCAGGTAGTTATCTTGGCCAATTTCTGTTTTATGATGTAGTAAAGAACTTGAACTTTGAAGTGCCAGCAACTGAGATTGAATTCAATTTCTGTTACTAGCTATGTGATCTTGAGCTAGACACTTGACCTTTCTAGGCTTAGCCTTCTCATTTGTAAAAGATTATAGGATTATGGTCATAGTTGGGTAGGATAAGACACTTGCTCATGGAAAGCACTCAGTAAATGTTAACTGCTATCATTGTACCTCTTGTCATATCACCGTGAATGGCCAGTTCATTTATTTATTTATAAATTCTCATACAAATGACAAGATTTACTGTCTTAATTATTTTTTATGTGTAAGTGTTTTGTCTGTATGTGTGTCTGTGCACTGTTCACTTTCAGTGCCTCTGGAGGCTATAAGACAGCATCAGATCCATGGGAACTGGAGTTGAAGATTATTGTTATACACCATATGAACTGAACCCTGGTCTTCAATTCACTGGGAACTGAACCCTGGCCTTCTGCAAGAGCAATAAGTGCTCTTAACTGATGAACCACTTCTACAGCCCCTTAAATATTATTTTTAAATTAATAGCAATCAAATTGACTTTAATAAAATTCTATTTTAACACAATGAATCGTTGCCACATCCAGCATAGCTTCAGGGATAAACCTGATTGGAGTGGCAAGGGAATGAAGAATAGACAAATATACCAACAGAAAGCTGGCATCAGGTGGTCTGGACTCTCTCTGAGGAGAAATACAACCCTCCTAGAATCTCAGCAGTTTATTATATATAGTTGAAAAGGGAGGCAGGATTATTGCACACAGCTAAGCAAGGAGGTGTGTTATTACATACACATAGATAAAGAGGGAGGCAGAGCTTATGGTATACAGCTGAATAAAGGAGAGAGCTATGGTGGACATTTCCTACATGTACTATCAACATTTGCACTCAATGTAAAAGTAACCTTTATTTTCCTGAAGTAATTGTCTCCAAGGCTTACTGCCTTAGTCTGCTAACCTAGGCCTAGTCCTGGAAGCTTTTAGCCTCCATTCAATCTTATTTAGGCTTAGAATGTTTTCAGCCTCTGAGACTTACTGCTGCATAAGCTCATCCATTCTTGATTCTTTCTGATCTCTGGCTGGCTGATTCAACTCAGCAGTTCTGGCTCAAACTCCTCTCCAAGTTGACTGACTCAATTTGGCTTCTCTTGGCCTCTTACTGAATAGCTCTGCTTGGCCTTATACTAACTTTGGCAATCTATTCTAATCGTCTGGCTTCTCATTCTCTGGCTTGTTCTGTGTCTGGCTTGTTCTCTCTTCGAAACTTCTCTCTGTATCACTGCCCCAGTTAAAAAACTGCCCTTCTTTTCTCTTGTTTTCTTTTCTTTTCCTTTCTCTGCACTGCTCTTAGTAGCTTCCATTTCCTCTTTCTTCTTGTAAGAGCTGAGCATGTTGTATCTCTGACTCATTCTGTCAAATCTTTCTTGATTCATCACTTTTTCTGCCACTCAATTAGATATCACTTTCAAATATGGGTGCTTCCTTCTACAAACTAACTTTACCTTCATCATTTGGAATTAAAGGTGCATACTAAGGGAGTGTCTGTATTCCAGCCAGAGGGATTAAAGGTGTGTGCAAAAGGCTGAGCCACCCCACAACTAGAAACAGCTCCCCCCCCCCCCCCAGTAAATAATACAATCTTGGAGTTCACAGCATGAACAAGTATACTACAACATTTCCCCCTTTTGTCTAATTTAAAAATTGTACCTAGTTTAATTTTTACAACAGAAACCGCTATCAGCCCATAAACTTGGCAGTCCAGATGTCCTTGTCTGATGCGAAGATCCTTCACATGGCCTCATTTTTCCTTTAACAGCAGCATCAGCGTTTTCAGTCTGCCAGTCTTGTGAGCCATCTGTCCTTCAGCTGATTTGTTGACCTGTCTCGGGGCAGGGGTCATCAGCTTTCTGTGTCTCTTCCTTCCTGGAGTTGTACTTTTCATGTGGAAGCTTCTCGTACGTACTTGGATTGGATCTTTATCAATTTTGATGGAGCCCTTAGTCCTTCATAGGCAAAACCTCTTTCTTAATACATTCTCCGACTTCCATTCTGATGTTAAAATATTTTAAAAGTGTACAGGTCTATTTAGGTTTGGGTTTTTTTTTGTTGTTTTTTGTTTTTTGTTTTCCCTGCAGTCTGGTGTCTTTCAGCTAATCTCATGGCTGAGCCACACCACAACAAGGTTTTTCTAGTTGATAATCTTGGAGTTCACAGTGTGATCAAACATCAGACCAGAGGAAGGTTTTGACATTTCCCATGTTTCTGAGGCTTTAGGTCTTTGGCATGACTGTGTCCATGGCAACAGCACACAGTCACTCAGGACTTCACTTATTCAGGGCTTTCTCTGTTCCCTGCAAATGCTGTAAACACCACCACAGTCAAGTTACAGAGTAATCCCATTACCCTTTCCTCACTGCAACTTCTCTCTCTCTCTCTCTCTCTCTCTCTCTCTCTCTCTCTCTCTCTCTCTCTCTCTCTCTCTCTGTGTTTGTCTGTCTGTCTGTCTGTGTATCTGTGTCCATCCAGAGTTGATAATTGGATGTTTCTGTCTGTCTTTTTACCTTATTTCTTTTTGAGGCAGGGTCTTCCTTTGAACCTGGAGTTCCCTAATTGGGATAGACTGGCTGGCCAGCTACCCAGCATCCTACTGTCTCTGCTTTCCAGTGCTGCAATTAAAGGTGTGCACTATCATGCCTGGCTTTTTTTCTTTTTAAAACATGGATGTTGAGAATCTGAATTCAAGTCCTAATACCTTACCCACTGAGCCATCTTTCTAGCCTGATCCATCCCCTCCCCTTTAATTACTCTGTGTGTGTGTGTGTGTGTGTGTGTGTGTGTGTGTGTGTGTGTACATGTGTACCTATGCCCATGGATTTGTATGTGTGTGAATGTCAGAGAACAATTTAGAGGAGGAGTCAGTTTTTTCCTTCCATTATGTGGGTCCCAGGGATTGAATTCAGGTCATCTGGTTTGGCTGAAATGTCTTTACTCATTCAGCCATCTCACCAACCCAGCTTGCTTTCTAAGAAAAGCTTTTTGGGGTTGGAGAGATGGCTCAGAGGTTAAGAACAGTGGCTGCTCTTCCAGAAGACCTGGGTTTGATTCCTAGCACTCAAAATATACCTTAACAACTATCTTTAACTTCAGTACCAGAGAATCTGACATCTTTTTCTGACCTCTAGGCACTGTATTCACATGGTACACAGAGTTACTTGCAGGCTAAACACCCATACACAAAATGCTTTTCACTGATTACACACAAAAATAAAATAGGTATTTTAAATTTTATTTGAGGTTTAATGTGTGTTAAGTGTTTTGTCTGCATGTGTATCTTTGTACCATGTGAATGCTTGGTACCTAGAGAAGCTAGAAGAGGTCAATGGCTCCCTTGGAACTGGAGTTATAGACAACTGTGAGCTACTATGTGTTTGCTGAGAATTGAACCCGAATCCTCTGGAAGAACAGTCAAGTGCTTCTAACCCCTGAGTCCTCTCTCCAGACCCAATAAATCTTTTTGAAAGATTTATTTGTTTTATGTATATGAGTACTTTGCCTCTGTGTGTGTGTATTTATCTATGTATGTACAACAAGTGCATGACTATTACCTACAAAGGTCAGAAGAGTGGTCAGATCCCATGGAGCTTTAATTACAGGTGGTTGTGAGTCACCACATATGTGCTAGAAACCAAACCTGGGTCTTCTGCAAGAACAGGTTGTTTTAACTAATGAATTATCTCTCTGGTCCCTTAAACATGTAATAAAAGCTGAGCTGGATCGATGGCTTCTCAGATAAGAGCACTGGCATACTACACAACTTACACCCTTAAAGGGTATAATTTAGTGCCGTTTAGTATATTTTCAGAGTCTATAGCCACTACTACAATCAATTTTTGAATGTCATTTTTTAAAAAAAAATTGTACCTTTTAATTGTCACTTCCTATTTCTCCCATTTCTAGCAGCTGTAGGCAGCCACTCTGCTATTTTCTGCAGTAGTTTGGCCTGTTTTGGGCATTTTCTATAAGTGGAATCATGTAGTAGGTGATCTTTTATAGGAAGCTTTTTTACTTAGTGTCAGTGTTTTCAAGGTTCATCTGTGTCATTGCACGTTTTTATTGCTGAGTATTTCCTCATATGTTTATTTTTTGACAAACCCTAGATGTTTTGACAGCAGCTCTGATTTCTCCACGATTACAGAGTCATTTGTTGTCTTGATTTTAGCTACATTATCAGTGTCTTTCACCGTGGCTTGATTTGCATGTCCCTGTTAGCTAATGGTGTTGGATATTTTGATGAGTTTATTGCCCATCTTGTTACTACTTTTGTGCATTTGTTTATGCTTTGCTGTATAGTTAAGTAATCTTTTTCTTTAGTAGAAGGTACTCTCCATCCAGAGGTGCTTATCAATACTAATTTGTTAGTTGATTTTAAGACAGATTCAGGAAAAAAGGATATGGCTTCACCTTTCATTCTTTCCTCTATTAGCTAGCTTCTGCCGGATGCTCAGTGGGAATATGTAGAAAAAGGGATGTTTAAAAACTATAGTCTGAGCCGGGCAGTGGCGCACGCCTTTAATCCCAGCACTTGGGAGGCAGAGGCAGGTGGATTTCTGAGTTCGAGGCCAGCCTGGTCTACAGAGTGAGTTCCAGGACAGCCAGGGCTACACAGAGAAACCCTGTCTCGAAAACAAAAACAAACAAAAAATTAAATAAATAAAAACTATAGTCTGTTTTGGGGAATATCAGAATGAAGGAATAATAAAAGAGTAGTTAATGGATGGAATTGATTGCTGGTGTTGATTAGAGAGTACTTGCCATTTAATCTTGGCACCGGGAATACAGCAGTGCATAGAGTGAAGTACTTGATTTAAGTGACTTGTAGGGGCTAGAGAGATGGCTCAGAGGCTGCTCTTCCAGAAGACCTAAGTTTAGTTCAGTGGTTAACAACCATCTTTAACTCCAGTTCCAGGGGATCCAATGTCTCTTGTGCTCCCATTTGCCACTAAGCACACATACAGTACACAGACATACATGCAGACAAAACACCCATCCACATAAAATAAAAAGAAAGGAAATCTTTTTTAAAAATGAGTTGTAGAGAGTAGAAAGAAAAAAAAAAATCAATGTATGGGGAAGTAGAGTGGTCGAAAGGGAGGAAGCCATCAGCTCACTGGCCTTTACTGGCTTCAGATTTTTGCTGTGCCAACTTGTTTTACTAGCTGATGGATGACTTGACTTTACTAGCTTATTGGATGACTTTGAATTTCTAATTCTCCTATCTCAACCCTTTTAATGTTGGGGATACAGGTGCTGCTGAGGATAGAACCCAGGGCTTCTTGTATGCTAAGCAAACACTCTGGTGATGGAAGTACATCACCAGCTTCTTGTGTAGACATCTTAATGAAATAAAGCCATCCTAATAGTTTAAGGGAAGAGTGCTTTAGATAAAGAACTGTATGTGCTGAGTGTGTGAGGTGAGATGTGCCTGGTGAGTCAAAGAACAAAAAGGAAGAATGTCTCTGCTGTTCATATGGAGAGATCCAGACTTGCACTTTTTGTTTGTTTTTGAGACAGGGTTTGCAGTGTAGCTACAGCTTTTCTGGTACTTACTGTGTAGCCCAGTTTGAACTTAAATTCAAAGCAGTTCTCTTGCCTCAGTTTCCTGAGTACTGGGATTATGAATGTGGCTTTACACATTTTTTCTTGATTTATGCTTTGACCATTTTAGAATGGTTTCTAAACAGCATGTTAAGGCTAAAATTAAGATTTATTGTAGTATGGACTAAGAAGAAAGACGGTAAATACAAATAAGAAGAGTTGTAAGGGGTAAGATGAACTAAGTGGAAGGGAGGTAGGTATGGGATGCTTAGATGATGAATATGATCTTGTATTTTACGCTGAGTGGAAGGCATTGTAAAGTTTTTGGAAAGAATGGAGTAACATGCTCTGAATTGAACTTAAGTGGGTCATTTGTTTTCTGTAAAGAAGGATGGGATGGATAGACAGATGGATAGATAGATGGGTGGATGGGAGTTACGGACAGGAGGCTGAGGGAGGATACTCTTAAAACAGTTAAAGAGCAACAATGAAGGCTTGAGTTTGTTACTGTAAACGTGGTTGAGAAGTGATTAGAATCGGTATATTTTGAAGGCAGAGATGACAGAATGTCCTGATAGATTAGACATATGGTTTTAAATATACTGCCACTTGATGCTGTCTTCCTATGTACTATGGCGATCCTCCTGTAAGGTTATTTAGACTGCTGATATTGCTGTCTTAGTTTCTGTAAATACAATCTGTTTGCATAATGATGAAATCACCTAATCCCACTTTTTTGAATGTGTACTTATTAAGTGATGATATTGTATTACGTTTTAAGATAGCTATTAGATGACCAAAAGATGTCAGGTAAGCAGCTGGACATAGAAGTGTGAAATTCAGAAGCAACAAGACTGGAGATACTGACTTGAAGTTAGCTGGCTTCATAGTACAGTAGTAAAAATACCTGGGGCAGTTAACTTACAAAGAAGAAATGCTTACTGGTTTATGTTCCCTAGGTTATGTTCCTGGCAGTTCCAAACTCTTGCTTTGCATCTAAGTATGATGACACAATATGAGAAGAGCATGTGGCAGAGTAAACCATTTATATATTGAACTAGGAAGCAAAGTGAGAAAGACAACCAGGGCTCTACAGTCCTCTTTGGAGACACAACCCCAAATTACCTGGAGCCTCCTGTTAGGTTCCATCTCCTGAAGGTACCACCACTTCCCCAGTTGTGCTGTTGTTGAGACCAAGCCTTTGACATATAGACCTTTGGGATATACTCAGTTAAATCATAGTTATTAGTAGAGGTAAAGCCATGGATATGATCACCCAGGATATGTTTGTAGATGAAACCAACACAATAATTTAGCCCTGAATACACTGACTGAAAGTTGAGATCAAAGACAGTGGCCAGTGAGATAAAGAGGCTGAAAGAAAGAGAAGTACAAAGGGACAGGTAGGGGATGTAGGTAATACCAGGGGTTTTAGTTTGGTTATCTGAAGTTCTAGACTTTAATTATGGTTTGATTCTGGGTAATTGGAATTGGGTAATAAACTTGACCTTCTTTGGCCTTAGGATAGTATTGAAGTGAAGGGTTTGATTTGGTCATTTCTAATTTTTTCCCATTATTATAGTAGACATTCGTAGTTTGCACAAAGCACTTTCATAAAAATTACATACGGATCCAACCATAACAAGTTGATGTCACCTATATTCTTTTTAAAAAAGATTTATTTTATTTTATTTTTAATGATGTGTGTACAACCCACACATGTTAGTGCAGGTGCCTGTGAATGACAGAGTCTTCAGATCTCCGGGAACTGGAATTATAGGTGGCTGTGACCTGTGTGATATGGGTGCTGGGAACCGTGTAGAAAAGCAGTATGCACTCTTAACCATTGAGCCACCCCTCCAGCCACATCACTTTGCCATTTATATTCTTATGTACATTTTTCAGATGAGGAGATTAAAAATGTTTCAAGACTTCCCAAGTCATATGATCATTGTCAATTGGAGATTTGAATGCAGGACTGCCTGATTATAAAGTTGCTTTTTCTAATATGTAACAATTACATCATTTCACTAATGTTCTAGAGTCCTGTGATTCTAAGCACATAGCATTCACTCATTTACTGTATGAATATTTGATGAGAACCTGTCAGTCAGGTTAGAAGTGCTAGATATACAACTGGTGGCCAAGACAGAGTCCGAGCTCTCACATTTTAGTGGAGGCGACTGACAGTAAACAAACTGAATAAACTAAACTATATGTTAATACCATAATAGAAAAAGCAAGATTAAGGAAATAGTATTTTTTGGCAGGATGATCAAGAACAACTCTGAAGAGATTGTTCTGGTAGAGACCTGGTTGACCTGAAGTAGGAAGCCATGAGTAGATGTGGTAGGAGGAGGCTGGGGATGCAGCTCAGAGACAGAATGCTTTCCTTCTGTGTACAGCACCTGGTTCTATCCCTAAGATGGTAGGGGAACAAAAAGCAAAAACTTCCACAAGCAACAAAATGTTGAGGTTTGGTCTTTTGCTGTAATTGTAATGCTGAGTGTGGGCCCCCAAGATCTGGTTGCCCTAGAGAGAGTCTGCACATAGACCCAAGTGACCTATGTGACCTTGTCCCCAAGCTATTTCTGATTGGTAAATAAAGATGCTGACAGCCAATAGCTGGGCAGAGGAGACATAGGTGGATTTTAGGGTTCCCAGACTTGAAGGGTTGAGAGAGAACCAGGAGAGGGAGAAGAAAGTGAGGAAGAAGAAAAAGGTCGCCATGGGTTAGGAGCCAAGAAAACATGGCTCTGAGGGTTGGCCAATTGGAGTTGAGAGCAGCCCAGATACAACATAGTAAGTAATAACTCAGGGTTATTGATAGGACATAGATTTTAATAGTATAGATGGTAGATATCTGCCCAGCTCTAGTGCCGATTAAGGCTTATTGTAAATATAAAGGTATGTGTCTTTTATCCGACAACTGAATGATCAAGGTGGGGTAGAAACTCCAGATTGGGATTAAATAAATTCTACAACAACAAAATCCCAACCAAACCAAGCCAAAAGGGTCTGGAAGTCTGACTCAGTGATAGATTACATCCTGTAATGTGTGAGGGCTTGGTTGATTGTCAACGCTGGAAAGGGTGGGGGAAAGCCTAGAAGATGCAGTAGAAGGGAGTTGAGAGCAGAGAAACTACAAAGAGCAACGGTTTCAAGGTAGGAACTAGCCAGGTTTTAAGGAACAGCAAGAAGACCATTGGTAAGACAGGAGGGAGACAAACAAATACACACAGCTGTATAGAGTTACCTAATCTTAGAAGATTCGGCGGGGCAGTGGTGGCGCACACCTTTAATCCCAGCACTTGGGAGGCAGAGGCAGGCGGATTTCTGAGTTCGAGGCCAGCCTGGTCTACAGAGTGAGTTCCAGGACAGCCAGGGCTACACAGAGAAACCCTGACTCAAAAAACCAAAAAAAAAAAAAAAAAAAAAAAGAGAAGAAGATTTGGTTCTGACTTCTGTCAATTGATCTGATGTATGATCTGGACAGATTACTTACTTTTTTGATCTTTATCTATAAATGAAGGTAATAAAATGAAAGTTATTTTGAGAATAAGATAAGTATGTAAAACAGTGCAGTCTGATATATAACTTTATTAATGAAATCCATATTTATGCTATACCTACCATTATTGACAATATTCATTCTATTGTCAACAACTGTGTTCAGTTTGATTTTCTTTATTTTAAATTTTGTTTTAGCAAATTCAAAAAATATACTTATTTTTATTGTTTTTAATTATGTCTCTCTGTGTGTGGGTTTGTGCATGTGAGTCTGGTGTTCAAGGAAGCCAGAAGTGTCAGATTACCCCTGGAGCTGGATTGCAAACAGTTGTGAGTGGAACTGAATCTGGGTCCTCTGTAAGAGCAGTAGGTGTTTTTAACCACCACGTCATTGCTTCAGCCCTTAACAAGCCAATCTTATGTCCTTGTTTTGTGCCAGGACTGACCTAGCCACTCTCCCTGAGCGTTTTTTAAGGGGTTGGTAATCAAGAAAAGAAGTGTTGTACTAAAAAGAAAACAATTCAGAAGTTGATAACTAGGTATAAAAACGAGAGCCTCGGGTCCTGGTAACTGCAGCTCCTGATGTCATTTATTGTGGAAAGGAAGGGAATGAGCATTTCTGTCATCTTTGTTCATCATTGGATACTAGCTCTACTCAGACACTTCCCAGCCAGACTTCCTGCTGTTGCAAAGCTGCTTGCTACAGGAAAATCAGATAAGAGCCAAGTCCTCTATCCTTATAAGACCATCTGCTTTCATCGCTGCAGATGCTGCCCTTAGCAATTGCAACCCAACGCAACTGGAATGATTTATTCATCCTTAGGTAACATTTGTGCACCAGCCTTCTAGCAAAGCGGGGTATCAGCTTTATACATAATGAAGCATCCAGCGCAGGTGGTAAGCTGTGCTGTAAAGGATGCTTCTGGCTTAGAAATGGCTGATGCACAGGTGGAGATAAGTTGTTAGTCCTGAGACACAACTAGAAGAAGCAAATGAACCTTGGCAATAAGAACTCCATATCCACCAGTCAGTGGTGGCACACACCTTTAATCCTAGCACTAGGGAGACAGAGGCAGGTGGATTTCTGAGTTCGAGGCCAGCCTGGTCTACAGAGTGAGTTCCAGGACAGCCAGGGCTACACAGAGAAACCCTGTCTCAAAAAAACAAAAAAAAAAGCCATATCCAATAGAGTCTTGATTTCTCAAGTGCTTAAGATCACTAATACAACTGATTTTTAAAAATAATTGGTACTGAAGGTCAAACTTAGAGCCTTGTACATAATAAGAAAGCACAGTTACAGACCTATATCCCTAACTCAAGGGAGCTATGCTTCTGTCTCTCTTTCCCTTCCCCAGTCTCCCCTGAGAGAGCTTTGCTTCATGGTCCAGACTAACCCTGAACTCACTGTGATCCTTTGCCTAGGGCTTCCTTGAGCTTCAATGATCGTCTTTTTTTTTTTTTTTTTTTTTTTTTTTAATTTTAGTTTAATTGTTTTTAAATAGTAGGAGCTTATTATGTAGTCCATGTTGGCCTCAGAATTATTATCTTTCTGCCTAAGCTTAACAAGGACTCGGATTACTGGTATGTGCCACTGTAGGGGTTGGATCCAAAGATTGTTTAAATTTAATATATCAGTGTGTGCATTTTAGAAAAGAAAATCAAGACCCAGAAAAGGACAGGGACTTAGTTTGAACTTCTATACTAATTTGAAATGTACAGCCAAAAGTAGAGCTTTTCTATTCTTATTCTAAGCGCGGTACTTACCATCCCATATTTTGTTGTAAATGATAAGTTTTAAAGCATTCTCCAAATATGAGATAGCATTTTATCATTATTTTTTGCTTAGCTGATAGCTTGCTCCGATACCACAAACAAATCACTTATGCCCTTTAGCCAAATGTCAGAGCAAGTTGTTTATTTTTTAAGATTTAATTTATTTTTAATTGTATATATAAGTGTGCCTGGTGCTCATGGAGGCCAGAAGAGAGCTTGGATGCTCTGGAGCTGGAGTTGCAGATGACTGTGAACTCAGGTCCTCTACAGTAAGCACAGTAAGAGCAGTCCTTAACTGCCCAGCCATCTCTTCAGCCTTGAGCTGCTCTTATCTGTGAAATGGGCATATTTAATACTCATTACAAATTGTTTTGAGTAGTAATTGAAATGAAATACATGAAAGCTGCTTAGGTAATTTTTAATAATTACAAACTAAATGTTGATTCAGTTCATTAGACAGTGATTAAACATCTATTTTCTACCAGTTCAGTTTCTAGACTCTTTTACATTGTCTTTTTTTTACCATGTCACTTTCTTGTCTAACTAGTGTGGTAGCATTTTTCGTCCATGACAAAAATCATTCTATAGGTAGATCTCTAACCAGAAACAAAACAAACCCAAGCCAAAACAGCATCAACAACAAAACCCTCAAAAAACAAATAGAAAACCCCCCAAAAACTAAACCAAAACGAAAATCCTTTCAGAAAAATCTAGAATAGTAATATGAACTTGTAATATCTAAGAATGAATGCAGTTTGCCTTCAGTCCGATTCTTTTTATTTTTTTATTTTTTATTTTTTGGTTCTTTGTAAATTTCACATTCTGCACTTCAATCCCACTCATCTCCCTCACCATCCACTCATGCAACGTCCTTCCCAAAAGAAAACAAAAAACCAACCAAACCAAAACATCTTGCCGTAGAAGCCATGATGTATCTCAACCATCTTGCAAAAATGATCATTGGGCTGAGTCATTGGTCTGGGGAGGCCTCTGGCTTCTGCTACACTATCAGCATTGGGTCCTAACTGGGACTGCTCTCGATATCCTGTTGCTGTCTTGTCATGGAGATTCTGTAGCTTTGGTTTGGTAGAACTGGCTCCTTCTCTGGCTCCAGTAGTTCATAGATGGGGTGGATGTTGGGGTAGATCTCAGAGCCCTGGATCTGGCCTGGGGTGAGGCTGAGTTAGTCAGCCTGCCTGTTCTCCTGCCAGCTCTCCTGTGCTTTCATCACCAGGGCCAGCTCTCCTGCCCTCATGCCCTCTGAGGGCTGGCACCTTTCCAGTTACAGCACTTGGGGGAACTGGGTTGGCATCTTGAGTGGGCAGCACAGTAAAGCTCAGCCCCAAGAGTGTGAGTCTGATTCTTGGCCCTCCCCCTCCTGATAGGTGCTTTGTGAGTTTCTATTTAGAGGGCGAATCTCTGACTGTAATCTTTCATCTCAGAGAGGCTTGGTTCTTTCGAGTGTTGCTCTTAGTGAATTGCTTCCCATTCACTGTAGGGTTTAGGGTCTTTAACAAGCTATCTGCTTTTTCGAACCATTTTCTTTTTACCAGTAAGGGCAGACAGATAGTTCAGAGGAAAAAAGAAAATTTTCTGTAGTTCTCCATGGTTTTATAATAATGGAAAGGCTGCAGGAACATATTGCTCCTGCTTGTTGAAATTCATTTGTGATTTGTGCCCTTAGAAGGCAGTAGTTTACCAGGTCCTGCGCTGGGCTGATTGAAGAGATCCAGTTTTGGAATGGGAGTCTATCGACATGCATTTTGACTATTTCTATTCTGGGTGGAATTGACTGGAGCTCTGAAGAACTTTTAGGAGATGAAGTTGCTGCTCTTTTTTTTTTTTTTTTTTTTTTTTTGTGCCTGCATCTATCAGTCATCCAAGTGTTTTTCTTTTTCTTCCTTCTCTCCCCTCTCCTCACTCTTTCTTTGTTTCTTTGTTTCTTTGTTTCTTTCTTTGTTTCTTTGTTTCTTTCTTTCTTTGTTTCTTTTTTTTCTTTCTTTGTTTCTTTGTTTCTTTCTTTCAGAAAGAGTCTCATACTGTCCCAAGGATGACATGGAACTCATTTGCATAGCTCAGGCTGGTCTTTAACTGTAGTAATCCCCCTGTGTCAGTCTCTCTGGTGTTGGGAATCATAGGTGTGAGTCACTTCATTCATCCTGTTCTTCATTTTCCTGTTTGGTTCTTTTTCCTGGTTCCTGATCTGATCTGTAAGTGACTGTATACACCTTAGGCAGTTGGGGTAAGTGGAAATTCAGGAATGGGTAAAGTCAGATGGTGATGTAAGGGAACTTGGTTACATAGTGGAACAGTGTTGAATCTCCAGATATGTGGCCTCAGATATTAATGGTGCCTTATGCTAGTTCTATGACTTTGAAGCTTTGTTCGTGTTTGTATATGTATATACTTTTATATGGGGAAATTTGGAGACAGGATCTTGCTTTTTACTCCAGGCTGGCCTTGAACTTGCAATCCTCCTGATTCAGTCTCCCGAGTATTGATATCATAAGTGTATGCCACCCCACCTGGGTTAAGCCATAGTTTCATCTCTGAAAATGAGGCTGTGAATGTTACCGTGCCTTAGGTTGTAGTGAGGATCAAATGAGAGTAAATAAGAGATTAAGTACTAAGTCAGTTCTCATTAAATATTCTTCCCATCCCCTTGAGAAGCATATGAGTAGTAATCAGACATTTATGCAAGTGACTGTGCTTGTTTTATTTAGTTCTAAAAAGTAGCTGAATTTACCCCATCTATTGAAATTTACTGAAATAGATGTGAAATTTACCACATCTATTGGGAATTGGGAAGTTAAGGAGTTATTGGATGCATGTCTTCATTGAACCAAGATTGAGATTCTGAAATGGCAATATAACACATTCTTTGCCTCTTAAAGGAGGCCAAAGGAGAGGAAAAGAAGGAACCTGAAAATAGAGGCTCCAAGATATTGGTTTCCTTGGGGGACTCAGAGGCTTAGTCTATTATTGATATGGTGGAGAACATGGTAGCAAGCATGGTAGCTATGGTGTTGGAGTAGTGGAGAGACAGAGAGACAGAGACACAACAGAGACAGACAGACAGAGACAGAGACAGAGACAGAGACAGACAGGGCCTGGTATGAACTTTTAAAAACTCAAAACCCACCCCCAGTGACACTTCCTCCAAGGCCAACACCTCCACTTTCTGGCCTCCAAAGATATATCATAATGCAAAAATGCTTTCTGTCCAACTTCAAAAGTCCCACACTGTTTAAAAGTCCAAAGTTTCTTCTGAGACTCATGGAAGTCTCTAAGTATACTTCCCACCCCCATAAAATCAAAATGAAAATGCAGATCACATACTTTCATATATAATGGCACAGGAGGAAGGGGAACATAGAAATTATTGGCCCCAAAGTAAGACCTAAAACTAGCAAGGCAAATTCTGCATTTCTGTGTCTGATTTCAAAGGGCTCTTCAAATCTCCAACCCCTTTCAGCTTTGCTGTCTGTAGCACACTTCTCTCTCTCGGGCTGGTTCCACACCCTGACATTTCCAACATCATGGGGTCTCTAACACAATTCAGGCTTCACCTTCACAGCTTCATATAATGGCTTCTCTAGGCTTCCATACAGGGATACCCTGACACATATGTGGCTTTAGTGGCTTTCCTTAGCCAAGAAGGGAGAGTTCACAACTCTTTCTTGTATTCTTGACTCTAAATTCATAACCATAAAGCTAAAGCTGCCAAGTTTTCCTGCTTGATGGGGCAGCAGTATGGCCCCCTCCTTCAATAACATTTGCATCATCTTTTTGTTGTTGGCTTCCTTTACTGCTTAAGTTTTTCTTTGATTCCTTTTCACATGTTGGAAGCTTAGCTGTGGGGTCTTATCCCGAGGTCACTGTTCTCTTTATCTCCATTAGCATCAGGCTTTTCTTTAGACTTTTCATCTCTTTGAGCACTGAACTTGGCTCCAATAAAACATTTCCTGGTGTTCTTTTTTCCCCTCAAACTATATAGTTTGTATTTCTTTTTATCCAGCTTGTTTGTTTTCATTATACCTCTGTATTAGAGTGACTACTAATAACCATGGGACACAGTTAATACTAGGCTGTCTTTAAATCTCCTCTGCCAATGCCATGAATCAGAAACTCTTCAAGTTATGTTAGCCTCACACAGATTTTTAGGACAAGGATTAAAAAGCAGCCACAATTTTTGCCAAAATATCACAAGAATGGTCTCTAGGTCACTTACTAATAATATTTTTCCCCTCTGAAACTTCTTCTTCTTTTTTTTTTTTTAAAACAAGTACTTCCTCCCTTTTTTTTTTTTTTTAAAAAAAGAGTTATTTATTTATTTTATCTATATGAATACACTGTAGCTGTCTTCAGACACACCAGAAGAGGGTATTAGATCCCATTACAGATGGTTGTTAGCCACCATGTGGTTGCTGGTAGTTGAACTCAGGACCTCTGGAAGAGCAGTTAGTGCTCTAACCACTGAGCCATCTCTACAGCCCCCCTCTGAAACTTCTTAAGCAGTTCCTTCACACTTTAAGTTATCTTCAACACTATCTTCCATGTTCCCACTAGGATGACCCAGAATACAGCTCTACCTAAAGCATCCAACCACTTTTCTGGTCCAAAGTCCCAATGTCTTACATGTCCTCCAACAAAATATATGGTCAAGCCTGTCACAGCAATGCACCAGTCCCTGCTACCATCTCCTGTCTTAGTCACTGTTCTATTGCTGTGAGGAGACATCATGACCATGGCAAGTCTTAGAAGAGAAAGCATTTAATTGGGGGCTTGTTTACAGTTTCAGAGGCTTAGTCCATTTTCATCATGTTTGGGAACATGGTAGCAGGTATGGCAGGCATGGTGCTGGAGAGTAGTTGAGAACTACATTCTGATCTATAGGCAGAAAGCGAGAGACAGAGGGAGACTGGGCCTGGTGTGGGATTTTAAAATCTCAGAGCCCACCCCAAGTGAAGTACTTCCTTCAGTAGTACCAACACCTACCTCCTAATCCTTCTAATCCTTTCAAGTAATCCTAACATCACTTCCTGGTCACTAAGCATTCAAATATATGAGCTTATGGGGGCTATTCTTTTGTTTTGTTTTTCAAGATAGGGTTTCTCTGTGTAGCCCTGGCTGTCCTGGAACTCACTCTGTAGACCAGGCTGGCCTCGAACTCAGAAATCCACCTGCCTCTGCCTCCCAAGTGCTGGGATTAAAGGCATCCGCCACCACTGCCCGGCTATGGGGGCTATTCTTATGCAAAACACCACAGCCTCTAACAAATTATACCTCCATTTCTTCTTTTTGATGGGCTTGGTACCTGATAATAAAGGTTAAAGTCATTGAACAGGACATCTGAATTACACAAAGGGACTAAGTTTCATTTTAGACAAGGCATCTGGTGGTGGGCTGGATTATCCTTTGCACTTACGGGTTAGGATTTCAGTGAAACATTTTGAGGTGACTACTGAAGAAACTAGGTCAAAGCAGGTATTATTTGTGAAATTAACTATTAAACGAAGCAGTAAGAAAGTCAATTCTGCCCTTTTTGTGTCCTAAAATTCTAAAAGAGGTTAATTACAGGAAGGCCCTGGAGCCATATGTTGAGACAGTTTCTCTATGTAGCCCTGGGGTTTCTCTATGTAGCCCTGGCTGACCTGGAACTTGCTTTGTAGACTAGGCTGGCCTTGAATTCCCAAAAGTCTGCCTGCCTCTGCCTTCCAGTGTGGTATTAAAGGCACGCACATCCAAGCTAAGCCAATTTGTAAAAGTAACTTCTATTCTCCTGTAAGTAATTGTCATCTCCAAGTGTCCCGCGCGCTATTTGGTCTCGCCAGCAAGAACCCACACGGACACACGGATCCTTCTGCAGCAATGCGTTTATTGCATCATGAAGAGGAAGACCCCGGGCCCCAGAATGGCGCTGCTTATATAGCCCTGAGGCAGCGTGTCCTCCACTGATTGGCGCGCCCCGGGAGTGGGCGGTGATTAGTCATGTACACCCTTAATGCGCAAGCGCTTCGGGGTTTCCCCGCGCTATCCGTAAGTTTCCTTAGAGCGATAGCGGAAGTCAGCGCCATCTTGTAATGGCGAATACTCTAACCGCTCCCTACATCTCCCCCTATTCTTTCAAGTAAGAAGGAGAGGGGGGTCAGCTGGGTTAATAGGGCCACACCTCCCTACAGTGGTATCAAAACACAGAACCAGGCTCGATCAAGCGAATTCCGTCATGAGTGAATAGGCGATCAAAGGCCAAT